>CAJHNH020000047.1:217500-412500 GCA_905116865.2 Candidula unifasciata | reverse complement strand
AAATGCGCTGATAAAAAACACCTACTGCGTCGAGCACTTTTCACTGAAAAGGTGACAAGAGGGGTAAATCATGGGTAAGTCTGGCAGAAGATGTTATCAAGAAAATATGCAGCCTAACCGACACCACCCATGGTTCAGAGTGGATATCCGTGCCTCATGCGTTTATTTGTACATTCTCCTGTATTGCCATACCCGACAGGCGATGCAGAGTGCAGAATCTTGTTGCTGTCAATGCAGAGGTCAATGCTCTCATCAGTGAAAATTTAGACGAGGTAGAGGTACTGATCTACACAGACGGATCTGTTATAAGCCAACAAAGAAAAGCATGGGCATTCACAGATTAATCAAGTAACAGAAAATGTTTATTTATGGGCATTCATAGCACACTTAGCTGACAGAACAGTCAAAGAAGCCAATGGCGCCTTCTCCATGACAACCAGCAGCATGACGCTGGAGGTGATGGCAGTAACGCAAGCGTTTGCATGGCTTGAAACAGAAAACTATACCCACGCATGTGTACTCAGTGATTCAGTGAGAATCTTCCGGAGGAACCAGGCTGGTACGATGGAAATGAAAGAGCTGACAGGCTGGCTGGATCCTCTATCACTACCGACTGTCAACCTATAGATCTTGCTGATATTATTAATGCCCTCCAAGAAATGGGAAGGGTGGAGGACTTTGTGTGCAGTGAATCCACATCACTCGCCATAATGATAGACGGGAGTTAAGATCGGCATAGCAAAAAAACCAGACGCACACCAGAGGACTTGTTAATCAAAATTAAACTGGTACTATTAGCCATCGGACGCTGGGGTTCATACTGACGGGAGGATCTGAGCACCTATGGACATGTCCGGAGTGCAATGATGACAACCCAGTTAACTAAAAAACTAGCTTACCAGCATGACACATGACGATGACGATGATATATGAGGCCGATCTGCTGCGTCCTTTTAAAATTGTCTGCACTATGAGCAAACTCCTCCATAGGTGCCTAACCTTACCCAGTACTGTTCAAGTATTATTCCTAGGTTACCCCTGAAGTGCACAACTTATCATCTGAGATGCACACCCTTAAGTACACCATAATATGTGAAATACACAGTTCATTCTTCTTATAGTGCAACAGCCTTGAAAGTTCAGAATTCAGTATCACGCCACCGAAGTGAGTGGATGAATATGTCTCAGTTGCAGCCCTCACAAATGCTCACAGTCTGTATACACAATTTTCACACACTAGTCCTTGTTGTACACTGACTCTGCACAATCCTGTACTTAGAGGGCCAGATCATACACAACCTTCCAGGTGTGGCTTTTGGGCCCCAGTTTGGTATAACAAAGAAACAAACAAAATCACTGCCTTACTAACAAGCACACTCTGAAAGGTGACTAGTTTGGGATTTTCCCTCTGAAGCTGGAGCGCCTCTGCCTGAGCGGTGAGGAGCCAACAGTCTGCATACTAGTAAGCCAGATGTGGAAAACTGATAGGCACACAAAATTCAAGTTCTGGAACAAGACTGAAGTCTAGAAGTGGATGATCAACCAGAATTTTCCACTGGAGTTTACAGCCAGTGAAAGCCAAGAAGAAGTACACAGCGTGTACACAACCCTGCACTCACAAGGCCAGTTTGTACACAACCCAGCACTCACAAGGCCAGTTTGTACACAACCCTGCACTCACAAGGCCAGTTTGTACACAACACCCACACAAACCTGGCTGGTTGCGTCCTGCCCTCACCATTTAGACCCCTCATAACCTCAACATTTCTTCTCCAGTGGTTCTCAACTTCTGGGCACGATAACCTCAACATTTCTTCTCCAGAGGTTCTCAACTTGTGGGCACGATAACCTCAAGATTTCTTCTCCAGTGGTTCTCAACTTGTGGGCACGATAACCTCAAGATTTCTTCTCCAGTGGTTCTCAACTTGTGGGCACGATAACCTCAACATTTCTTCTCCAGTGGTTCTCAACTTGTGGGCACGATAACCTCAACATTTCTTCTCCAGTGGTTCTCAACTTGTGGGCACGATAACCTCAACATTTCTTCTCCAGTGGTACTCAACTTGTGGGCACGATAACCTCAACATTTCTTCTCCAGTGGTTCTCAACTTGTGGGCACGATAACCTCAACATTTCTTCTCCAGTGGTTCTCAACTTGTGGGCACAATAACTTCAACATTTCTTCTCCAGTGGTTAAGCAAAATCCAGTTTCGTCCTTTTAAAGATGAAATTTTTTTTTATTTGAAGCCCCACCCTGGCTTTTGCCAGGGGCCGCAATATAGGCAGGCCATAAATATGGCAAATTGTCTGAACGCGGTTTCTGGGACCTCTCCGCGGCGATCCTCATCCACATGGTGACACTTTGTGTCATCGGGTGTTTATCGCTTGTGTGATGTCCTAGTGGGGTAGAAAGTCAGTCAGTCTCCAGTGGTTCTCAACTTGTGGACATGATAACTTCAACATTTCTTCTCTCAAGACAGTGGTTTTAAACTTGTGAACATGTCCCCCAAGATGGTTGTCAACAGATTATTTCAGAAAGCAGATTTTTTTTCACATGGCTTTAGTGCAAATACTTCACTATCAGTAATACAGTAGAACTTCGCTCAACGAGCACCTCTCATAACGAGTAATTCGCAAAACTAGCACACACAAAAAATTGTAAAAGAATGACTTGCTTAACGAGCGATGTTTCGCATAACGAGTGGCGAGGATAGGGGTATATTGAATTAATTATTTGGAAGATAATTAGGAAATAGATTTGTAATTGTTTATGTGTGAACAGTTTAATAATAAACACTTGCAAAAATGTGCCCGAAGAAAAAGCCACAAGAAAACAGCCATAAGTAAAAATAACCATAGAAATGAAACACCAAATCATTAAAAAGCGAGAACATGGTGAAAACGTGTCTGATCTAGCACGTACATACAATCGGTTTACATCAACGATTTGCACTATCCTCAAGAACAAGGACAAGATTAAGGAGATAGATGCTTCACAGGGAGTGTCAAGAATATCTGCGCAGTGGTTACGTATTCTCGACAATGTTGAAAGGTTGCTTCTGATATGGATACATTAAAAGCAATTGCAAGGTGACGCTATTAACGAGAACATAAATTTTGAGAAGGCAAACATGATTTCACTGACCTCGCTAAGAAGATGCCAGGACATCAACGGCCGAAGAAGAAATATTTAAGGGAAGCCGTGGGTGGTTCGAGAAGTTCAAGAGGGGAACTGGCTTCCACAGCGTTGTGAGGCACGGTGAAGCAGCAAGTTCCGACACAAAAGCAGCAGAGAACTGCACCAGTGATTTCAAGAAGCTCGTAGATTCTGAAGATTACTTGCCGCAACAGGTTTTTAAGTCTCTTCTGGAAAAGATGCCGAAGTGAATGTATATAACAGCAGAGGAGAATGCATTGCCCGGCCACAAGTCAAAGACCCTTTCACGTTGCCATTTTGTGCCAATGCAAGCAGCAATTTGAAAATTAAACCGCTGCTTGTTTACCATTTAGGAACTCCATGAGCCTTCAATAAATACAAAATCCAGATGAGCATGTTAAATGTGATGTGGAGGTCCAAAAGGAAGGCTTGGGTGACACATGACCTTTTTTACTGAGTGGATCAAGGAAGTGTTTGGTCCTTCTGTGAAAAAAATATTTGCTTGAGATGAATCTGCCACTCCATGTCTTGCTTGTTATGGATAACGCTCCTGTCCATCCTCCAGGCCTACAAGATGACCTCCCTGAAGAATTAAAGTTCATCAAGATCCAGTTTCTGCCTCCCAACACTACTCCGTTACTGAAGCCCATGGACCAGCAAGTTATTTATTACATTTAAGAAGCTCTACACTAAAGCACTCTTCGAGCATTGTTTTCAGGTGACAGAAGGGACCAACCTCACTCTCAGAGAGTTCTGGAAAAATCACTTCCACATCGTTGCCTGCCTCAAGATGATCGACAAGGCATGAGAAGAGGTTACCAAGAGAACCCTAACTTCTGCTTGGAAGAAGCTTTGGCCAGAGAGCGTTGTCAAATGTGACTCTGAGGGGTTCGAGGCAGTACTTGTGGAACCTGTAGTCAACTAGATTGTGTCTTTGGCCACTATCATGGGATTGTAGGTGGATAACAGTGATATCCAAGAGCTTATGGAAGAGCACAGCCAAGAGCTGACCATGGAAGAGCTTATGGAGTTGCATTGTGTTTCACAGCAAGAAGTTTTGGAGGAAAGTTTGTCAGAGGAGGAGGAGGAGGAGGAGGAGGTAACAGAAAAGCAACAATCTTCTGGCGAAATAAGAGAAATGATGAAAGCAAGGGAAACTGTTGCATCTTACATCGAGAAGCATCACCCTAATAAGGAAGTGGCTATGCGTGCTGCAAATTTATTTAATGATAACGCTGTGTCGCATTTTCACAAAATTTTGAATCGTCAGTAAAAACAAATTTCTCTGGACATCTTTCTAGTAAAACATAATTAGGTATGTTTCATAATTATTTCCATTTTTTTTCTGCAAGCCGAATTCGCATATCAGGTGGGTTCATTCCGCGGTGAAAGAAAAGATGAAGATGATTCACTCTCCTTAACAATATGTAGATAATTTTCTTCGAAAAAACGTTATACATAACATTTTGTGAGTATTTTTATCGACATGGAACGCATTATCGTATTTTACATTAATTTATATGAGAAAAATTGTTTCGCATAATGAATGTTTCGCTTTACAAGTATGATTCTGGGAAGGAATGATGCTCCTGAAGCGAGGTTCCACTGTAATTCAGACTGGTGATAACTGAAGGCAGAGACATCAGTTCCACCAAGATGGACATTTAACAACTAAAAACATTCAATGTACACAGCGTTCATATTTGTTAAATATTTCCTGAATTTTTATTACTTTCACTGATGGTCCTCTAATATTTAAAAACATGTTTCCTGGATTCACTGTCTAAATATAAAACAGTCTTGTGTGACTAAAAATACAGCTCTATCTTACTGACAGTAAATAATTAAAGAAAAATAATAAATTTTCATTAAGTTGCACAATTTGAATTTCTGCAAATATAGCTGGAGTGGCAAGTTTCATGGCTTGTAAAATGGTTTGAGAAGTGAGGCAGAGAGAGAGAGAGAGACAGAGAGAGAGAGAGAAAAAAAGGGGGCGGGGTCACATTGTGTTTCTGTAGTGTCTGTGGATAAATGGTGATATTTTGATGCATCAAAAGTAGTGCTATGTGGTAATTTATGCTGCTGACCTTCAGTATTACATCTTCTATTTCTCTGTCCAATCCACCATGCTCAGTGAATACACTGCCTAGGTACTGAAACTGCTAAACTTGTTTTAACGTCTCTTTCAACAGTGAGCTGCCCATCTCCCACCCTATACAAATAGTTAATACAAGCAGTCCAGATTTTTCTAAGTTAAGTTTTTTCTTCTTCAGACCTTCCCATTGTCACCTTCTGTGTGCATGATAGGAAATTTCACTATTAGAAACACCTTATTTCCACACACTCTTTACACATACATGCATGCAAGTATGGTAACACATGAACGAACCTCCTAAAATACATCTATCGTAAACTGTGTACTATTTATAAAAGACTCAAATAAATATGCCAGTATAAATTCCATGCATTGCATTCACTTTATTCATCTCAAACAAGCTCCCCTGTCAACATTCTGTTAAACAAATACAATTCAAGAGGTGCAAAAAACAAAACAGAATCTAGACTGCTTTTTTCTTCTAAAATAGCATAAATATAGATTAGAAATTAATGCAGAATAAAATAAAGACACAGACAACATTCTGAATTATAAATTTAAATGAGCGATATAAAACATTTTGCAAGACCACCCTGTTTTAATTTAATTGTGTGCTTCTAAAAATAAGATTAATTCTAAATATTCAATATTAAAACTGTGAATGGATTCAATACTGAAATGACTGACTGACCGCTTTCCCCCTCCTAGCAGTGACTATGAAGGTTTCACAACCATGCAACATACAAAGTTGCATCCTGAATACCAATCCAACAAATCAAACCTCAGATATGCCATTCAGAACTCAAATAGTTACATCAGAACATCCTTAATGGCCACATCAGGTACAACCATGGAGTTCCCTGCTGACCTGATCAGGTAAGGGTGTAAGTATCAATATGACTGAAATCTGGATTGCCTTAAAAACAATATCAAAACTGCAGACTAAAAGACTGATACCCGGTAGTCTCAAAGAGCAGCTGTCCAGATGAGGATCTAATATTAGCAATGTGCCCCCCCCCCCCCCCCCCCCCCCCCCCAAACACTTCATGAAGGCAGTAAAAACGAATTTTGTTCATGGGGGTCTCCGTGACGAAGTGGTCAAGCCATTTGTCACACTCTTGATTATCGCTTTTAGTTCATGAGTGCAATCTTTATGTAGATCCCTGGGAATCGTGCTTTGTGTGGTGCTCTTGGCAGGCGGCTTGCTGTTCTGCAGAGAGATACCAAGTCATATGAGATAAAACCCACTACAATGAAGTCAATCTAACATTCTGATATTATTTTTATTCACATGTGTTACCTGGGTTCTTAGTGACAGCACAAAATAGTAACACTGCCATCCTACCAAGCACATCAAATCAGAAGTGACTAAAGTTTGCGTTTGACATAAAAAGATTTATTCACAAAAGCTAAACTAGTATGAACAGGTTTAAAATGGCTAGGAAAGGTTGGTTGGGGAACTATGCTCCTTTGGAGGATTAAGAGAAAAAAAAGCAGTAGAGGTCTATCTTCAACAATACAGGTTCTGACAGTCAACACTGAAACATTTCTATGAACACTCCTCTAACACTCACAAGTCTCCAAAAACCACTAACAATCCCATCATTATAAATCATGTTTACAAATCACAATAAAGTTTCAGAGGTCACAATCAGTATTGCATGGAATCAAATAAAAACACAACAAATTCATAACTTCCTAAAAACATGCTATGATAACATACTTGAATTGAACCACTTGGAAAAACTGTTTACTGGCTTAGAAACTTTAAACTCTGCCTGCGTCATACAAATAAAAGATATTTATGTTGCTACTTACACACAAACATGAACTAACACATAACCATGAGTTATTGTTATTGCCATTCACAAACATAAATCTCTGTCTGCGGCATACAAACTCAAGATATTTCTGAAGATATACCCACATAAACATAAATCTCTACCTGTGTTATACAAACAAAGAGATTTCTGTTGCTACGTCCTACACAAATATATATCTCTACCTGCGTTGTGCCAACATAAGTTAATTCAGTAGACATTCCCATTCAAACATAAATTCTCTGCCTGCATCATAAAAAAAAAAAAAGATATATCGGTTAATATTCCCACACAGATAAAATCTCTACCTCATCAGACAAACAAAAGATAATTCTGTAGATATTCCCACACAAACATAAATCTCTGCCTGCATCATACTAACATAAGAGATTTCTGTTGCCATTGTCATGCAAATCATAAAACTCTACATGCGTTACACAAACATAAAATATTTCTGTAGATATTCCCTCACACACAAAAAATACATCTCTACCTGCATCATACATACATAAATATCTGCATGGATCATAACAAATTAACATATTTCTGTTGACATTTGTATGCAAAAATAAGATCTGTGTAGCTCCTACTTATGTCACTATATAATTTTGTCGGCATCAAACAAAGTAAGAACATGACACTAAGGAAACTAGCAATAAATTTATGTGTAAAATACATTAACAGACACAATAGCCACCCTTGTCTCAAGGAAAAGACACATCAAATACTCTTCCTCAAGAAGCAGCAGACACAATAATCACAATCATGTCTTCACACAACAGTCACAACCATGTCTCCACACAACAGTCACAACCATGTCTCCACACAACAGTCACAACCATGTCTCCACATTCAGTCACAAATAATACTTTGATGATGTGAACAAATGAATAAGTGTGTATTCACCAAGGAAACAAAAACTTCAAAATCTGCACAATCAGAAAAATCACAAACAATGAATGCATACTTTGATTTCAAAGCAAAATGTTTAAATAATGATGCATACACGCAAATGAAGTCAAATATTAAAAGCTGAATCTTGGATGATAACTTGAATAACACACAAAAAAGGGTGCGGGGAAGGATTGGGCGGTGGGTAAGCATTTACTTACAGCCATTTTTATTTACAAATGAAAAATAATAATTGTGACAGAAAGTAAAATGATTACACTGCAGTTCTGCTGAAATCAAAATACTTGTTTTCAAACAACTAATTAACTTACACATTTTTAGTGTCTGTGGAAAAATGAGCAAGTGATAAAACTCGATAGTTACTCGTTGATGTGCTGTTGACTAAGTCAGTAATCTGGCGCATTAGGCATACAATGTTATACAGATTTTTACAGACCAAGCAGCACTTATGTGCAAATCATCATGCTGACCATGCCTTTACTTCCCCATCCATTTTAACTCTTTGAGTACCAAGGAACGCATCATTCGTTCATAGGTTCCTACCTAGAAGCCCAATGAACGCATGATACGCCGATTTTATTACTTTCTTTACTACCCCCTGGGCCTGTGATGCTAAACCCCGTGGGACTCAAAGACTTAAGCTGGATTGACTTGGTAGCTAGGAGCCTAACATTTTTTGGGGCTGACTAGTCACTGCGCTGTGGCTCTCTTGACTTAGGCCTGCCACAGTCATCTGCCCCTGTTCACAATTACAATGCAAATGGTCTTTGTGGTGAAGTGGCCAAGCTATTTGTCCTGCGCTCTGAAAGTCATGAGGTTATTTCACGGTGGTGGCTTTTGGTTCACGAGTGCTTTTTTTAAATTGGAATCCTTGGCAGTCGAACCCGGATTTACAGAGTTCATGCTTTATGTAACGCTCTGGGCTGGCAGCTGGCCATTCAAAGTAGACAGAGACTAAGCCATATGGGATAAAACCCAGTGCCATGAAGTCAATCTTCTCACCTTTAACCTTTACCACAATAGTCTTGTACTGAAGTGCCAAACGAAATCAGGTACCTGTCTCTGTATATGTGAACAGAAATACTGGAAATGAAAATAAAGGTAAAGGCAGTCACATGCCACAAAAGTGTAACAGTGTCAACCTATTGAATATTTTTTGAATTAAAAAAAAAAAAAAAAAAAAAATTAATAAAAATAAAAACACTCAATGTTGTTTAAAGGTTACTAAGTATTTGCAGAAATGGGATGTGTTATGTCAAAAGGAACAGACATCACAGCAAGCTGTAAACCACAAACAATGTGCCACTGCCCCCTGTAACTCTCTCAGTACCAAGCAACACACCATATGTCGTTTCTTGATCATTTCAAAAGATAATACAACGCCAAGGTTGTCTTCTGCAACAGGAAGATGTTATGCTGTCCTCTTGTGTTTAATTTATTAGTGTAACCACTTCTGCCCACCGTGCATCTGTTCAACAACTTCTTCTTCTTCTTCCTGTTCATCAACTGTAAATTCCAGAGGAAAGTTCTGGGTGTTCATCTACCTCTCAACATTGGTTTTGTTCCAGAACCTGAGTGTTGCATGCCCATCTGTTTTACAGATTACCATATTTTATGCATACTATCAGTTCCTTGCATCTAAGGCAGATGCATTCCGACTCTAAAAGAAGCTCCCAGTTAGTCCACTTATGACAAGCTTTTGGGGAGGCACTGGGTCTATTCTTGTTTTCCCCACAACTGGGCCCTGGTACCCATACAGGAAGTTCAACAGCTTAAAGTGAAAGATTGTTTGCTTCTAAACTCAAGGAGTTAAAGTAACGTCTGAGACTTAAAGAGTTACAGGTGGATGCAGAAAACGAGGAGGTTTAAAAGAAATGTTGAATTAGGAATCCACATCACAGCATTTGACACAGGCCCATAAGCACTCTATCCCCATCTTCAGCAGCAAGCAAAGTGTTACAATTCCAATAGCACCAGTAACTGCTTGATTGTATATCCTTCTCCCTTTTTTCATTAAATGCTCAGCATCAACCAGATTCCCTGGTTACTCCTCGCATCCCCGTTCTTCTCAGACCGTGAAGATCTATCTGTGCCTCCACAATGTTCACCTGCCCCCAAAGGGCCCTAACAATATCCAGCTTATCATACATCAATTCTCCACCAAGCCGTGCTGTACCGGCCAGTCTATCTGCCTGCTCATTTCCCACAACATAAATTTCCAAAGGATGCTAACTACTCGGGACCTCTGAAGTGACGCTTGCCACTCTGCATGGAGCATGCCTGTCTCCACAAGTGACCAGTGTCCTTCCTGTCCACCCTGCAGATCCTACAGCTTGGAAGATAAAACTCTTCATTGCTTCAGGAACTCAGTCCAGTGTCATATAAGCAACCACACATACCACTATGCAGACTGTCTCACACTGACCTTGGCTCTTAGCATCCTACAACAGGTACCAGGCAATGTCCTGGGAAGTAAAGGAGACCAGCATGATGTGAACAAGATCACCCACTGAGTGCTGACTGGTTTAAAACTTTATGAATCTAGCATCATATGCCCAATTTGCCTTTGGTGTGAAAAATCATCCTTCACATTTACTTTGGTTACATGCTACTAGTCCTAGCAGATCTGAACATCAAGGAAGACTGGCAAGTCAACAGCATCTTGTCTCCAAAAGCCAAATAATTTGGTCATATCAAGTGCCACCGTGGATTGGAAAAAGAAAATAGCAGAAGGTACTGTACCAGGAAAGAGGGGCAGAGGTCGGCCAGGCCGAAGATGGGCACAGGATATAAGTAACACCTTAGGTAGGGAAGTGTACGAGGCGGGAGAGGTGAGAGGCTGAGTTTCTTTCAGGCAGACCATGATGAAAGCGATGTCCTGCAAAGGACCTGCTAAATGATGAACATATTTCTTCCTTCCAAGTCGGAGTACATATGCCTGAGAAGCAGAGAAAACAGTAAAATGGACTTACATGCAAAACTCAGGTCCTGGAACAAAGCCAGAAGTCCAAATGGACGAACAACCAGGACTTTCCGCCAGAGCTCACAGCCGGTGAACAAGAAGAAGATGATGATGAACACACTAAGCTATGTCCCTGCCAGATAAAGTCAGGTTTAAAACTGTGTTTTGTAACACAGTCACCCATCTACTCGCCAGGTCTCAAGCTTGCATTTTATGTACCATTTAGTGCTCTTAAAAAAATTCTGCTTTTTTTTTTTTTTTCAACTTCTATAAGTCACTCTAAGTCTTTTGCAACCAGGCAACTCACCCCACACATTTGCCAATTACTCCTTCCATGGTTTACATTTTATAAATACTTCTGTTACATTATAATGTTATGCTAACGAAATGTATTTTTAGATTTTAACCCATTCTGTCCTATGTCTGTATTATGCATCAAAATACAGACTGTTATTCGAAAGTACATAAAATGTTGGACAGTAAGTGTTTTAGGCAACAAGTTCCTGGTTCTGAAAGTGTTCATGGAAGGACTTCCCAAACAATTCCTACAGTACAAACCAACTGTACTTTCACCACTTTCTTCTTCTTCCTGTCTTTATTATTTTCAAAACAAAAAATACATATATGATGTTGTTGTTGTTAGCCACTTTAATGGAAAGACTTCACAAACAACTTTGTACAGCACAAACCAACTGTATTTTGACTAAACTTCTTTTTGTTGTTTGTTTTTTATTATTATTTATTTTTACATTTGTTGTTGTCGGTCACTTTAATGGAAGGACTTCACAAACAAATTCCAACAGGTCATAGCCAATTGTATTTTGAATACCTTCTTGTTGTTGTTTGTTCTTATCTAATTTAGGAAAGAAAAAAAAACAGCATGTTGTTGTCGGTCACTTTAATGGAGAGACTTCCCAAATAACTTCTTACAGGACAAACCAACTGTACTTTGACTACTTTTTTTCTTCTTGTGTGTGTGAAAGTGAGTGAGTATGAGTGAGTGAGTGAGGGAGGGTGTGTGTTTCTGCAAGTGGGTGAGAGTGTGTGAGTGAAGGTGTGTGTGTGTGTGGGGGGGGGGGGCATGTATGTTTGTTTGTCTGTGTATCACTCACTGGAAGGACTTCACACCACTTCCTACAGGAAACATCAACTTGATTACATTCTGCATGTTTTTGGTGTTGTGTGTGCCTGTGTGAGCGTGTCTCTCTTCTTAAACAGATTTTATAAATTAACAAAACAAGAAAAAAAAAAAAAACTGCCATAAGCTCAATAAAACAGGAACAGCCTGGGCTCACATCCTGTGATAGTAACCTGAGGTCTAGGGGAAAAACAACGCTCTCATCAACAAACCAAAAATGTAAAACATATACGGAGAAATATGAGGCCTTGTACATATAATTCACAACTCAAATACTTAAGGAAAAGTACATTTGCATTAACCAATCAATCATTTATGATCATTATCATTTATTTCAGCCTGTCGTCTCAAATTATTCTACTCCTGATTATTTTGTGCCGCTCCTCATGTGTTCACTGATATATCTCGACAATTTCTGCTTTCAAAATGCTTTCTTTGTTCAACCTCTTCCTATTCTGGCTAGTATCACACAACCATCACACAATATAATAATATATATTAAATCACTGATTTGTATATATGTATATACACAATATATTATTCATATTAAAAAAAAAAAAGTATCATGAAAAAACACAAACATTTGCAAGACATTTAGCAACTGTGAAAACAAAGCTAACATTAACTGTCCTTGTCTTTTGATTTTTGTGCTTGTTGTTCTCAACAAGTGATTTCAGTGCAACAAGCCGTGCACAGTTTTGAAAGCAGTCACAACCTGTATTTAACCAAAGACTCACTCATCAAATCTTCTTCCCTATGTGGGTTCGGGAAGGGGGAGTGGGAGGGGGGGGGGGATAGATCCACTGCCCCCCTCCTCCACCTTTTAACAAGCATGTCATAAAGAAAGTCTACTAATTAGGAGTGTTTCCTTCGACATCATAGTGCATCTACCAGAGAGGCTAGGAACCAACAGTCTGCATATAAATAAGCCACATCTGTAAAACAGATGTGCATGCAAAATTTCAAGTTCTGGAACAAGACTAAAATCTAGACATGGATGAACAACCAGAAATTTCCGTTGCAGTTTATACCTGACAAAGGATAAGAAGAAGAAGGAGCAGAAATGTGGCTAACTTCATGCAGCTGCCAAATTACATTTTACCAATTCTTTGATTCAGATGACAATAATTATGGCTACAAAAAGCTTTAAATGCCTGCCATTATTACTTTAAATTAAATTGTTTCTTCTGTATTTTTTTTTTCTTTTTTTTTGCGATTAACTGCATGTGGAGGGTGTATGGTCGTCTTTAACCCTACCAGACCGCTAGCCCGGTTTTCCGGAAATTTCTTAACATGACGCCAGACCGCTGGCCCTAAATTTAAGCTTTTTGCGTAGTACGGCGAAAAGATGCATCACGGATTAAAAATAACCACCCAATCGTTATCAATCCTCTTTGTTAGACATTAGTGTTTTGATTATATTTGTGTTGTTTTACGTGGAAAAATTATGAAATAGTAGGATGAAGGGCGTTTCACAGTCCAACAGTGATCGATACTTTGGTTTATCAAATACATAAAGAATACATTGGGTGACATTTCATAAAGAATACGTTTTTGAAGTGACACTTTCAGTGAGAGCAAATAATGAGGAACAAATTGAAAACTATCAATCTTGAAATGAGTAGAGGATTGTGTCCATCAAACGGCAACATCTGGTGTTCACTTTGTGAAACAAAGTTGATCCTGATGAGTGAATTCGCACACAAAGGTGGAATATTGGCGCTAGATAAAAGGTAAGCCTATTTTCTACAATGTCTCCAAGTTTCATCATATTCTAGCCACTAGTTTACATGTAACTAATATTCTTCTATATCATGTTTTTTTTTTTTTTTGCGGTAATGCTCAGGTTATAGGGACAGTTAGGTTCAGGGTCTCAGGTCTGGTAGGGTTAAAAGATCAGAGATTCTTTTTGTACTGTTATGTTGTCCCGATGAGACAATGAAAATATGGAGTTTAACTTCCTACTTAGCTTGTGACGCAGTATGTATGCAATTTACGTTTCTTAACCCCCCCCCCCCCCCAAGAGAACTTACAAAAAGAAAAGCTCATGACCCCGTTAAGATTCCTGAAAAATTCAGTAAAAACTAACTCACCGAAGGCTATTAGACCATTCGGCTACCCTCACCTGGTTTAGCCAGCCTGTCAAAGCTGTTGCCCGGTGGGGGGGAGCTGCCCCAAATAAATACTATACACCTGGCAAAGTTCCACAGCTCCTTGCTAGGCCTCCACAGGCCAGATGTGGCTCGTGGGCCTCTATTTGAACAGCCTTGCATATCAGACATATGAGACTAGGCTCATATATTTTATAGACCAATCCACCCTTGATGGGTGATGTGGTCAACATCATGCTGGCCGCCTTTACTTCCCAGGACCTAACATATAGGAAAAAACTCCATACCTATGCGAATTTGAACCCATGACCTTCAGCTCCGCAAGCGAGTGTCTAGCTGCTACACCATGGCGGCTCCGACTGTCCACATGAGAAAAGTGTTTAAGCAGAATATAGCCAATTAAAAAGGGTATGATAGAATCACTGAGGTATGGAGCTTTGGATGTAATGTAATAAAAAAAAAATGCCAGTGAATCAAGTGGAAGAAAATTTGCCGGAGTTGGAAAGGATAAACTTTGAGAAAATCTGACAACAATATAACTAGACGGGCTCAACACTTGTACCTACAGGGGTACATAAGTAAAGGCAGACTAAAAAACATATGGAGAACGCAACTGGAGAGTGAAGCTGAAAAGATGGAGAGGACATGGAGTGAGCTGCATGTGATAACAAACAACAGGACAACTAGGCATGTGTTACATGAATGGTCGTAGACCACAAGGCAGACCAAGAAGATGATGGAGAGATAATGTCCAGACAGACATGCAAACACTTGGTGTCACCAAATGGAAAGAGAAGGCCAACCAGAGAGATGAATGGAGGCTGGTGATATCTGCAGCAATGAACCTCAAGGGCTCAGAATGCTGAAGAAGAAAAAAAAAGAAAAAAGAAGAAGAAAAAGAAGGCATGCACTCGTTGAGGGCCTATGCTCTACCGGAGAATAAACACAGGAAAAAAGAAGAATGAAACAATAAGACCGGAAATTAACATTTCTTAAATTCGGTTTTGTTAGATTGTATGCCTCTTGTCCTAGGTTGAGCCACACATAAAACGTCCCATAAACTGACCTTGCTGGTCTTCCAATGTATAGCAGTAATGACAATACACAACTGGATAAATAATTAAAAACTATCTTTGATAGAAGACACAAAATAAAATCATTATCCAAATGGAATTAAAACAGCAATATCTGTTTGAACATAGCAATCAAATAAAACAAAACACTATGCACGTATAAAGTACAGCATTTGCAATTAAATATACTGTTTTAAACAAACATAAAATTACTTGTACAGGAAAGAGAATAAATATATTTTCTTTCTGTCAGATTTATTCAATTTCAATGTGTAGCTAAAAAAAAAAAAAAACCCATGAGTTTGCATTACTCAACTTAAACAGATGTACTATTATTCTGGCATTGGGAGACATAGCACCAATTCTGTCACACAGACACCCATGGCTTTAAATATATTCCCTCCAGGATTGTGGCCTCAAAGACTGACACCTACCGACTCAACAAGCCAAGATCTGGATGAGAATCTAACTAAAGAAAATCCCAGAAACCCTGATCATCAACCACGTGACACAGTTATACTGGGGCACCCTGGGCTTATCAAGCAGCCTGAAGTCCAAGAATTGGGGGATGGTACGTATGGCAACCAAGGTAAACCTCATAAAAGAATTCATTTTTAGCCGACATTATGCTACCAGTATCAAAACATGTACCCTTATTTCAGCCGATAAGTGCTTTACCAGCAGGGAAAGGGGAAAAAAAAAACACTGTCCTGTTTCCAATCAATGATCACTGAGATTAGGATCTTTCTGGTGAAATTCAGCAGATCATAATTTTCTGACTTTGTTGGATCTGCAGCTGCAGGCTTTCAGGTGAGACCCGAAAAAAAAAGTCAGTAACCTGGCAAACTTAAGACAACCTAGCCACATCATCATCATCATGTGCAATGCCGAAAAGTGTAGGTTGTCTTGTCTTGTCATCTCACACGATCACCAGAATCATGAGTGAGGTCAGTGTTCTTGTCTTGTCCCCATCCAATTTGCCTTCCACTTCTGCTTTTTCCATCAATCTTACCGGTTGTTACCAAGTTCTCGAGTCCATTCTACCTCATTACATGTTCAAACAAAACCACTGATTGTCTTTTCTCAAATCAGTTTACAGGTTGTGTCTGTCTCGAGGACTGCCACTACCTCGTTCACTTCTATCATAAAATGATAGGATAAGCCACAAGATTATATTTATCCTCGATCATGGCATAATGAAGTAGCAGTGCAGCTTGATATCCAACTCTCTTTCCCCTCACACATAAACAAAAATGTCCTTGGCACCTTTTTTTTTTATTAGTCAGACTCGAGGTTGGTTACCAAGACAACTAACTCATTTAGTCCCAAGAGGTCATAGCTGATGCCCCGGGGAAGACAGTCATCTTCTTCTTTGATCCTTCTGTTAGAAAACTTTTATCAGGATGCCAAGGGAGCAGTCTTCTTCTTCTTCTTCAACCCTCCTGTCAAAAAACTTATATCAGGAGGCCAATGGAGACAGGCTTCTTCTTCTTCAACCCTCCTGTCAGAAAACTTATATCAGGAGGCCAATGGAGACAGGCTTCTTCTTCTTCAACCCTCCTGTCAGAAAACGTATCAGGAGGCCAAGGGAGACACACTTTTTCTTCGATCCTTCTGTCAGAAAACTGGTATCAGGAGGCCAAGGGAGACAGTCTTCTTATTCTTAAATCCTTCTGTCAGAAAACTGGTATCAGGAGGCCAAGGGAGACAGTCTTCTTATTCTTAAATCCTTCTGTCAGAAAACTGGTATCAGGAGGCCAAGGGTCTTCTTCTTCAATCCTTGTGTCAGAAAACTGGTATCAGGAGGCCAAGGGTCTTCTTCTTCAATCCTTGTGTCAGAAAACTTATATCAGGAGGCCAAGGGTCTTCTTCTTCAATCCTTGTGTCAGAAAACTTATATCAGGAGGCCAAGGGTCTTCTTCTTCAATCCTTGTGTCAGAAAACTTATATCAGGAGGCCAAGGGTCTTCTTCTTCAATCCTTGTGTCAGAAAACTTATATCAGGAGGCCAAGGGAGATTGTCTTCTTCCTTTATGTGTGTTTTTTTGTTCATTAACCCATTCAGTATTGATGCTTATTTGTTACTGCTATTGCTTTTCTAGATACTTTGCTGACCATGTAACTGATAATAACAAATGATATTCTAAACATTACTTAAAAACTTCTATCCCTTAATGCTATTATTTATACCTCACTGGATCTAAACATTAATTACTGCAGAATACTACCAGATTAGGTATCAATAAGTTAAAATGATACCTGCCTGCAACTGTAAGACTTAATACAAAACAACTAGCTATGACCTGTGCCGGATTCGACCCTAAGGCCACCAGTTGAATAGCCTGGGTATATTACCCTTCTGGCTTTATTCCACTTCCCGTTATGGAAAGTTTGCGGTACACATTTCATATGTCTGTGCTAAATGTGCTTATGTGGTCAAATAAGAATCCTATTTCTAGCAGGATTTGAACTCAAGAACACTGAGCTGACAGTCTAGTACATTAGCCACTTAGTAACAATTCATCTTATTTAACAGGAGTTGAAAAAAAAAAACACAACTACAATGAGTATTTGTAAACCAGTAATGTTTATATAATTTGTAATGCTTATACACCTATTTGTAATCCATTTTACAGCATTCCAGTTACCAAATGACGACAACTACATCTGCAGTGTTTATACCTGTGACATTTATTTCTGAATATTTCAACTTTCAGATAATGTTAACTGGCAATATGTAAAAATCTTTACATCAACAGTTATTACAGTTTAAAACAACATAAAGACTTTTCACACACCATCTAGGCCTACATAACAAACACACAACCAATCTGACAGAACCAATCATAAGTGTTCAGACTAAACATGATGACAGTGTAGCAGATGACAGGCGTCTTGCTGTGCTAACTGGCATCCACTCGGCTGTCTAGTCGACTGAAGAGACGAACACGTCTGGCGTTGTGTGTGGCTGAATTGATGACATCCATCCATCTGCAGGAGTATAAGGGATAAATGAACTCACTGCCTTTACCTTTAATGTCTAGAATAAAAAATGTCTTACTAAAGAAAGTAAGTAAAGATCTTGTTTCCACACCTTTAGGCATATAGGGCATATAGGGCTAGACCTATATTTTTATAGACTAATTGGTACAAGACGGGTGATGTGGTCAGCATCACGCTGGCCACCTTTACTTTACGGGACTGCACCAGGTACCCACTTAAAGCTGGGTCGACCTGGGAGTCAAGTTTTGTCTGACTGCTAAATCTATAAAGCATCATAGAAAGAAGCCAGATTTAGTTTTTCTGTCTTCTGCTAGTTGCACTGTTGTGTTAATGTCACATTGTGTTTCTGTAACTCCTTCCACCAATCTCTTTTTTGGTTGGTCACCTTAACTGTAGCTTACAGAGATCCTTGGGGTAGGGGTGGGGTGGGAGGCAACGAGGGTCATCACTATAACTATGCAGTCTGTGCTTTGTGAGGGTCTTCTGGCAGGCAACCAGTCATCTCTGAAGGTGAGAGACCTAGCACAGGCTCTCAACCAACTTATGCCAAGCTCTTCGTAAACTTATTTACGACAGGGAGCATTTTGCAACTCATTTTCTAAGCTCCTCATGACCTCCAATATCTTCTTCTACTTCTTCTTCTTCTTGGAAAGTTCTGGTTGCTCATCCTTTTTTAGACTTTAGTCTTGTTGCAAAAGCAAGCATCCAAACATGCAAAGTCCTTAGCGGCGCACTAGATGCAGCCTTAAATTCTCAGGACGCCCTATCTACCTTGCTCTAAGAAGCAGTAAATAAAGACGGTAGTGACAAGTTGACGGTTTTGTTCCAGAACTTGATTTTTGGACGTATACCCATTTTACAGATTTGGCTCATTTTTATGCAGACTGTTGGTTCCTTGCCTCTCTGGCATAGACACTCAATCTTCAAAGGAAACTCAGTCTTGTTCTAGAACTTACGTTTTGCACGCACATCCGTTTTACAAATCTGGCTTTTTTTAAAATGCAGACTGCTAGTTCCTTGCCTCAATGGCACAAACAAACTGAAACTTTGAAGGAAACTCCCCTAAATAGACATCACATATTTATCATCATGTACGACATGCTTGTTAGGGAGCTAGTGCATCCATTCTTGTTTTTTTCCCCCCAAAATGTGTCCCCGTAACCAAACTGGCAAATTCTGCAGCTCAAGTTTTCTAAACTTCACGTGGCCAATATAAGAAGGCTCAAGACTTCACACCTAAACAACTGTATCAGCTAGAGGACCCTATTTTCCTAAAGTGCACGCCTAATCCTTGAGTTATTTCCCATAGCTAAAAATCTCACCTGGAAAATGTATACTCGCTCTCAGCTCGGAAGAAATATACATGATTTTTGAACTGCAGTTTAAAGACATGGTCCTTATTGATGCCATCCTCCTCATCTGGTGTGTTGACAGCGTATCCTAGCAACGGCAGGCTGGCCAAGGGGAAATCATCCTAAGGAAAGGATAGATATCATGAAAACATCATATCTAGAAATGAATACATAATACAGAATTATGAAACTGAGCCTCAGATGCTAACACAGAAGTTGAGCATCATTTAAAGATCATGTCTCAACACTAGGAAACAAAATGAGGGGGCTGCAAATGAAAACTTTAAAAGTTTGCTTGAAATTATAATTTTCAGGTCTGGCAAGGGTGCATTATAACAGTGTTTCTCAACATGGGGCCCATGCCTCATGAAAAGGGAAAGGGAAGGGGGTGTGGTGATTTGATTGTTGAGGGAGCAAATTCAAAGATGGACTCGTCCAATGTTTAAGTTACGTAGGGAGCATAAGAACTTTAGAAATTCTTAGCTGGGACATTGTGTAAAAAAGGTTGAAAAACACTGTATTATAAGAAGGAGGAACTGAAAGATGAATAGACAAGTGACTAACACTGCTGGAGTCGGCATTCTATGTAAGTGATTTAGACAATGTTGTGCCTAATAAAGTAAGCTGCCTTAACTCTTTGAGTCCTAAGGAACGCATCATACGTTCATAGGTTCCTACCTAGAGACCCAATAAACGCAAGATGCACCGATTTTTCATCTCTTTTAACTACAACTTGGGCCTCTGATGCTAAACCTAAATTTGAGAGAGAAAAAACATCAAATTTTTTTTAACAGTTCATTTTCTAAGTTCGTTTTTGAGTGCACTGAATACCAATGTTCTAACCACAAGAACAGGTCGCAGAATGCGTCTTTCTGCGGCCGAAGCTCTGAAATTGTTTCAGTCAGATGTTTTTAATTGTGATAATGATAATAAAAATTTAGATTTTTCGGAAAGTGATTCGGACAGTGAATTTTCACCAGTGAAGCTGAGCGATCAGCTGTTCGGAATCTAGCGATTCTGACGAGTTTATTACACAGACAATGTCCCATACTACCGTATTTATGGTGTAAGAGAAGGAATGTGCTCTAAACAAAGAGATAGTACTATACTATGGCTAAGCTACATTGAAATCATCGCAGCTACAGTCTGTAAATAACTGTACAAAGTGAATAGTAAATAGTGTGTCTATTATGGCTCATTTTTCTGCCATTTTTTCTCTGAAATTTTGCTTAGCACTCGGTGGGAACTAAGAGCCCCTGAGTGATAAACTAACCCAGAAAGTTATCATAACTTTAGAATATGTTAGGAAATTGAACAAACTTTGAAGTTTTGCTCTCAAATTTGAACATTTACTATTCTTGTGGCTGCAAAACCATGGTAAGTGAAGAATTTTTGTGTGTGAAATGTTGGCTTTTCCACTAACTATAACAAAATCAAACAAACACTTATCATCAGATTCAAAAAGTACATTCATTTTTCTTTTTAAAAATATATACTGTTATAGGGATTAGAAGTATATTACAATCTCTACAGCCTTTCTTGTACACCCACCTCTCTGCCATTTTTGTAAAGGGAAATTAATGTGGGCCAAGTCTGTCAAAATTCATGGGCCTGAAAGAGTTAATATGACACACTTTGTGTCTGTGATAAACAACAGTTTTAGTTCCATATTCTGATTAAAACTAACAGTAAATCACTGCATACTGTTTTACAAGACTGTCCCACTCACCTGGTATGTTTTGTAGAAGAACAAACAAAAGTTTGTGAAGACAACCCATAATTTCTGCCACCCATTGCTGGTTTTGAATTTTCGGAGCAAGTATCCACTAAGCTGGTTCTGTAATATTGTGCAAGAAAAAAACTACTTAGGCCAATAACAAATAATAATGCTCCCTCTGAATACACTGACATTCCCCTGTGTGGGTTCCGAATTTGTGGGGAAAACAAGGACCCACTGCAAAAGCATGTCGTAAGAGTCCACTAACTGGGGGCTTCCTTTGAAGTCGGAGTGCATCTGCCTGAGAGGCAAGGAACCAGCAATTCAATAATCAGATCTGTAGATGCACATAACAAATAGCATGACTGCAGTTCCTCGAACAACCAGAACTGCCAAGTGTACAGCTGAACACAATGACAATTTTAGGTCTTTGTATTATGAAACCGAGTATTTATCTACTCTGGAGCTTATTTCCTAGAAAGAAAGAAAAAACTTAGTACTTTTCCAATAATATGCTGTTCATTTCTGTGTAATAATCATTAAATAACATGCTACAAGACCTAGGCACTGGTGTCTCCCCACAGATCTCACTCCATGGTGTTTGTCGTCCACAATCTAAGATCGTTCGTTCGTTTGAAGAAAAACAAAAATTCCAAACTTAGTCCTTTTTTAACTGCCTGATGGCCTGTTTTTTCAAGGACGAGTCATTTGCTATCTGAGCTGGATTTTTTACTTTTGTGGCGATGGTTTTCGCCTGAGTTTTCTTTCATTGGTTGCGACTTGTTAGCAGCGTGGGCTTGTCGGGCGGCTTGCAGGTTTAGGGAGTGGACATGGCTGTCCTGAAAAGGACAGCCAGATGTGCCGGGTGGCCTGGAACGGGATGGGAGGGGTCTGGCTTCTGCTTGTCAGGTTCTGGTGGCGTACTGGCGTCGTTCGTTTGGCAGGATGGTTTTTTTCAGAAAGATGGCGGCTCGGTTTTTTGGCTTCTGCTACGTTAGTAGCGTCGTCGTCGTCGTCTTCCTCGGTTGTTTCTCTGGGTGGGAGTGGTATTCGGTGGGCCCCATTTTTGCTCTTTTGCGTTCCATACTTGGCAGTTCTCCAGTGCATAGTGTTCTTCCTGGTCTCTTAGGAATTGTTCCTTGTCGAAGACGTACGGAGCGGGTTCTTCGGGCGGTGCACTGCTGGCAGTCGGAAACTCCTGCTCTGCTTGTGTGTATTCTTCATCGGATATGATCTCTCCATCTGACTGTTCGGTGTCTGTGATGACTGGGATCTCTTCAGAGTCTTCTTACAATCTAAGATAAAACAGTCACACAGTTTAAACCCAAACCAGACTGTTTGTGTTGGCACTTCAGATGGCTGCCTCATGCATAAGTATGCTTACTGGCTGTGCTGAGGCTGCACTCTATTTTCAATTTAGTTTCCACAGGTGACAGCAATGGACATTCTGTGTGAATTTTGCTGGCACACAAACGGTGCAACTATAGGATGACCCATTTGCCATAAAGTAGGAACTGCAATTCACTGATTAAGTGAAGAGAAAACATTAGCAGGCAACTTTTGATGCTTCTTCTTCTTCTTTTCTTCAACCTGGTACCTCAGCTAATGTCGAGGGGAGATTAACATTCGTTAATGAGCTCTTTCAAGAGCACTTTTAAGACTGATGTTTATTTTTGTAAAGTTGTTCTTAATGCCATCACTCCATATTTTCCAAGGTCTTCCTCTTTCTCTATACCTGTTGTAACATTTTAGTGTTGCTCGCTATGGCAGATAACACCAGGGCATTCTTGTTAGGCGTCCAAACCACTTCATTTGTTGTTCTTTGATGACTTGTAAGACTGGCTTTATTCCTAGCATTCATCTGATTTCATAATCTGTATTTCCCTGAAACTCCTTTAGCTTTTCTTAGGCATGTCATCTCTGTTGTCACAATTTTACTTTCAGTGGGAGATGTAAGTGTCCTTTGATACTGCCTTTTAGAAAAACATGCTCTGACCAAATTCTACAGTTTAAATTGCACTCACATTTTTCTACCTTCAATCTAACTTTTACACTAACTGACTTCATTGCTGACTCCATTATGTTGCTGACTAACTTTAACTCTACCAGACAGCAGGCCCGCTATTACGGAAATTTCCTAGCCTGCTGCTGAACCACTGTCCCTCAATGTCGGGAATTTGCGTACTATGAGAAACAATTCTAGCCACTTGTTTGCATGTAACTAATATTTTTTGAATATCATGCTTTTTTTTTTACATTAATGCAGGAGCTCAGGTATAGGAGGCAGTTAGGTTCAGGGCCTGAGGTCTGGTAGGGTTAAACCCATGAAATGAAACTATCAAGCAGCAAAACTAAATCCATGACTACCTTTAAAGCATTTTCATGGTCCCTCATGCTGACACTGGTATTGCGATGCCAGCAGACGTGCATGGTCGTGTTTGCTCGGTGCTGGATTGGTTTCTCTGGAGATGCTGACTCTTCACCATCAACATTTTCGTAACTGCCGACATTCTCTGATGAGCCTGTAACAGGTGGGGATGTAACAATGAAAAAGGAAATGTGTTTTATAAAGTGGTACTAATAACACAGGGTGGAGGGGGTTGAGGGGAATATAAATATCCATGAACATATAGAGGCAACAATGAAATCAGCATAAAGTAGTATCAATCATTTGTCATGAAACAGGTGGGAAAGTAAGTTCAATTTTCACTCACATACATAAAGGCAATAATGAAATGAGCACAACGTAGTATCAATCATTTTTCCTGATACAGGTGGGGAAGTGAGAAAAAGATGAAGAAATCTACCACCCAAGAAGCACAAGACAAATACAAAAAAAGTATGACACTGGGCTACAACCTGGTATCAGAAAAGAGAATCCATTGTTTACAGCTAGAGGAATTGTTTTAATGGGATAAAAAGATTGTGTGTGTGTCTGTGTGGAAAATACAAGCTGTAACATCACCAGCAATGAAACACTGTGCTTCTTCTATGACCCACACACAAGAGGTTTATAAAAAAAATGTGGATTATGTGGACCCTAATTGGTAGGGAAAAAACAGACCTTGTAACAAGCATGACGTGAATGGCAACTATTTAGTAGTTTTATGAAACTGGACGTGTTGCATCGAAAGATGTAGATACTACATCCTAGCTATAAACCAAAACAAAAAGTGCTAAGATGAAGAGCAACTGCGAAGAAAGAACAGAAACAGTGGAAGCTATTTAAAAAGCACTGATCTTTATTTCAATAACTGTCTTCCTGGAGGGTATGATGAAGCTTAAAGTGCTGTATTTTCCCTTGCAAGATGTTTTCCCACATCTGCATGTCTGTTATGGAATTCATAGAGGAAATACAAAAGATAAAGACTAACCAGCCAAATGTGTTGTCAGAAGTTAAGTGTGATGTGAGAAGTTTATGTGTGATGTAAAAGGTTAACATGTGTGCTGTAAGAGGTTAACCAACTGTGTTGTATGAGGTTAACCATGTGTGCTGTAACAGGCAAACCATGTGTGTTTAAAGAGGTTAACCATGTGTGATGAAAGAGGTTAACCATGCATGCTGTAAGAGGTTAACCATGTGTGTTGTAAGAGGTTAACCATGTGTGCTGTAAGAGGTTAACCATGTGTGTTATAAGAGGTTAACCATGTGTACTGTAAGAGGTTAACCATGTGTGCTATAAGAGGTTAACCAACTGTGCTGTAAGAGGTTAACCATGTGTGCTGTAAGAGGTTAACCAACTGTGCTGTAAGAGGTTAACCATGTGTGCTGTAAGAGGTTAACCATGTGTGCTGTAAGAAGTAAGCCACATGTGTTGTAAGAGGTTAACCATGTGTGTTGTAAGAGGTTAACCATGTGTGCTGTAATAGATTAACCATTTGTGTTGTAATAGGGTCACTTTGTCACTATGTGTGCTGTAAGAGGTTAACCATGTGTATTGTAAGAGGTTAACTATGTATGTTGTAAGAGGTTAACCAACTGTGTTGTGAGCAGTTAACTACGTGATTTGTATTAAAAAAAAACAAAAAAACTTCAGCATGAGTTCTGTAAAACGCTACAGCAGCACCAAGAACAAACATGGACATAAGACTCACTAGCACTAGATTTCAGACTGGGGTACTGCAGCTTGTCTGCCCCAATATGTTTCACCCTAGAAACAGCTTCATTAATATCCTCAATCCACTTGTCCTTCTCCTCTTGAGTGCTGCAACAGCAAAATAAAACAGTTACACATCATCACAGCTGACACACTTAGAGCATAAAAAAGCAAACCAGATACATCAATGACCAGACTTCTTCTTTCTTCCGTCTATTATCTTCCATTGGAGCGTAGGCCATCAGCCAACCTACGCTAAGGCATCCTATCTTTTGATAAACTAAAACTTACATTTAACCGCTCAATCCCCATGTTAGCATAAAACAAACTACAAATACATAACCGCTTTATCCTCTTGTTAACATAAAAAATTCCTTTAAACATTATATCTCCTTGTTTTAGGCAAGGAGAGCAGTTGGTCAAAGTGTCTGAGCAAGAATAAGACTTATGTAGGGTTCTAATCACTTAGGTCCTGATAAAACAGACATTTAACCATTCTATCCCCTTGTTAAGACAAAACAGACATTTAACCATTCTATCCCCTTGTCAAGATAAAGCATACATTTAACCATTCATACATATTTACCATTTGCATCCCTTTGTTAAGATAAAGCATACATTTAACCATTCTATCCCCTTGTCAAGATAAAGCATACATTTAACCATTCTATCCCCCTTGTCAAGATAAAGCATACATTTAACCATTCTATCCCTTTGTAAAGATAAAGCATACATTTAACCATTCTATACATTTACCCCCTTGTAAGATAAAGCATACATTTAACCATTCTATCCCCTTGTCAAGATAAAGCATACATTTAACCATTCTATCCCTTTGTTAACATAAAGCATACATTTTAAACCATTCTATCCCCTTGAAGATAAAGCATACATTTAACCATTCTATCCCCTTGTCAAGATAAAGCATACATTTAACCATTCTAGTCCCCTTGTTAAGATAAAGCATACATTTAACATTCTATCCCCTTGTCAAAGATAAAGCATACATTTAACCATTCTATCCCTTTGTTAACATAAATTTAACATACATTTAAAGCCATTTAACTATTCCCCCTTGTCAAGATAAAGCATTCTACATTGTTAACATAAAGCCATTTAACCATTCTATCCCCTTGTCAAGATAAAGCATACATTTAACCATTCACCCTTTGTCAACATAAAGCATACATTTAACCTCAATTCCATATCCCCTTGTCATAAAGCATACATTTAACAGCCATTCTATCCCCTTGTCAAGATAAAAGCATACATTTAACACATTCTATAGTCAAGAAAAGCATACATTTAACCATTCTATCCCCTTAAGATAAAGCATACATTTAACATCATTGTTAACATAAAGCCATCTATCCCCTTTGTCAAGATAAAGCATACATTTAACCATTCTATCCCCTTGTCAAGATAAAGCATACATTTAACCATTCTATCCCCTTGTTAACATAAAGCATACATTTAACCATTCTATCCCTTGTCAGCATACATTTAACCTATCCCCTTTGTCAAGATAAAGCATCCATTCTATCCCTTGTTAACATTTAAAGCATACATTTAAACCAAAAGCATACATTTAACCATTCTATCCCCTGTCAAGATAAAGCATACCCTTGTCAAGATAAAGCATACATTTAACCATTCTATCCCCTTGTCAAGATAAAGCATACATTTAACCATTCTATCCCTTTGTTAACATAAAGCATACATTTAACCATTCTATCCCCTTGTCAAGATAAAGCATACATTTAACCATTCTATCCCCTTGTCAAGATAAAGCATACATTTAACCATTCTATCCCTTTGTTAACATAAAGCATACATTTAACCATTCTATCCCCTTGTCAAGATAAAGCATACATTTAACCATTCTATCCCCTTGTTAAGATAAAGCATACATTTAACCATTCTATCCCCTTGTCAAGATAAAGCATACATTTAACCATTCTATCCCTTTGTTAACATAAAGCATACATTTAACCATTCTATCCCCTTGTCAAGATAAAGCATACATTTAACCATTCTATCCCCTTGTCAAGATAAAGCATACATTTAACCATTCTATCCCTTTGTTAACATAAAGCATACATTTAACCATTCTATCCCCTTGTCAAGATAAAGCATACATTTAACCATTCTATCCCCTTGTTAAGATAAAGCATACATTTAACCATTCTATCCCCTTGTTAAGATAAAGAATACATTTAACCATTCTATTCCTTTGTTAAGATAAAACCTACATTTAATCATTCTATTTCCTTGTTAAGCTAAAACAGACATCTAACCATTCTATCCCTTTGTTAACATAAAGCATACATTTAACCATTCTATCCCCTTGTTAACATAAAGCATCCATTTATCCATTCTATCCCTTTGTTAACATAAAGCATACATTTAACCATTCTATCCCCTTGTTAAGATAAAGCATACATTTAACCATTCTATCCCTTTGTTAACATAAAGCAACATTTAACCATTCTATCCCTTTGTTAACATAAAGCATAAATTTAACCATTCTATCCCCTTGTTAACATTAAACAGACATTTAACTATTTTATCCTCTTGTTAACATTAAACAGACATTTAACTATTCTATCCCCCTGTTAGTATAAAACAGACATTTAACTATTCTATACACCTGTTAGTATAAAACAGACATTTAACTATTCTACCCCCTTGTTAACATAAAACTGTAAATATCTTCAACAGCCCCATCCCCTCTCCTAATAGAAAAAGACAGTTCTGATGCGACAACCAACCTTGCTGCCACAAGAATGTACTTGTTCCCTGCATAGATAGCAAAGCTGTTCTGTACTGCTGATTTACTCTGGTCGGTCTCCTCCACCTGTTGAGCGACACATACAGACGCTTACCACATACAGCAAACACAAGGCAATCCTATATTGCAGGTTTATATACCACATACCAGCAACAGAAACAAGGTATCCCATACTTCCTTCTTTAACATTCATCGCTTGTAAACCTGGGTGGAAAATTCTGGTTGTTCATCCTTTTTGGACACTGGTCTTGTGCCAGAACTTAAGTTTTGCATGCATATCCGTTTTAAAGATCTGGCTTATTTCTAGGCAGATGCACTCTAACTTTGAAGATAACGTCCTTGATTAGTTGCCTTTTACGACATTCTTGTTAAGGGGGCACTGAGTCGATCTTTTTCCCCTGCCAAAAGGGGGTTCCTGTACCCACAATGGGACACTTATCCCATATTTACAAACTAACTTTATCATCACACAGGTCCTTTGCAGAACACCATTTTCCCCCCTGCTTATCAATAAAAATGCAACCACACATCAGCTCAAGGATTACCAGAAGTGACTTGCACAATTCACCACCACCATACATTTCTGTCATTACATGTCACATATAACTACACATATTCTGCAGAGATGTGGTTTTATAGATGAATGATGAGAATACCCTGTACCGATAAAAAGAGTAATGAAGATATCTTGAATTAAACTGACTCACGAAGAGAACTGATTGGCCACATCGGAAAGAGACAATCTACATTCTTTGGTCATGTGATGAGAAAAAGAAAACTGGAGTACATCGTGACAGTAGGACATTTTGAGGGGAGGAGAGGCAGAGGGAGACCAAGAGAACAGGTGCTGGACAGTCTGACATCATGGCATGGAGAATCATCTGTGTCTGAGTTGACTGAAAGTACAGGAGACAGAAGGTTGTGGATAGACATAACTACCAATGTCATAACGTATGGACTTCAACTCTTTGAGTCCCAAGGGGTTTAGCATCAGAGGCCCAAGTTGTGGTCAAAATAGATGTAAAATCGGCGCATCTTGTGTTTATTGGGTCTCTAGGTATGAACCTTAGAACCTATGATGCATTCCTTGGGACTCAAAGAGTTAAGAAGAAGAGTCCTCTTGCAACACTTTACTCCATAAGCAGTAGATATGCCACAAAGGGCTTACAGTTTATTCTTCCACTTCCTTCTGTCTTGTGCAACTGTATCAATATCATGTCTGGCATCTAGCCGAAACCCCTTTTGATCAACGTTCACCACAGTGTTTCTTTTAGGCATCCTTGTTTTCTTATTCCATGTGTTTCCCATTGAAGTACCTGTTTGGTAATTCTCTGCTAGCTCACCCTCAGGATATGCACAATATACCATCACCATCTTTGTCCTGTAATTGTTGGTACCAGTTGTTTTCCTGACATTTCTTTTAATTATTTCCCTTTCCTGAATTCATCCCATTTAATATTCAATATTCCCGTGTGGATTCCATGGCCCCCATTGTGGGGGGAAAACAAGAATAGACGCACTGCCTCCCCAACAAGCATGTTGTAAGAGTCGAATAAGTTGGGGCTTCATTCAAAGTCAGATTGCATCTGCCTGAGAGGCAAGGAACCAACAGTCTGCACAAATAAGCCAGATCTGTAAAATGGATATGTGTGCAGCACTGAGGTTCTGGACACGGACTAACTTCCGAAGGTGGACTTACAACCTGAATTTCCTGCTGGAGTTTACAGCTAGTGAATGCAAACAAGAATATTCAATTTCCTTAGACATTTGTTTTTTTAACTCTTTGAGTCCCAGGGGGTTTAGCATCACAGGCCCAAGGGGTAGTCAAGAGAGATGTAAAATCGGCGCATCTTGCCTTCATTGGGCTTCTAGGTAGGAATCTATGAATGCATGATGCGTTCCTTTGGACTCAAAGAGTTAATAGATCTGACTTTCATTTCTTGTCTTTCATTGTTCTCTAACTTTCACTGGCGCATGTTAAAATTGAAAATATTAGAATCGAAAATACCTGACTCAGTTTTAAAACTATATAATTTAGAGACTGGAATGGAAGTCAAGCATCATCGGCGACTGGGTCGCCCACTGACTTGCCAGTCGGGACAGTATTTGGGTCTGTCTCCCTTAATCACATCAACACTGCAGGAATCCTTTTCAGGGCTATTTGGTAGAGAGCAATGTTGAAGCCATTTTAAAACCTAAAGCTCCCCCTTCAGGGACGCTGGCTGAATGTGACCATTTTGTTGTTGTTATTGAGCAAAGCAACGGAACCGAAGACAAGCTGCCGGTTTTACTTAATGAGAATTTAGCATCTTACCTACTGCAGCCCAGCCAAGTGGAGTCTAAGATACTTGTAGTGATATTTATTTGGTACTTCAGTTGTTTAACACCTTTCCATCTCTCCAGAAGATAGTACTTGGCTGTTGTTAACAACTTTCTGTCTTTTCAGATTATAGTACTTGGGTGTTGTTAACACCTTTTCGTCTTTCCAGATGATAGTACTTGACTGTTGTTAACAACTTTCCGTCTTGCCAGAAGATAGTACTTTGCTGTTGTTAACAACTTTCCGTCTTGCCAGAAGATAGTACTTTGCTGTTGTTAACAACTTTCCGTCTTGCCAGAAGATAGTACTTTGCTGTTGTTAACAACTTTCCGTCTTGCCAGAAGATAGTACTTTGCTGTTGTTAACAACTTTCCGTCTTGCCAGATGATAGTACTTTGCTGTTGTTAACAACTTTCCGTCTTGCCAGAAGATAGTACTTTGCTGTTGTTAACAACTTTCCGTCTTGCCAGAAGATAGTACTTTGCTGTTGTTAACAACTTTCCGTCTTGCCAGATGATAGTACTTTGCTGTTGTTAACAACTTTCCGTCTTGCCAGATGATGGTACTTTGCTGTTGTTAACACCTTTTCGTCTTTCCAGATGATAGTACTTTGCTGTTGTTAACAACTTTCCGTCTTGCCAGATGATAGTACTTTGCTGTTAACAACTTTCCGTCTTGCCAGAAGATAGTACTTTGCTGTTGTTAACAACTTTCCGTCTTGCCAGAAGATAGTACTTTGCTGTTGTTAACAACTTTCCGTCTTGCCAGAAGATAGTACTTTGCTGTTGTTAACAACTTTCCGTCTTGCCAGAAGATAGTACTTTGCTGTTGTTAACAACTTTCCGTCTTGCCAGATGATAGTACTTCACTGTTGTAAACTCCTTTCCGTCTTGCCAGATGACAGTACTTCACTGTTGTAAACTCCTTTCCGTCTTGCCAGATGATAGTACTTCACTGTTGTAAACTCCTTTCCGCCTTCCAGATGATAGTACTTTGCTGTTAACAACACCTTTTCGTCTTTCCAGACGATAGTACTTTGCTGTTGTTAACATCTTTCCGTCTTTCCAGAAGACAGTACTTTATTGTTGTAAACTCCTTTCCGTCTTGCCAGATAAAAGTACTTCACTGTTGTAAACTCCTTTCCGTCTTGCCAGATAAAAGTACTTCACTGATGTAAACTCGTTTCCGTCTTTCCAGAAGACAGTACTTTACTGTGCTATAGGGAGGCGTGGGACCCACAGCCGATGGCAAATATGACCAGCAAGACAAGTTTTCATTCGGAAAAACCTTTTACAATAACTGCATGAGATTTCAGGATCATTGTTGCAATTATTGTATTGTTTCTGGTATTTGTAATTAGATAATATGAAAGACAAACTTACAGTCATTCCACGGAGAGGTAACTGGCCATGAACTTTGAACTGGAGTAATGAGGCAGATGTTCGACTTGTGTATACTAGCATATCAGAAAACTGCAAAACAATTTAAACAAAATTAAATTAAAAAATATCAAGCAGGTGATGCTACCAGCAAACAATTAAACTTTAAGGGAAAAGAAAATTGATATTAATAGCAACTTAACTAAATTAATTCTGTATATATATTTAAAAAAAATTACCAGATGATAAAAAATTATTCTGCTGCCTTGATAAGAAATATTGGAACCAACTAAAACAATTACAAATAAACTAAAAACATTCATCACTTGGTGAAGAATGGAAAGACTAAAATGGTCTGACAGAATCACTAATGCAAAGTGTATAAGGAGAAAACAAATTTAATTGAATTAAAAGATGAGAAGATGACACTGGCTAGGACAATTTTACAGACAAATCCCTTCTCTGAAACATACAGGACAAAACAATTGTATGGAGACATAAGTACACACAGAAGAAGACAAGTCAGCCTAATGTATCATGACTCAAGCATCAGCCCTAGCTGTGTTTTACCAAGTTTTCAAATTGGCTAATTTCAGGAACAGCCAGGCAGCTCTAAAACCTCAGGCTTAAGACATCAGTTTTTATACACCACTCTAAACAGTTCAAATAGTTCTTCTCTCTTTTATCTCCACGTGGAGCACAGGCTCTTAATCAACTTGTGCCAAGTCATTATATCCTTTGCTAAAATACTGGCAGTAATGATAGTTATTTGAGGAACTCTTCACTATTTGCCCTATACAGTTAGGTAATTGCTGCCAATCCCGATGTCCCTTCCCACAGGTAGTTTGGTAGAGATTGAGGTGGACATGTTCATAAACATTATATAATTTGTCCAAAATAGCTATGAAGTCACATTTCACACATATCTGTTAGGAAATGAAATAAGAAACACAAACTTTTACAATTATTTCCTGCTCTCACAGTCTCTTGCTTGGGGTTTTGGATGCAATTTCACAATTCTGATATACCAAGTTTGACTGAGCTGCAGGTGATTTGGTGGCTTTGCACTGATTTAAACAAGGGTTTGAGCACTGACCATCTACAAAGCAATGGCAAATTATGGAATGTGGCCTAGTAAAATCACAAACAGTCAACACATGGTGGGTCTGGTTTGAAAAGACCTCTAAAGGATATGCAACTAACTCATTAAAAGTGATGCCTCACTAACAGTGATGATAATGAGAAGACAAATACTTACCAAAAAGAACATTCGTTGCTGATAGCCTTTCCGTGAGAATTTCTGCAAACATCCTTCCCTGATAAAATCCTGTAGACAGCACAAGAGAACAAAAATTCAGAAACCTGCAGAATATTATATACAGCAAACAAACAAGACACAATGAATGGTGCTAGAAAACAAGTCCCAATGACTGTCGCTGGGAAATAAAAGATGCAATGAATGTGGAAAACAAGACAATAAATATTTCTGGAAAACAAAAAACAATGAATATCACTAGAAAAGAAGACACAATGAATATAACTGGGAAACAAGCACAAAGAATGTTATCAGAAAATCTATAAACAGTTAAGACAGCTATTTGAGTGGAACAAGGAAGACTGACAACCTACAAATGAAGATCTGCTTTAGAGTTTGTAGAAGAACCATAAACATGTGGAGAGATTCTATTTGGAACACAACAGAGCTAAGAGCTAAATGAAGAACAAGAATATCAGAATATCATTTCTATGGGCCATGTTACGAGAAGAGGGAAAACTGCAGTATACGACCACAGACAAAGTTGAGTTTATCCAAGAACCGACATCACAGCACTCGGGACATTTCCACAAATACTCCTTCCCCATCTTCAGCAGCCAGCGCAGAGTTCCAGTGGCATTCTGATTAAATGTCTGCCGTGCCTTTCCTACGAGCATCGAGCGTCGGCCAGAACCCCTCGCCACTTCCGGCTGCATCACTCTCACCAGACTGTGGTGATCCATTTGCTCCTCCAAACTGTACACGCTCTCCCTCAAGGCCCTAACCACGTCTGCCTTATCATGCATCAATATTCTACCAAGGTGTGCAGAGCCAGCCAGTCTGTCTGCCTGTTCATTTCCCAACACACTGTGTGACCCAGAGAAAAGATCCAGACAATACTCCTCACCCGTGCCCTCTGCAGCTAAGCATGCCACTTGACCACTGACAAGATTTGTGGAAGTGGAAAGAAAGATAATGGAAGACAAAGTAACAAGATTCTTGACAGCTTTTTGTCAAAGCAGAGTGGAGTGTCAGCACATGAGCTGATGAATGCTATTGGAGATGGCAAGATGTGGAGAGACATAACTGCAAATTACAGTTGCCAAATCACTTTGATGACAATGATGATGAACAGAGTGGTGCGGGGGAGACAAAATAAAAGATGGGCAGATTCTATCAAGAGCTCAACAGAGCCAGTGGACAGAACCAGAAATGGAAAAACATAATAAAGCTGCGTGTGGGTTCCGGGGCCCCATTGTGGGGAAAACAAGAATAGACCCACTGCTTCCCCAAAAGCATGTCGTAAGAGTTGACTAATTGGGGAGCTTGCTTTGAAGTCGGAGTGCATCTGCCGGAGAGGCAAGGAACCAATAGTCTGTATTCAAGAGAATGAGATCTGTAAAACTGAAGCACACGCAACACTCAGGTTCTGAAGCAGGACTGCAGTTCAGTAGTGGACGAGCAACCAGAACCTTCCGCCAGAGTTTACAGCTGGTGAACGCGAAGAAGAGAAGAAGAACATGAAAAGGATAGATTCACAAAGGACACAACAATGCTAGAAAAAAGATTATAAGAATATAATGTATCTATATGAAAGTGGCAATATTGATCCCTTTTGTCCGAACATGTCCAATTCTAGCAAAATCCTAATTATTAATCTTTTGTGTCATGCTTGTTAGAGGGCAGTGGGTTTAAGCCCCCACCCCAAACAAGGCCCCAGAACCAACATGGGGACACAAATATAACCAAAAGAGATCAGACTAAACACCACATACATTTTACATTACTTTATATTATTCATTTAAAGTCTTCAAGAACACTACACTGCAAAAACCAACTTACTCGATCAACATGAACCAAATTTTCCAACCCTAACAAGTCTCTCTGTAACTCCATCAACTTTTCCAAGTTTTCCTAATGTGAAGACAGAAATAAACACAGAAAGTTCAAATATAATCACACACAACAATTACACAACCAGTTTTGTGTATGTAATCCCAACCTAACAGGTAACCTGTAGTGTGGAGATGGCAAGTCTTTTTCTTGTTTTCCCCCTGCCAGTTTTCAGATGGGAAGGAAGCAGGCCTCTATAAATGCTGTGGTGTGACGCATGTACTACACTGCTCCACACAGCTTAGCTCCCACCAGAATGCCAGCTGGCCAGACCTGAGACCTCTCTACTGAATGCAGAAAGCATGTCTGCAGCACACACAGGTTCAGGATTCTGAGGTACCTGTCTACACGAGCACAGTTCTGGGTCCTCATACTTGAACTTCTTGTTCATATGGCTGCAGAGTCTTGTTGTGTCTGGTTCGCAATCTAACAAAGGTCTGTTGCTTTTGTATGCGGAGGTTCACTGGGCCATGAGTATTGTGTCCTGGTTGGGAAGTGCTCCAACGGGTTATAATGGCTGCCTTGATCTGTGTTTTATTCCCCCAACAACTGTATCCTGTATCTGGCTTTTATGCAAGACTTCCAGTTTTTGCTAAGAATTCTGCTCTTTAATTTCCCATAATGCTGCAGCAACCTGGCATCACTAGAGCACAGTCTGCTTGGTCTGGTCAGTCGTCCCATTTGACTCAGCCAAGATCTCAGCTCATTGGACGATTGTTGCTTATAGTTTTGTACTGCTTGCAAGATGGCAAGTGACAATGCTAAACAAAAATAATGTGGTTGCAAACAACACATTGCCCAATTTATTGCCTGGCATATTTCGCTGTATATCGTCAGGTGCACCACTACAGAGTTTACACTGACACATAATAAGGCACAAAACATGAATCTTCAAATGAAAATACCCGAATCACAATTGTCTGTTGTTACAATATGCCGCTCTATGGCTCAGAAGTTAGGGAACGCAGCTAACAATTTCATGATCATCAAGTACTAGGGTTCAACTTAAACTGGTGGACGGCTCGAAAAAAAAAAAAAAAAAACTGCTCTTGTGGTTTTCAGACAGCAGCATGAGAGTCACACTGTGGAGGAGACTGGGGCCTCATCTCGTAGACTTTACCCCAGACAGCAGTGGTACACTGTAGATCAGGCATGTCAAACTGGCAAACCATAGGTAGCCTGCAGCCCTTTGCAAGCCACCTGTGGCTCGCACACCATAAATATTTTGTAATAATTGTTATTAAATAACTTCAATTTGTTGTCACGTGTGGCCCTCTTGATGACATAAATATGACCCACGTGGCCCTCGGCGGACCCCCAAGCCTGCCAGTTAAATAGCCCTGCTCTAATACAGGTCCGGGAGCCACATAGATGTCGCAGCTATGTGCCCGCCTGCAGATCAGATGTTGTGACATTTTCAAAACATGACCTTGGCTCTCAGGCCGACCCAGCCTTGAGTGGGCACCAGGTAAAGTCCTGGAAGTAAAGGTGGCTGGGGTGATGCCGACCACATCACCCACTGAGTGCCGACTGGTCTATAAAATATTGGACAAGCCCTACATGCCCAATACAATTTAAGGCGTGGAAAAGGGTCCTAATGCAAGTCCAACCTGAAGCAGTGCTAGTGAGTCACAGCATTACAAATCTACTACACCTAATTCTTCTTCTTCTGCCTTTCTAGCCCACAATGGAGAATAGGTCCTCAAGCAACCCAAGCCAAGTCATTCTATCCTTCGCTCTCACATGCAGCTCTCCCCATGTCCTCCCCCACATGATTCAGTAAGAACCAATTGTCATAGCTTGAAGGGAAGAGATAGCCCTGTGTCTAGATGCTTGCCAGTTGGACCCAAGGTGTAAAATTTGAACCTGCATCAAGGCTGATTACTGAACTGACCACTTCCCCGTGTGGGTTGTGGGGCCCTGTTATAGGGAAAACAAGAATAGACCCACTGCCTACTCAAAAGCATGTCGTGAGAGTTGACTAGCTGGCAGCTTCCTTCAAAGTCGGAGTGCCTCCGCCTGAGAGTCAAGGAACCAGCAGTCTGCACACAAATGAGTCAGATCTGCAGTCCAGATGTGGATGAACAACCAGAACTTTCCACCAGAGTTTACAGCGGGTGAACGAGAAGAAGACAAAGAATGACCACTAATCGACTCAGGTGAAAACTGGTACCAGGAAGTGTCATGAAGAATAAAAGCAGTTGGCCTGACATTGATAACACTTAACTGAGTGCTGACTGGTTTATACAAATGTGGGCCTTTCACTGACAACACTTAACTGAGTGCTGACTGGTTTATACAAATGTGGGCCTTTCACTGACAACCCTTAACTGAGTGCTGACTGGTTTATACAAATGTGGGCCTTTCACTGACAACCCTTAACTGAGTGCTGACTGGTTTATACAAATGTGGGCCTTTCACTGACAACACTTAACTGAGTGCTGATTGGTTTATACAAATGTGGGCCTTTCACTGACAACACTTAACTGAGTGCTGACTGGTTTATACAAATGTGGGCCTTTCACTGACAACATTTAACTGAGTGCTGATTGGTTTATACAAATGTGGGCCTTTCACTGACAACCCTTATCTGAGTGCTGACTGGTTTACATTGAGTGCACAAGTGTAAGCCTTTCACTGACAAAAGTAACTGAGCTATTTGACTGGTTTATGGACAAATGTGGGCCTTTTCACTGGACAACAAGTACTGCATCCACAATGACTACTTTATAACAAATGTGGGCCTTTCACTGACAGAACACTTAACTGAGTGCTGACTGGTTGATTTCCTGGCCTTTCACTGACAACATTTAACTGAGTGCTGATGTGGCTAAGGTACAAATGTGGGATTCTGGTGGGACAACCCTTTTCTAGAGATGACCCCTGGTTTAGGTGTAGGTGGGTCTTCACTGGTATTAACTGAGTGGTGTCTGGTTTATCGCCACCATGTGGCCCCATTTCACTGACAACCCTTAACTACATCTATTTTCCACCAACATAATCGCATTTTCCACACAAAATAATACCATTGTCCACACAGCATAATCCCATTTTCCACACAACATAATCCTATTTTCCACACAACATGCACTGACTGGTTTATACAAATGTGGGCCTTTCCCCTCTGCATACTTACCATTTTGCTGAAATGGTCCTACAAATCTGCTGGTATATTTCTGTGATCCTGAACTAAGGCCTCTGACTGGTTTAAGTAATGAACTTTCACTAACACCCTTAACTGAGTGCTGACCCTGGTTTATACAAATGTGGGCCTTTCACTGACAACACTTTACTGAGTGCTGTGGTTTTACTACAACTGTGGGCCTTTGTCAGCTGTACTACACTTAACTGAGGGCAACTGGTTTATACAAATGTGGGCCTTTCACTGACAACCATTAACTGAGTGCTGACATGGTTTGGGTGTTGTGGTTATTTCTATGGAAAACTTAACATTCAGTAGCTGCCACTGCTTACTGGTTTATACAAATGTGGGCCTTTCACTGACAACACTTAATGAGTGACAATGGTTTATACAAATGTGGATCTTTCAACTGGCACAACACTTAATAGAGTGCTGATTGGTTTATACAAATGTGGGCCTTCACTGACATCTTAATGAGTGCTATCTTGGTTTATACAAATGTGGGCCTTTCACTGACAACATTTAACTGAGTGCTGATTGGTTTATACAAATGTGGGCCTTTCACTCTTATCATTATCTTCTTCACATTCACCAAGTGTAAGCTCCAGTGCAAAAGTCCTAGCTATTTGTTTGCTTCTGGACTTTGGCCTTCTTCCAGGACCCAAGTACTGCATCCACAGCTACTTGACAAATATGGTTTGACCGAGTACAGACTGTTGATTTCCTGCCCTTTAGGCAAATGACTTTGAAGGAAATGTTGCTAAGGTGAACAGGATTCTGGTGGGAAACCTCTTTCTAGGATGACCCTGATCTTGTGTAGGCAGGTCTTCACTGATTATGAAGCCTGGTTCTGGAGTATCCTTGACCACATCCCCATGTGGTGAAACCAGCCTACTGTCTATTTTCCACCAACATAATCGCATTTTCCACAACACAAATAATATTGACAAGCACACAGCATGCTACACATTCTTTCACACAACATAATCCTATTTTCCACACAACATACACTGCATTTTCCACACAACATAATCTCATTTTCCACTCTGCATACATACCATTTTCCTGAAATGATCCCTGTATCTGCTGGTAATTTCTGTGATCCGAGCTAAGGCCTCTGTAGAAGAAGTAATGAACATTTCTTTCAGGATCAATGCCTTTCACCCTGACACAGCTCTGTAACCACAAACACACACTTTACTTGTGCTGTGTTTCACTCGTACTGTGTCATTATGTCCAACCTGTAGTCTGTTTTAAATCAATGTCCAGGGCAACTTCTTAGTTAGTTGCGTATTCTTTACAGGACGTTGCAGAACCGACCCCAGCATGTTTTGGGTGTTGTGGTTTTTCTATGTAAATTTTACCTTCAGTAGTTTGCCACTGCTTCTGAACGGTCAGCTCTCGGTAACACTGTAGAAACTAATGCAAGACAAATCGTCTGCAGCTGGGATCAAAACTGGCACCCCGACATTACATAGCACGTTTAAAACCCACAAAAGCCACAGATGCCAACCAATATCTTTTAGCTATCTATAATTTAAACACCAAATTATCCCTGCGTAAAATAAGAACAGACTTATTGCTCTTAAACAAATATGCTGTTAAGGTGACTTATTAAGGGTCTGCTGAGTTGAGATGAGTATAGAATTGACATCACAGCACTTGGGGCATTTCCATGTGTGCTCCGTCCTCATATTCAGCAGCCAGCGCAGAGTTCCAATACTGATGGTACCTAAGTAATTGGGTTACACATCTGTTTGCCTTTCCTCTGCGTGTAGTGAGCTGGCCAACCCTCTGGTTACACCAAGGTGCCTCATTCTCTCCAGGCTATAATAATCTTGTTTCTCCACTGATTCCGTTGCTTGTTCTCAAAGGGCCTTGACCACATCTGCTTTGTTATTATCTCTGCGTGAATCCAGATTAATCGTATCATAAATGTCTGCCTGTTACTTAATACTCATACAAGCCTTTGTTTTATACAAATATTGCACATAAGCATCATTTCCTGACAATTACAGGCACAATATTTAACCATCTCTCTGCTAAGACGCTAATGACCTCAACGTGTCCAAAAATACTCCTTCTTGGTCTTATCGATTATCATATATTCTCTCTCAATTACATAAACAATCAACGGTTCTAATGGATCTAAGATTAACCATATCATTTGTGAGAGAAGCAAAATACCTTTGCACTCGTCAACATCATGATGTGTCATTGAGTAATGCTTGACTAGACCTGCGGAAAGAAGACAGAATCAAGTTTCAGTAAACGTAACATGATTCATTAACAGTTGTAAAAGCAACCACATGTGAGCTAGTGGGTCATCTAGGAAAGGCAGGGGCAGACCACTGGACATTCCCCACCATCCAAGGAAGCTTCCATAAATGCAATGCACGTGAAACTTTGGTCGTGAAAACGCAATTCAAAGTCTCATCCTGGGCTCACTCAAAGATGTTCAGCTTCCAACTCATCATCCTACCCATCTGGAAAATGATTCGAAGACGTGATAATCTCATAACTTGCACAAACAATCATATTATGTTCATCATAAATAATTACTACCATCACATCACGAGGGTCTTCACCCTCTGCCAAAATGAGTCTGACGTGACAATCTTATACCATTAACTGCTACCCTATTTACATCATCATATTCTACCACAATTTCTATCATAAATAATTCTACCATCACAGCAGACAGAAATCTTCCATGAGCCTCTGCCACAAATGAGTCTATGACAATCTATACAATTAATAATTACATCTCAGCCCTATTTACATCATTCATTATTCTACCACAATCTTCTATCATCAATTATTCTACTATCACAGCAGACAGAAATCTTCCATGACCCTCTGCCATAAATGAGTCTATGACAATCTATACCATTAATAATTACATCTCAGCCCTATTTACATCATTCATTATTCTACCACAATCTTTTATCACAAACTATTCTAACATCACTCCCACAGTTGGACATTTTTAGCCAAACAAAATCATAAATGAAGAATTGAGGAGGAAAACAAAATGTTCAGCGCTAGCAAACATTATCAAAGGAAGAAGACAGAGATGACTTGGACATGTCTGCAGAATGGTTCATGACACACTGGCAAGGACAGGGAAATGGAAGAATATCTAATGACATGGGATACCATGGGCAGAAAAGCTGCTGATTGGCAACAAAGGAGAATTCTTGTGAATGCTTTATGTGTCAAACACATTAAGAGGATACAGACAGACCCCACAATCAATCATCCAAAATTATCATAAGAAATTATTCCAACAACTATGCTCGTCCATCAAAAAAAAAATTTAACCTCAACACCATCTACTCACGTTCTAAAATAAGCTTGAAGTGTTGCAGTCGCTGGCCTGGCCGCAGGAAAAACGTATTCAGGGGCAGATAACAAACTTTCTGTGCCTCAAACCCTCGGCAAATCTCTTCAAACGGGCGCTGTTTTTTCACTTTAGAATCCACTTCTGTGAGAGTTTCCTCAAGATGCTCAAAATAGGTCACATAGAGCTAGGGAAAAAGAAATTGAAATGTTACGAAAATGGAAAAGATGAAATACAACAGTGAAATAAAACAATAAACAATTGTAAACATTTAAAACATAAGCTATTTATAGCCCAACTGGAACTCATTGGGTATCTGGCCACATTTACTTCCCAGAACATTACTGGGTACCTAATTAAGACCTTGGGAGCCAAGGCCAATTTTGAAGGTCCTTTGCTAGTTGTGGTTCTCACCATTTCAGTGGCCAGGTACTAATTATGTCCGTAATCCATTGTGTACAAGTTAATTACAGACTTGACTACTGAAAGTAATTTATAACAGATGTTTAGATGGCTGTGTGTCAAAGCCCACATGATCCTTCAGGAAGCCCTTTCTTCATTTAGAGGTGGCAGGGTTCAAATTCCAGTGTGACCACCCATTATCTTCCAATGTCTTGTTGACTTACTTGGTCAGCCATACTTCTCTCCATCTTGTGATCTTCATGACTATATATAGCATTCTGCTTGCTGACATCTTTCCATGAGACACTAAAAGCTATTAAAATGTTCTCTGTCTTCCTTGATCTCTTTTTTAAACAGGACATCATTTACTTATCTCCAAGCATGTAACAGACAGGGACTGTGCCTTTCTTGCTATTTACCACATACAGAACAATTAATAAACTTGACTGAAACTGTGACAAAAACTGAACCAATCCGCATTGTGTAAACAAAAAGAGCATGTAGTAAATTTGAGTCTGCCATGGTAATCACATGAATACCTTGAACTTCCGGCTGGTAGGACGTACAGTGTGACCAGAGAACACAATACATTTTATTTGTGTATTTCAGTGGGAAGAGTTATATTTTGTAGCTTTATTAAATGTTGAACTAACTCAGGAGAAAATCACCTGATGAAATAAAACAAAACTATTTCATGCTCCTGCTTTTCTCATCATAGTGTAGCTGTTAAAGCTTTCAATTATCAAGTTTACTAGTGTCCTCCTTTACCTCCACTTTTATGATTGCCGATCAATGCCTGTGAATATATCTGTTATCTCCTCCTTATCATCTTCTCCATGTACCTCACAGGAGTGTTAGGAGAAGGTTTAAGGTTATTCTGTGCCTTCTTTCCAAGTCTCTGCTTACGATGATCTTCATGAATATATTTCTATTACTAAAAAAAAAATAACTGGATGCTCACCTCCTGAAAGCCCTTGATGGCCTTCAGCATCAAATCCCCCAGCCTGTGACAGTCCCCATTGACCTGTGGTTGGATCTTGCCCTCCCTGTATGTGCAAAATTGAATGAGTGTCAACATAAGTGGAAAACTTAACAATTGTTGATACAAGTAAAAAACTTAACAAGTATTATTACAAGCAGAGAACCGAACAGGTATTAATATAAGTGGAGAACTAGACAAGTATTAATATAAGTGGAGAACTGGACAAGTATTAATATAAGTGGAGAACTGGACAAGTATTAATATAAGTGGAGAACTGGACAAGTATTAAAATAAGTGGAGAACTAGACAAGTATTGATATAAGTGGAGAACTGAACAAGTATTAATATAAGTGGAGAACTGGACAAGTGTTAATATAAGTGGAGAATTGAACAAGTGTTAATATAAGTGGAGAACTGAACAAGTATTAATATAAGTGGAGAACTAGACAATTATTAATATAAGTGGAGAACTGACAAGTATTAATATAAGTGGAGAACTGGACAAAGTGGACGAACATATAAAGTGGAGGAACTGACAAGTGTTAATATAAGTGGAGAACTGAACAAGTATTAATATAAGTGGAGAACTGAACAAGTGTTAATATAAGTGGAGAACTGAACAAGTGTTAATATAAGTGGAGAACTGACAAGTATTAATATAAGTGGAGAACTGAACAAGTGTTAATATAAGTAGAGCGGGAATAAATAAGTGGAGAACTGAACAAGTATTAATATAAGTTGAGAGAACTGACACAAAATTTATGGAGAACTGGAATATATAAGTGGAGAACTGGACAAGTATAGATGGAGAAATTGAACAAGTTCACTCAAGTATATTTGTGTAAATCAGACAACAAACGCATGAGACTACAGCCAAATTAATCAAATGTTTGCTTCTGATTATACTCCTTCTTCAGATAATAACCTGATACTCTGCAAACAAACAGTTTACTTTCCAACTAGAAAAAAAGAGACATTTACTGACCAGGCTGCAAGCCTCTGCTCCACTTCCTTCAGAAAACTGTAATGGTAGTTGTAGATAGGATCAAAGTACTGGAACAAAACCTCAGACATTGAGTTCAGTATAGCTGGATCACAGCTCACAGCATTTCGGAACCACTGCAGATACAAACAGAATGTTTAACATGACAGTTTATTATACACAGCATTTCAGAACCGTTTTTTATATATCAAAGCTGAAGGGTTAACAACTCATGGTTTCTGGATTTAAAAAAATATATTATACAGAAGGGTTATACATGCTCTCTGCCCTTCTTTCTAATAGATCTTCCTCACACAAATATACAACACTTCAAAACTAAACACACAAACAAAACCTTTCATCTGAGGCTCTAAGTAGAAACATAACATTTAGCTATACATAACACAACTAGAACTGACCACTGGAAAGATCTGTGGAAGGAGGGATAGAGGAAGACAACGAGAGAAGATTCTTGACAGTCTTGCTGCATGGCATGGAGGTGTGTCAGCACAGGAACTAATTCATGCTGCAGGAGATCACGGATTGTGGAGAGGCATGATCACCGTCGCCAGTCGGCAAGGCAGCTGATGATGATGACACATAACAGTATCTCCTAACCCCAACCACTGTACAAAAGTTTCTCTTACTTTGTGTCCTTGATCAGAACATACTAATGAAATGTGGCTGTTCCCTAACTGGGTCACCAGCTGAACATTTGTTGACTGACTAATGTTTAACCTCACTAGGTGACATAAAGTGCCACCATTCCGAAAAGAATCACTAGGGTGCAAGTCTCAGACACCCAGTTCAACCTGTATGTTATATTTAGGATCCCCAACATCAGCCGGGGTTGGGATTTAAAATTTCAAAAATATATGTCCCACATTGGGAAAGGAATATGTGTTGACTACTGACCAGTTAGTTAACTCCACCTTTGTCAGTTAAATGCAATAATCAACTTGGTGTTTGCATGTATGAGGTGTGTCCATCTGTTACAGGGACTCTCTCTATCTCTCACACACACTCATACACATACACACGTGCGTGCGAACATGCATGCATGCACATATACAGAAATACTGAACCAGTATTTATGAAATTTGCCCTCCATTTGCTGCTGGTGTAGGCAACTGAAGTCTGACTGCTCAAATGTTGATTTGCCAAGATCTGAGACATTGTCCTCGGAGCATAACCAAAGAAATGCAGCAAGAGTGTAGATACATGAAGATGAAGATTTTCTTTGACCAGCATTAAAAAAAGCGACAACTGCAGAGATGGCTATTGAAGGTTCTTATGTGGGTTCCACTATCTTATTTGGAGAAACAGACCAGCCCCCCTTTCCCCAACACAAATGTAACTAATTAGGAGTTTGGGTGGTGGCAGACAATACATAAACAGAAGCAAGGCTATAAGGCTGTCAACAAGTGCTCAAAAAAGTACCTGTCAGATAACATTTAAATGATGATGGTGTCATGAGATGAGATTTTGGTTCACCTTTATGACTCCTTAACTAAAAGATTCAGCAAGTAACGACAAGCAGTGAAACACTGGACTCCCCAACAACAACTGTCACATTAACAGCAGAGACATTTCGGAAGAGGGGGGGGGGGGGGGAGGATGCCCTACTGAAAGGTTACTCAAACATCGATTTTCACCAAACCAAGAAATGCTTTTATTTTTCTACTCCTTTTCTTTCTCCAGCTATATCACTGAAGTGATGGGGGCAGATGTAAAGATCTTTATGTGTGCTTTTTCTAATGTGTTGCATAAGTCAATCACATCCAAGAAATTAACATGCCAGAAAAAGGAAGCTGTAGATAAATGACTAAAATAGGTAACCATTTTAACAGCTTCGGTCTTACCACACACAAAACCTCCAGATCCTTCTTGTATGTTCTCTCTGTCATCAACAATTCTTTGGCAATATAGTAGGCAGTATCTGTTGGCCGGTGCTGAAGACACAGATTAATAATACCATTAATCAGACTGAGGCACGGGATAAAGTGTTGCAAAAAACACATTCATACTATCATTACCTCTTTGTTCCAAAGCAGCCCACAATGTGTAACTGACTGTCAAAGTCTCAAGTGTAACTGTGTTCCTGTATGTTTGGTAAGAGCAAGGTGAAGAAATCTGACAATTTATTGGTGTCTTACAAGATGTATGTACCTGGCCTCTTCAAAATGTATTCCTGTGGTTTTGATGTTGTCATTACTAGTTTTCTCAAGCATCAGATGAACCTTTCAGGCCCAAAACAGGTAATGAGACTGAGGCATAGGTGGAATAATTGTTGGTTGGTCGTTATATGTTCAGCTTGGTATATGTTTAACTTGGCATATGTCCTGTTTAGAGGCCCAATCTTTTGCTTAGTATGTGATCTGTGTTTGGAGGCAAACATAACAAGACTGTAAAAACAAATTTACAAAAACCCATACACAAACTGAGGTAAAGGTTAAAGAATAAAAGTGCTGTCAGAGAAACAATCATAAAACCCTTAATCAACCTGGGAACTGATTATTAGTTGTGTCTGCAACGCCTAACAGCATTGGGCAGAGAAAGACAACAGAAACATACAATCTGAGAAAAGGTTGATTTTTTGTTCTCTCAAAAGGAATAAATTCTTCACCAAGGACAATTTTAGTCTGCCATTTTTGTTACTAATGGTAATAAAACATGACTTGTTTACAAGAGCTAACTAAAATGACTTATCTTAATCACTGATATTGAACAAAACAATACTATTACCTTAGTCTCTGTAAAAAAACAAAAACAAAAAACCACACACTCTTTCTTCAAAAAACTCTACATGAACACTTCGAACTTTGCAAACTATGTAGACAATATACATGGCATCTTTGTTTGTTGAACACTTCGACCTTTGCAAACTATGTAGACAATATACATGACATCTTTGTTTGTTGAACACTATGACCTTTACAAACTATGTAGACAATATACATGACATCTTTGTTTGATGAACACTTTGACTTTTACAAACTATGTAGACAATATACATGACATCTTTGTTTGTTGAACACTTCGACCTTTGCAAACTATGTAGACAATATACATGACATCTTTGTTTGTTGAACACTTCGACCTTTACAAACTATGTAGACACTGGTTGCTGCAGAATGTGGAGCTCATTAGAAACTGCAAGCCAATTCTCAATGCTGCTCTATAAGCTTGAGAACTAGTAAAATCCCCTTTATAATGGTATGCTATCAGCAAGTTGTTATAAGTCTAACTGCTTGATAAAACTACTTTTATGAATTTCTACAACTGTTAACCTACCCGAACTTTCCTCTTGTGATCCTCCTCTCTGTCCTGAGATAACAAGATGCTGCCTTCATTCTCCGCCCTCACTCCGTTTTCTCCCCGACTGCGGCCGCCAGTGCCCATCCTGCTCAAATTTGCCATGTCCCCTACCTCACTCAGCTCATGCCTCTGGTATGAGTCCTCATCCAGCATAGACGGAAACTTGCTGTGATCCTCGGCTGACATATCAATATGCCTGTCCGACAGAGATAGTGCATCCGTGCGCTTTTTGGTGCCTATCAAATAGTTTTCATCATTGACTACAAGGGACTGAAGTTTTTCCTCGAGCCTCTTCTGGCTGGAGTGAACATCTGATGCCTTCATCTGCAGACTGATCCCATCAGTGTGGTCTCTTCTTCCGTTCTCATCCGTAATATCATCTGGCACAGGAGGCAGAGGCTCGTCATCTTCAAAAGGTGGTGGAGGCGGTGGCGGTGAAGGTGGCGGCGGTGGGAGATCATCAATGTCATCTGACCGATCAGAAGCCTGGAGGATAACCTTTAAACTTGAGCTGCGTTGGGGAGGGCTGTGGACAAAAAAATTAAATTAAATCCAGATTAAAAGCTGTCATAAATATACTGGGAGTTTAAACAACATGAAAAAATACTGTAACCTCTCCCTGTACAAATCAACTGACCACATATTTGCTGATTATTCTATTCACAGATGACACCTTTCTGTCAGTCCAGATGAAGGTATTACTTTGTGTTTAGACAGACATGGTTTTTCACAGCTGATCCCATTTACAGTATACTCTTCTTAACTAAGCTTGCATGACAAACTTACATTATTATATGCATCCAAATTGCTATTTTAACTCCTTCTTCACAATCAAACTTTATTATTTTTTTAAACACAATTATCTCCAAAATGTATCCTTTTTGGGGATAAAAACTTGGGATAAAACAGTTAACTCTTTTAGTCCCCGCATCAGATGCTATTTGATAACCACCTGACTGCCCAAACAGTGTGACCCGCAAGGGTTTTCAGTTTACTACTTGTCATGTAACAGGATCAACTCCCCTGCCACAACAGACTTGTCCACATTTTGGACACCAAAATGCCAATTAATTTATTTATATCTCGGATGGTCAGTCCGTGTGTAAATGGTTCTTTTGTTATTTGGGGTCCAGATGTTGGAAATAAATGCAGATCAATTCTTATTTTAATCCTTCTTGACGAATAGTGTCAGTGTATATGATACAACACGTTATCCATGTCTGTTGAAACTTACTGTTTTGACCGCATCACTACTAAGCTTGAGCCATATCATTGCCCAACAGTTGTGGTTAAGAACTAGTATTCTCTACGTCACTTTTGCTTAGACTGTTCAAGTGTGCAAATGCGTATCGGCGCTGTGGCCATTTGACCGTTATTGATGAAAGTCTGTTCTGCCAGATATTTTTCATCAGCATGGGTTGAGTTTGTCATAAAGAGGGAATATATATTTGTGCTTAATTGCTGTGTGTGTATGCGAGAAAAGGTAAGAGAAATGATAACACCAAATCTTTCTGTTCACGATCGCTTTTGACGTGAGGCAGAGGAATCGGAGGAGTAAATGCACTTTCGGAAAGTATTTCTTCTTAAATCCTTCTAGCCTGCGTTCTAGACCTATTCAGATCAATCAATCCACTTGTCTGGAGTGTAAATTGAAGTCTTGGTGAACTTGTATGATCCGAGATAATCGTTTAATTGAACTCCTAACTTGGTAAGTCAAATAACGGTAAGAAGAATAGGCGGCACTAAGTTAATGAGACATGATGTTACATCCCCTGTTGCTAGGAGAGGATGAAATCAAAACAAAAATTGAGCATGGAAAAGTTTGAGGGATCTATCTTATCTGCTTTATCTTCTAAATGGTAAGATAGAGATCTATGGGGATAGAGACAGATAGATGTCTAACTTGCTTTCGCTGAGAAACAGGTTTGGGGACTGTTTGAATCAGTGTAAATGTCCGACTAACTCTTACACTCACTCTAGGGAATTGTAAAGGCTCCTGAGGGAAGAAGTCAACCTTAATGGTCTTAACGGAGATCGAGAGGTGTGATTAGCAAGGTATATCAGGTGAGGGTTGTGAGAGGTGTGATTAGCGAGGTATATCAGGTGAGGGTTGTGAGAGGTGTGATTAGCGAGGTATATCAGGACAGGGTTGTGAGAGGTGTGATTAGCGAGGTATATCAGGACAGGGTTGTGAGAGGTGTGATTAGCGAGTTATATCAGGTGAGGGTTGTGAGAGGTGTGATTAGTGAGGTATATCATGTGAGGGTTGTGAGAGGTGTGATTAGCGAGGTATATCAGGTGAGGGTTGTGAGAGGTGTGATTAGCGAGTTATATCAGGTGAGGGTTGTGAGAGGTGTGATTAGTGAGGTATATCATGTGAGGGTTGTGAGAGGTGTGATTAGTGAGGTATATCAGGTGAGGGTTGCTCATGTATATTGCCTTGTTGATTACAGGATGCCAGAAAATCCAACGAGAGTCGAGGCACAAGTCAAGCTTTCTAGTCAACCATCAACCTGTGAGACCAACCAATATCGCAACGCCACCTTCTCACATCTTGTGCCCATTTGTAAGGTAACATGTGTATTACCATGCTCGACGTCTGATTTTCATCACAGATGGAACCATACAATAATCGTTAACCATAACATGCTGACCGTCTAGTAAAGTCAACGCCAGTAAGTCTCTGCGAGGACTGGCAGATCATTCCACTTGTCTGTGGGGAGAACTTGTGATCTACTGTGTTGCTTGAAAACCCAAAGAATTGCGGTGATCTATACTTTCATGCTACAGAGGAGCTTCTGGATTTCACCTAGATAAGTCCCGTAATATCAAGCGAGTCTCTTGGCAGCCGAAACCAGAATGTACCTTGTAATCCCACTCTGCCCTCCGTGCCGTGATGAGACTGTTTGTGGCACCCGAGGGAGACCCGTCTTCTAGTACTCATTCTTTAAGAACATTTTGAACTTCCATTCTGTTCCTGTTTAATCTACGTTTTGTCTTGTCCCATTACAGTATATCTGTTACATTATAATCTTCGTCTAAAAAGTTTCTTGTTCTTAGATAAAAGTTGTCTTGATCTAATTGCTTATTGTAGTCAAAGTTGTAACAATGTCTCGTCAGACCCACTACTGTGTTAACGCTGTTTTCCAGTCTGGGGACGAACAGTGTGATGAGGAAGTCAGGCCGAGCTGTACCCAAAGATTCACATTAATTCTGTGGAGTCAGAAATCGAGTCACCTCATCCCTGAGATAGGTTGAATGTATGTTTGGACCGAGGACTTAGTACCTAGACAAATAAGAGCCAACTTTCAGAATAACCTTGTTTCAGAGTACCCGAGGATTTTAGGTAAATAATCCAGAAATAAAGGCACATGACAAAACTGTCATACAACACTACTGACCAGTATAAAAGCATGAACTGGACATTTGAAACTTACTTTCAGATTCTTTGCGTTCAATAACATTTGTGTTAACCATTAGTTTTATTTGGAAATGTGGTTAAAGCCTAAAATATATTATGTTTACAAAGTTCACAGAGTTACTAAGTGTTTGTTCAATAATAATATGGCCGCTTAGCAGTCTTCTACATATGCTAACCTGATTTATGGCTTCAGAAATCTCACATATAGAGAAAATATGTGTTTATCATATTTATCCAAAGTTAGACAGAGAAAGTGGTGAAGTAAACTTGTTTCTATCATTTACAGAGTCAAACGTTGATGAGGGATAGCTTGGATGGGGGAAAGAAGGGGGGGGGGGGGGGTGAATAAATCCATGGCCCCTCCAAGTGGCATATTGTAATAGACAACTAATTAGGCGTCTTGAGGAAACTGGATATGTGGGGCTGAAAGGGGCACATATCACAGTCTAGCTATAAACCACAACACAACACACCAACTGCTTATTTAAGGACGTATGCAAAAGAAAGAGTGAGAAAAAGAACTATTTGGTTTTAAAAAAAAAAAGTATACCTGGGCAACGGTAGTTTTACAGGTATGCTGTGTTCTTCTTCCACAACCTCAGGAATGTTCTCAATCTCGGCCGTCCGTGAAAGGCGATGATTCTCCTCGATGATGTCTTCTTCCTCCTTGTGGTGGGCACCGATGACAGGGGCTGACAACTTGCGATCTTTCAACGACAGTCCATGTGTAACAAGGGCAGACACTGAGAAGAAAGAGTTAACTCATTATTCAGCAGATCAAACTGTACTCACATCAACAGAGATCTGTTCAGATACATGCTGATATAGTCTGAACAGGATATCGTTTAAATGACTCCTGCTACTACTACTACAGCATTTGTTCAGCTTTGCTAACAGATCTGCTTTCTCATTGCCAGGAATGCTGGGGTGGGCTGGTATTTTAGTAGTTCAGATATGCTATAATTTCTTTTTTCTAAAAAATATACTTTTTGTCTGTAAGTTCCCTCGACTGTGATTCTTCCTAACCCTAATTATTAGGTACTGTTAATTCTCTTGAAATCTGCTCAGGCCATTGAAGCACATTGAATCTTTTCTTCTTCTTCTGCTGCCTCACTGTGTTGCTGCTGGCTGTGATATCAGCATCTTTTGGTCCAGTTGGGCAATTTGTATATGAATTTAAATCTGGCAATGAAGTCAGTCACCTTGCCTTTGAACTTCATTTCAAATACAAAGAATGAGTACTGCAATGGCCAACTGTTGTGAGGTTTTTTAGTAGTATAGGAGTCATGTTGAGGCCATAAACGGGCAAACCGATGCCCATTTTTTTCTACAGCTGTGGGTAAATTATTGATTTTTGGTTGTCGCAAACAAAGTGCCAACAGAATGGCGTTATATAAGTGTGAATCATTCCCTGGCTTTAATTATATGCTCGCCCACCCAGTAGGGTGGTCAAAGTGTCAGATGTGTTTACAGCTGGGCTGTGATATTTCATAATATTTCAAACAGGTTTCTTAGTGTGTCGGGTATTATTAGTCCCAGAGGCATTTCTGAGCTAGCTGTGCTATTTTCTGACTGGTCAGTAGAGATCAGTGGAGTATGTGAGAGTGTGTGTATATATGTATATATCTATATCTATATATCTATCTATATATATCTATATATATATTTATATATAGGAAAATATAAAGTGGTCAGGTATGATCAATGAAGATTCCACGTTTTGTAGCTATACTCATAGTGATTATGGATTTTCGAGTGTCGCCCTATAGTATTTTGTCCTCAGGTTTATGTCGGTCGTGTATAAGGCAGACGGTGGGCACCCTTATTATTAGAGTTTTTAATAATGTGCGTTACAATATTTTGTCTTCGAAGACTGCCAGGGTAACCATCCAGACTGTGTCCTTCTGTTCATATTTACAAAATAAGGAAGCTTAAGACATAAATCAATATAAATTTGAAAATACAACAAGTAAATACATACAAACAATAAGGATGCATATAAACCAAAATTATGAATATAAACAAAACTTTAACATCTGCCACTAGACACAGCTCTTTTTCATGTGCCCAGAGTGTACTGACATAAATTCTAGTTTATAAATATATAAAATTGTACTGACATGAATTCTCGTTTATAAATCTATCAAAGGATCAATTAAATGTGTAACAGCGTACAAAAGCAGAACAGATAAGAATAGAAAAGATGATTTATAGCAACAGGAGATTAATATGCAATCATATTTCAACAACGATAGATAAAAAAACCAGTGAATACATTCACACCTTGGTTTTGAGGACAACCATTTAACGGATATCAGCAACAATGGACCAAATCCACAGCAGCTTATTTCATATTTTGTTAGTTTAGAAGTTTAATGGGCATGCCTGGGACTGAGATGTGGGGACAACTCTTGACAAGAGCTGTTACTTAGTTGAAAATATGATATTTACAGTGTAAAAAAATTTCACATGCTGTAATTGATTTAAATCAGTTACTTCTTCCTTTAAATAAATAAACTTTTGAATTTAGGTTTTATGGACCTCACTTCTGTTTCCCCATATTGGTTCTGGGGCCCCAGTCTGGAGGGGAGAAGGACCACTGTGGCCTACTATAAACAAGCATTCCATAAATGGCAGATTTTTGCAGAAATCTTCTTCTTCTTCATGCCCACTGGCTGTAAACCCTGGCGGAAATGTCTGGCTATTCTTCCACTTGTGGCCTTTAGGCTTGTCCCAGGACTTGATTTTTTTTGCGTGCACATCAGTTTGACAGATCTGGCTGATTTGTATACCTTTTAAGCAGATACACGCTGGACTCTGAATTAGTCACCTACTTGGACATGCTTGGGAGGCAGTGAGCCATTCCCCCCCCCCCCCCCTTTCAGCCCTAACTCCCCCACATGGGGTCCCAGAACCTACATGGGAAAGACTGCTAAAATCAAATGCCTTTGGACAATGGCACAGATATTGCAGCCTAGCTGTAAACCACAACACAATGTAGCAGCTGGCCGTTTAAGGATGAAGGCAGAAACAGAACAAAATAACTGCAGACAACTGGCCACATGGGACACATGTTCTAATTCTTCTGTCCGTTACAACCAATAAAAAAAGACAGAAAATAACAACATATATACAGACAAGAAATATTACAGCACGTACCCAAAATGCATAACAAAATCCCCCAGACCTGGACCTACCTACTTATTATAGGTGAGCATATCAATTTTGCAAGCAGACAACAATAATTCATCACTCAAATGTACACACAGGAACTAAATGAGAACACAAAAGTCAACAGAAGAAACAAATGCAGGCTATAAAAGACTTCAAAGCCAAAAGCTAAAGGAATATTTAAACAAATAGGACATTCGCGGTAATTCATGACACCAGACCCAATCAATTCTTTAATGACACAACACAAGCCACATGCGACAGTCACAATCACAGCAGGGAATGCTTGATTACTGTCAGAGAATTACTTTTTTCATTGATATGTTCAAGGGACATTATACACTGATTAGATCTGGTTTCGGATTTAACACACTGGTATTTTTTATGTTCTGATAATAAATCAGGTAAGTTAATGCTAGGCTTCATCCCAGTGACCTTGTGATCAGTATGTGATATTATGGGCTGGTTTGCGTGGATTTTTATCGTGGTATGGGACGTCGCAGGTCGACCCAGCCTCAAATGGGTACCAGGATGGGCTGTCCTGGGAAAGTAAAGACAGCAGGCGTAATGCTGACCACATTACCCACCGAGTGCTGATGGTCTGTAAAAATATGGGCGCTCTTCCCATATGCCCGATACGCCTAAAGGCGTGAAAGGGATCTTTACTTTTTTACTTTTTACTATTTAAAAAAAACATGGTGCTGTCTCTGCAGTGAAAGTTGACTGTATCCACCGCTTACTATGGGAATATTACATGGTGAAGAACAAGAAGTAGGAACTTTTATCTCCCTCAACACCTAAAGCAGTAGAAGAGGAAGAGAAGAAGAAAAAGAAGAAGAAGAAGAAGAAGAAGAAGAAGAAGAAGAAGAAGAAGAAGAAGAAGAAGAAGAAGAAGAAGAAGAAAAAGAAGAAAAAGAAGGTATTGGACTGAGACATCTGGGGACAAAAGTAAAAAGTGAAGGACCTTTCTCCACACCATCAGGAGTATTAGGCATAGAGGGAGGGACCTATATTTTAGGGACTGATCGGCACCTGGTGGGTGATGTAGCCAACATCATGCTGGCCACATTTACTTCCCAGGACCTTATCCTGTTCTCATTTAAGGCTGGGTCGACCTGGGAGCAAAGGTCATTCTTGAACATATAATCTTCGGCATCTAACTTCTGCCTGTGATAAAAGACAGGAAGAACATTTCATTATCTTTGCTATGATCAAGAAACATACGGTCATTAGTTTAGTACTGAAAGAGATAGGGACAGCTAATTGGTTTATGCAAGAAATGGATGGATGGATGGTGCGATAGATGGATGGTGCGATGGATGGATAGTGCGACGGATGGATGGTGTGATGGATGGTGCAATGGATGGATGGTGAGATGGATGGAGTGATAGATGGTGTGATGGACGGATGGCACAATGGACGAATGGATGTGATAGATGGATGGATGAATGAATAGATGGTGCGATGGTTGGTGTGATGGATGGGTGAAATGATGGATGGATGGTGTGATGGATGGACTTGTAATCAACTTGGTGGGTGGAGGAATTGATGGACAGCTCAGTGACTAGATAAACAGTTTTATACCTTTGAGCAAATGGACGGATAGCTTGATGGGAAAACAGACTAATAAGTAACTTCATGACCGCATGGATGGTAAGTCTAAAAAAAAAGCTTCAGAAAACCAGTTCCTATAAACTAATTATTACAACTATACAGCTGTAGAAGACCCATTCTTACAAACCAATTACTACAACTATACAGCTGTAGAAGACCAATTCTTACAAATTAATTACTACAACTATACAGCTGTAGAAGACCCTATTGTCTATCTCTATTGTCTTCTTCACTTTTACCGGGTTGCAGCCCAGTGTCGTGGTTTAAAATATTTGTTTTGTGTCTCTCGCGTGATTTGAGTGACAGTTTTCTGGATCTTCTGGCCGTATTCAGCTACTGCATCTATCCATTTTTTCCTGGGTCTTCCTCTGGCCTTTCTTCCCGATGTTCTATTGTAAAAGGCCTTATAGGCAATCTGATCCGGTTGCATTCTTACTAAATGACCAAACCACTTCATTCTCTGTTTTTCAATATGTTCCATGCATGCTCTTGTTCCAACTTTGTTGCTGACGTTTGTGACTCTGTCTCTTCGTGTATTGTTGGTGACTCTTCGGAGACATCGCATTTCACACATAGTTATTTTTTGCATATGTGATTTGTTCATTGTCCACGTTTGGGACTGATAACATAACGTAGGGATGAAAATGCTGTTGATCATCCGTTGTTTGGCTAGTAACGAGATCTTTGGATGACGAAGAAGTGGGGCCAGTTGGTAGTTGATTGCATTGGCTTTTTGAACTCTAGCCTGTATCTCTTTATCGAGTCTTCCATCTTCTGTAAATCTGCATTCTATGTACTTGAATTCTTGAACTTGTTCTAATTGTATGTCATTGATCTGTATGCTTACATTACTGTGTTTCTTTCCTATGGTCATTACTTCAGTTTTTGAGGTGTTTATTTTCATGTCAAATTTTGTACAGTTAGTGAGCGATGAATCAACATGTTGTTGTAGTTTTTGTTCTTCTTCTTGTAACAAACATTGGTCATCTGCAAAGAGAAGTTCATTTATAATATCTGTGTTTTGGTTTGACTCCTGTGCAATTTTATCCATATATGTGATGAAGAGTAGGGGTGATAGGACACATCCTTGTCGTACTCCTGATGTAATGGGGAACCAGTCTGTCATACCTTCCGTTGTTCTTACAGCGCTCTGGCTGCTGTAGAAGACCAATTCTTACAAATTAATTACTACAACGATACAGCTAATAGAAGATCAATTCATACAAACCAATTACTACATCTATACAGCATTAGAAAACCAGTTTCTATAAACTAATTACTACAACTATACTGCTGTAGAAGACCAACTCTTACAAATCAATTACTACATCCATACAGCTTCAGAAGACCAGTTTCTATAAACTAATTAATTACTACATCTATACAGTTGTAGAAGACCAACTCTTACAAATCAATTACTACATCTATACAGCTGAAGAAGACAACTTCTTAAAAACCAATTACTACATGTATATAGCTGTAGAAGACCAATTTGTAGAAACCAATTGCTAAACTATACAACTATAGAAGACCAATTCGTACAAACCAATTACTAAACTATACAGCTATCTACACAGCCCAAAATTTGCGTTAATAATTTTTCCATTGAATTTGCCCTGTGCTTGGACATGAGAAGACTTCCTTCAACATAACATAACATTGCTGTGGTGTCTTCCACTGGAAGGTCACTTTACAATATTCCAGACTTGCAATTATCAAGCAGTCTGACTATGGAGGTCACAGTGAGCAAAGCAAAAACATGGCTGGAGACACAGACCTTTAGCCGCGCTATTTTTTCTCAGCGACTCAATGAGTGGGCCCCCAAAATAAAGATGGGCTGGGTCAGAATATGAAGCGTCTTTGAGGTGGTCGGAGCTGACACATATCAATCAGTGGATATCACATATCAACACAAGTGGTCATATTTGCACCAGGGCATACAGGCATACAAGGAAATGAGTAAGCTGATAGGCTTGCAGGTAAAACTATTGTGGAGGGTGGCTGTGCAATGGACCGGGATGATATACTGAATGCTCTACCTGAAGTAAGATATCGGCGAGAACCAAGTATATAAACTTTAGCCATGACCAGACGGCAAGAACAGCATGTTAAAAGGGGTGTGGCCAGACAATAGCCCTATGCAGGAAGCATGGTGACATCAGTGGCTACACGCTGCAGGATTTACTGAGGATGGTATCAGAACACTTATTGACTGAATGGTTCGATGTACAGTGTGGACAATCTGTCGACTAACCAACCAACCAACGAATATTAACTAGCTTTTAACAGCAACTTTGGTAACGATTATTTTTACACTTGATTCCCCCTGGCAGTCATTCAGACTCATTTTCATGTTTTCTCTTTCGAACATTTGGCAATTATTCTGCCTTCCTCCTCTCCTCTCATTTACTTTTATTTCAGAAATTACAATTTTTCTGTTTTATTTTGAACAAGGACAGGGCGAGGAAATAATGAAAGATTTAATGGAAGAACGTGGGCAAAAATTTTCCTTGCAGGCTATTTTTCCGGAGTTTTCTCTAATAAAGTTAACTTCATCTGGAGAAGAAAAAAAACTGGGGAAAATGCAAACCCAATGTTTTATGCTTTTATTAGACGCATTTATCCCCCCAGCATAATGACGTTAACTAGATGAGATGTGGGAGCTATATTAGTATAGCGTCTAGGCGCTCGACTGTAGATCCAAAAGCTGTGGGTTCGGGTTCTGCAGGAGCCTGCCTTTTTTCAACAATCACCTTGGCTTCCAGGTAGACCTAGCCTTAAGTGGGTACCAGGTAGTCATGGTAAGTAAAAACAGCCCGTGTGTGCTGGTCACCAAATCCCCCACCAAGTGCTGACTGGTCTATACAATATATGTCTTGCCCTATATGCCCAGTACACCTGAAGGTGTGGAGAAGGGGTCCCTCACTCAGATGGGATGCAGAGCTGCACCACCACACATGGTAGTGCTGCACCAGTACCAGGGCTCGAACTGGTCTAGGCCTAGCTACACCCCTCTGCAGTCATCCAGGAAACAAGTTCCCTACTGGAGGCCTGGCTAATATAGATAGGATCAATTTTCCCTTCAGAATCACAGAGCATCCGAGTACGAAGCGAGGAACTAATAGTCTGCATACAATGAGCCAGATCTGTAAAACGGATGAGCAGGTAACATTCAAGTCCTGGAATAAGACCAAAGTCCAGACATGGTTGAATTAATTTGACTTTCTGCCCGTGTTCACAGCTGGTTGCCAACGCTCGCAGCTGATGAATGAAAAGAGGAAGATTATTTTGGCTATTTTAGATGAGGTAAATGAGCCCATGTTCCCATGCTGGTTACTAGCGCTGACAACTGAATAGAGAATCTTTTGCTTTCAACAACGAAAGCAAAACAAAAAAGTTTACAATCGAGAAGATCAATTCACTGTACTTAGTTCTCTAGACACTCTAGACACAAAATTAGACAGTTTTGAAAATAAATGCCTTAGAAGAATACTAAATTTCAAATGGTCAGATTTCCGAACCAATACACAAATAAGGCAAGAATCCAGGCAAGAGTATGTGTCTAATTTTATATGAAAACTCCGCTGGAACTATGTCGGCCACGCCCTTAGAATGGATAAATCAAGACTTCCTTACCAAGCCCTCATTTGGACACCACAGGGGAAAAGATCTCGTGGAAGACCAAGGGAAACCCTACGTAGAACTATCATCAGGAAAGGCTCGCTCATGGGCCACTCAAACATCCAAGACCTACAACAGATTGCAACGAACCGCCATGCATGGAGAGTCATGACCTCTGCCCTATGTGCCGCACTCGACACAAGAGGAAAGACTAACTAACTAAGTTCTCTCCTGTATGAAAGGCAACCTGCAAGCTGACAGTGCCCTACAAACCATGAATTCCATATCTCTCACAAAACACGAACTCCATATCTTTAGCAACAATCCCCTGGGATCCCCATAAACACAGCATTTGTTAACCATACAACCGTCCGTAAAACCCAGCCCAGGAAATCTCTAGAAAAATGTTGCCTGTCAACAAAAAAAACACAATGCAACAAGTGAGCTGATAACCTTTAGAGCGCAAGGCAAACGGCATAACCACCTATTCACAGAGAGCCCCAATTGTTGCGCTGTGTCCTTCAAGATATCCAGATTTATTGGCTGTTAACCAAGAGCAAAGAACAGAAGGATCCTGACTAACTAGCAAATGATAATACACTGACACTAACAGGCTCACCTCCTAATGTGGCTTTTTTTTTTTTTTTTAATAATTTTTAAAAGAAATGTTTTTGAGATCCGAATATTGCTGTCCTAATAATAAACGAGATGACATAAAAAAGAATTCAGGATTAGCCACAGAATGTTTTTGAGATCCGAATATTGCTGTGATAATAATAAATGAGATCACATAACAAGAATTCAAGATTAGCCAAAGGTTAATCAGAATGTTCTCAATCTGTACTGGAAGAATAACTATTTCGCCTGCACAAAGTTCATCATCAACTTACTGGATTTCTCTTTCTCTTTCCATCCATCTATGTACCCACTTATCTATTTATCTACCTACCCTCCTATCTCTCCATCATTCCATGCACCCACCTATCTATTTATCTACCTACCCTCCTATCACTTTCTATCCATCCATGCACCCACCTATATATAAATCTACCTACCATCCTATCTCTTTTCATCCATCCATGTATCCACTTATCTATTTATCTACCTAACCCTCCTATCTCTTTCCATCCATCCATGCACCCACCTATCTATTTATCTACCTACCCTCCTATCACTTTCCATCCATCCATGCACCCACCTATATATAAATCTACCTACCATCCTATCTCTTTCCATCCATCCATGTATCCACTTATCTATTTATCTACCTAACCCTCCTATCTCTTTCCATCCATCCATGCACCCACCTATCTATTTATCTACCTACCCTCCTATCACTTTCCATCCATCCATGCACCCACCTATATATAAATCTACCTACCATCCTATCTCTTTCCATCCATCCATGTATCCACTTATCTATTTATCTACCTACCCTCCTATCTCTTTCCATCCATTCATGCACCCACCTATCTATTTATCTACCTACCCTCCTATCACTTTCCATCCATCCATGCACCCACCTATATATAAATCTACCTACCATCCTATCTCTTTCCATCCATCCATGTATCCACTTATCTATTTATCTACCTAACCCTCCTATCTCTTTCCATCCATCCATGCACCCACCTATCTATTTATCTACCTACCCTCCTATCACTTTCCATCCATCCATGCACCCACCTATATATAAATCTACCTACCATCCTATCTCTTTCCATCCATCCATGTATCCACTTATCTATTTATCTACCTACCCTCCTATCTCTTTCCATCCATTCATGCACCCACCTATCTATTTATCTACCAACCCTCCTATCACTTTCCATCCATCCATGCACCCACCTATATATAAATCTACCTACCATCCTATCTCGTTCCATCCATCCATGTATCCACTTATCTATTTATCTATCTACCCTCCTACCTACCTATACATCTGCCTATTACCAATCCAACTCTGTATTCCCAGTGCACAGAGCAACAGAAAATACAGATATCCATACCTAAAGAGACTGATCCAGCAAGTGGTAACCAGAAGGTCTGGGCAAAATGACAAACTAAAAGGGAAATGAAATCAGGTTGCAAAAGGCATCATCTTCACTGGCCAGTGAGGAGGGTTGGGGGAGGCAGAAAATGTGTGGGATTGCCCAGAGTGCACTAATGTCAGTTTTTGATTCATACATTTAGTATCCTTAAAGAACTAGAAATATTAATTACTGTAAACTACACTGTGATTTTATTTTTACTACACACGTCTACATTTTGTATTATTACATTTATTATTAATGGAGGACATTTCTTCATTATTTCTCTATTTTATCCAATATTTATTTTAGGCTAGTTCTAGTTAGTCTATTCTATCATGATGAGTCACGAAGACAAGTGCACATCAAACTAGGGGGGGGGGGGGGAGGGGGGGGGGGGGGGGGGCAATTATAACAAGTCAGATTCAAGCCCTAAATATTCTTGAGCAGTGTGAACAACAGACGGGAGAGACAATAAAAGTAGAGGTTTTGCCCAGCCACAGTTCTTTCTGTCTCCGTTTTGTTGTTGCCAGCATCACCTCAGTTGCCTGGGGGGCCTACACGCTGTTTTTGAGTGCTGTGCCTAGCAATGTTCAACTATCTTTTTTTCTTTCTTTTTATCTTCCTGACTGGACTCCAAAATGTTGCGTCTTTTTCTATACATTAACAACATTAGCAGCTGTTCTGCCTCTATGAAGATTTCCTAGCTACAATGTTGCAGACCAATACTCAGTTCGGCTGTGCTTAGTCACACAAAGACACATGTCTTCTTGAATGTGCGATAACCATAAATAAAATTACTGTGTGAAAGACAAAAGAACGGGAGCATATGGGCAGTGGGACTATTCTTTTCCCCCGAAAAGGGCACCAGAATGCACTTGGGGAACCATATTTTAAAATAAAACCATATAAGATGCTTTCCTACACATAAAGGCATTCTGGGTATCCGGTTCTCCTTAATTAGCAGGTCCTTAACATTATGTTGCTCTCATCAAAGCACTGCTGCAAATCTCTCCTTCTCTAGCCAATTCTCCAGCCCTATGTACCTAGATGGCCAATGCATTTTTAGTGTCTTGTATCCACTTTCACAATGATCAAAATACCTGAGCTTTCTTCTTGACAGGATGCTGTTTATAAGCCAATTCTCCTCAAGGCTCAGATAATTCAGGATGTTTGGTGTTTTGCTTCTTCTTAGTCCATGGCATTCTAAGATATTTTCTGAAGCAGTTCAAAAAGCTCTAGTTTTTTTTTTTTCTCTTCACAACCATAATTTGCCAGAAGAACGATTCCTGATCTAAAATATTTACTTTATAACTTGCTTGCAGGTGCTGTGCAATGTTTGGTGCTGGCTGCTGGGCCATGTTTGGTGCTGGCTGCTGGGCCATGTTTGGTACTAGGCCATGTTTAGTGTTGGCTGCTGGACCATGTTTGGTGCTGGCTGCTGGACCATGTTTGTTGCTGGCTGCTGGACCATGTTTGGTGCTGGACCATGTTTGGTGCTGGCTGCTGGACCATGTTTGGTGCTGGCTGCTGGACCATGTTTGGTGCTGGCTGCTGGACCATGTTTGGTGCTGGCTGCTGGACCATGTTTGGTGCTGGACCATGTTTGGTGCTGGACCATGTTTGTTGCTGGCTGCTGGACCATGTTTGGTGCTGGACCATGTTTGGTGCTGGCTGCTGGACCATGTTTGGTGCTGGACCATGTTTGGTGCTGGCTGCTGGACCATGTTTGGTGCTGGCTGCTGGACCATGTTTGGTGCTGGCTGCTGGACCATGTTTGGTGCTGGCTGCTGGACCATGTTTGGTGCTGGACCATGTTTGGTGCTGGCTGCTGGACCATGTTTGGTGCTGGCTGCTGGGCCATGTTTGGTGCTGGCTGCTGGACCATGTTTGGTGCTGGCTGCTGGACCATGTTTGGTGCTGGCTGCTGGACCATGTTTAGTGCTGGCTGCTGGGCCATATCTAGTGCTGGCTGCTGGGCCATGTTTGGTGCTGGCTCATATCTGGTGCTGGCTGCTGGGCCATGTTTGGTGCTGGGCCATATCTGGTGCTGGCTGCTGGACCATGTTTGGTGCTGGCTGCTGGGCCATATCTAGTGCTGGCTGCTGGACCATATCTAGTGCTGGCCCATATCTAGTGCTGACTGCTGGGCCATGTCTGGTGCTGGCTGCTGGACCATATCTGGTGCTGGCTGCTGGGCCATGTCTGCTGCTGGCCCATGTTTAGTGCTGGCTGCTAGGCCATATTTGTTGCTGGACCATATCTGGTGCTGGCTGCTGGGCCATATTTGTTGCTGGGCCATGTCTGGTGCTGGCCCATGTTTAGTGCTGGCTGCTAGGCCATATTTGGTGCTGGACCATATCTGGTGCTGGCTGCTGGGCCATACTTAGGAATCTAGCTAATAATCTCGTTTAGAGAGGGAGGGAGGTAGGGAGGGAGGGAGGGGGAGAGAGAGAGAGAGAGAGAGAGAGAAAGAGAGAGAGAGAGAATATATACACACACACGCCTACACATGACCTTTTACTGTGTAAATATAGCATACAGACACACACATGACCTTTCACACACAGTGTAAACATCTATATAACATTTTTTGCAAAGAAGGCAGCATCTTCCAAACAAGGGCCTGACATTTATAATACCTGCCCCCCGTGTGGGTTCCGGGGCCCCATTGTGGGGAAAACAAGAATAGACCCACTGCCTCCCCAAAAGCATGTCGTAAGAGTCGACTAATTGGAGAGCTTCCTTCGAAGTCGGAGTGCATCTGCCGGAGAGGCAAGGAACCAACAGTCTGTATTCAAGAGAATTAAATCTGTAAAACTGTTGCACACGTAACACTTAGGTTCTTCAGGACTGCAGTTCAGTAGTGGACGAGCAACCAGAACTTTCCGCCAGAGTGTACACCTGGTGAACGCGAAGAAGAAGATAATACCTGCAGCTTAGCAAAGTCTGGATGTCTGATGGAATACCTGCAGACTGGAAAAGGGTATTTGCTGGGTTAACTGATGGAATACCTGCAGACTGGAAAAGGGTATTTGCTGGGTAACTGAAGGAATACCTGCAGACTGGAAAATGGTATTTGCTGGGTAACTGATGGAATACCTGCAGACTGGAAAAAGGTATTTGCTGGGTAACTGATGGAATACCTGCAGACTGGAAAAGGGTATTTGCTAGCCACCAACAGAGTGGAGAAATTAGTGTTTGTTGGACAACTGATAAAACACCAGCTGAAAAGAGTATTTGCTGGGTGACTGAAAAATACTAGGATGCTGGTGAAAATATTTGCTAGGTAGGTTGTGGAATACCCGAAGACTGGTGAGAACGGTATTTGCTGGGTAACTGATGGAGCACCAGCAGACTAATGGTATTTGCTGGGTAACTAATGGAACGCCAGCAGACTGGAAAAAATTGTATTTGCTGGGTAACTGATGGAACACCAGGAGACTGACAAAAATGGTATTTGCTGGGTAACTTATGGAACACCAGTAGACTGGCAAAAATGATATTTGCTGGGTAACTAATGGAACGCCAGCAGACTGGCGAAAATGGTATTGGGTGGGTAACTGATGGAACACCAGGAGACTGGCAAAAATTGTATTTGCTGGGTAACTTATGGAACACCAGAAGACTGGCGAAAATGGTATTTGCTGAGTAACTAATGGAATGCCAGCAGACTGGCTAAAATGGTATTGGCTGGGTAACTAATGGAACACCAGCAGACTGACAAAAATGGTATTTGCTGGGTAACTGATGGAACACCAGCAGACTGGCGAAAATGGTATTTGCTAGCCACCAGCAGACTGGAGAAATGAGTGTTTTTTGGACAGCTGATAAAACACCAGCTGAAAAGAGTATTTGCTGGGTGACTGATAAAATACGAGGATGCTGGTGAAGATATTTGCTGGGTAACTGATTGAACACCAGCAGACTGGCGAAAATGGTATTTGCTGGGTAACTGATGGATCTGCAGGAGTGTAAAGAATACAGAGGAATTATGTTACTGCCAGTTCAGTGGGAGTTGGGGGGAAAGGGGTTAGGGCAGGACGATTCTGGAAACATCATTAGGAGATGACACACAATTAAAGGATGAACAAGGAGGCAGATCTCCAAACAAACAGATCCTGCAACAACAAATAGCAACATAATACCTTAAAAGGGAGCAAGAGTATTTTCTATGCTATAATGAACACAGAGTGCAGGTGATGAGGAAGACACAAAGGTTTAATGAGTAAATTGGGCTCATTCCAAGCCAACGTATTTACCATGAGCTGTCATCGATTGTATGACTTCCACTGAAGGGCAGGATGTCTTATAGATAGGCACATGTGGTGACTTAACTATGGAGTGAGTGTCACAAGTGGCGAAGACATGTTCAGCAATAGGTGATTCAAATACCCAAACAGAAGAAAGATAGATGTAAGTCATGGCCCAGTTGGGCCAACCTCCTAAGAGTGTCAAGATTGTAATGCGCTGAAACATTCATTATAGGGGGACTATTTCTGCTGATCCAAAACTTCCTACAAGATTGATCCAACAAAGAGTTTTTAATAATGAGGTCCTGTGTCATTTACTTCCTGTATTTACCAATTTGGGATTTAGGGTGTTGGATGGTCCGAAAAACCCTCAATCTTACTGAGGAGTTGAACCTTGGTCTCTCGCATGCACCAGAGCCCAGCGTTCTGAACTATACAGCCAGCCACTCCTCAATACTGGACCTAAGCAATGAATTCAGTCTGCAAGAGGGCTTACCCTGCTACTACTACTACTCTCTCTCTCTATTTATACCATCTATTCAAGCCATTCCTAGCTTGACACACACCAGTCTGGTGAGACTGATGCAGGGGGAAGTGACGAGAGGTTCTGGCAGATGCTCGAGGCGCAGAGGAAAGGCAAGACGGACATTTAATCAGAATGCTACTGGCACCATTAGTGTCGGAACTCTTTGCTGGCTGCTGAAGATGGGGATGGAGCGCTTATGGGAATCAATCAAGTCATTCCTAGTGTCTGCAGTAGCCCTCACCCACAGCAATCCCACTGGAAGGCAAACTAACCCCCATCATCCCCCCCCCCCCCCCCCCCCCCCCCCCCCTCTTCTGCACTGCTTACATGTGACCGCACACCGTATCACCACTGAAACAACACAAGTAGAACAATCTCAATATGCCTGAGATAATTCACTGACAATTTAACAAGCAGAACAATCTCAATATGCCTGAGATAATTCACTGACAATTTAACAAGCAGAACAATCTCAATATGCCTGAGATAATTCACTGACAATTTAACAAGTAGAACAATCTCAATATGCCTGAGATAATTCACTGACAATTTAACAAGTAGAACAATCTCAATATGCCTGAGATAATTCACTGACAATTTAACAAGTAGAACAATCTCAATATGCCTGAGATAATTCACTGACAATTTAACAAGTAGAACAATCTCAATATGCCTGAGATAATTCACTGACAATTTAACAAGTAGAACAATCTCAATATGCCTGAGATAATTCACTGACAATTTAACAAGCAATCTCAATATGCCTGAGAGAATTCACTGACAATTTAACAAGCAGAACAATCTCAATATGCCTGAGATAATTCACTGACAATTTAACAAGTAGAACAATCTCAATATGCCTGAGATAATTGACTGACAATTTAACAAGCAGAACAATCTCAATATGCCTGAGATAATTCACTGACAATTTAACAAGTAGAACAATCTCAATATGCCTGAGATAATTCACTGACAATTTAACAAGTAGAACAATCTCAATATGCCTGAGATAATTCACTGACAATTTAACAAGTAGAACAATCTCAATATGCCTGAGATAATTCACTGACAATTTAACAAGTAGAACAATCTCAATATGCCTGAGAGAATTCACTGACAATTTAACAAGCAGAACAATCTCAATATGCCTGAAAGAATTCACTGACAATTTAACAAGCAATCTCAATATGCCTGAAAGAATTCACTGACAATTTAACAAGCAATCTCAATATGCCTGAAAGAATTCACTGACAATTTAACAAGCAGAACAATCTCAATATGCCTGAAAGAATTCACTGACAATTTAACAAGCAATCTCAATATGCCTGAAAGAATTCACTGACAATTTAACAAGCAGAACAATCTCAATATGCCTGAGATAATTCACTGACAATTTAACAAGCAGAACAATCTCAATATGCCTGAGATAATTCACTGACAATTTAACAAGTAGAACAATCTCAATATGCCTGAGATAATTCACTGACAATTTAACAAGTAGAACAATCTCAATATGCCTGAGATAATTCACTGACAATTTAACAAGCAGAACAATCTCAATATGCCTGAAAGAATTCACTGACAATTTAACAAGCAGAACAATCTCAATATGCCTGAGATAATTCACTGACAATTTAACAAGCAGAACAATCTCAATATGCCTGAAAGAATTCACTGACAATTTAACAAGCAGAACAATCTCAATATGCCTGAGATAATTCACTGACAATTTAACAAGCAGAACAATCTCAATATGCCTGAGATAATTCACTGACAATTTAACAAGTAGAACAATCTCAATATGCCTGAGATAATTCACTGACAATTTAACAAGCAGAACAATCTCAATATGCCTGAGATAATTCACTGACAATTTAACAAGTAGAACAATCTCAATATGCCTGAAAGAATTCACTGACAATTTAACAAGCAGAACAATCTCAATATGCCTGAGATAATTCACTGACAATTTAACAAGCAGAACAATCTCAATATGCCTGAGATAATTCACTGACAATTTAACAAGTAGAACAATCTCAATATGCCTGAGAGAATTCACTGACAATTTAACAAGTAGAACAATCTCAATATGCCTGAGAGAATTCACTGACAATTTAACAAGCAGAACAATCTCAATATGCCTGAGAGAATTCACTGACAATTTAACAAGCAGAACAATCTCAATATGCCTGAAAGAATTCACTGACAATTTAACAAGCAATCTCAATATGCCTGAAAGAATTCACTGACAATTTAACAAGCAATCTCAATATGCCTGAAAGAATTCACTGACAATTTAACAAGCAGAACAATCTCAATATGCCTGAAAGAATTCACTGACAATTTAACAAGCAATCTCAATATGCCTGAGATAATTCACTGACAATTTAACAAGCAGAACAATCTCAATATGCCTGAGATAATTCACTGACAATTTAACAAGCAGAACAATCTCAATATGCCTGAGATAATTCACTGACAATTTAACAAGCAGAACAATCTCAATATGCCTGAAAGAATTCACTGACAATTTAACAAGTAGAACAATCTCAATATGCCTGAGATAATTCACTGACAATTTAACAAGTAGAACAATCTCAATATGCCTGAGATAATTCACTGACAATTTAACAAGCAGAACAATCTCAATATGCCTGAGATAATTCACTGACAATTTAACAAGTAGAACAATCTCAATATGCCTGAGATAATTCACTGACAATTTAACAAGTAGAACAATCTCAATATGCCTGAGATAATTCACTGACAATTTAACAAGTAGAACAATCTCAATATGCCTGAGATAATTCACTGACAATTTAACAAGCAGAACAATCTCAATATGCCTGAGATAATTCACTGACAATTTAACAAGCAATCTCAATATGCCTGAAAGAATTCACTGACAATTTAACAAGCAATCTCAATATGCCTGAAAGAATTCACTGACAATTTAACAAACAATCTCAATATGCCTGAAAGAATTCACTGACAATTTAACAAGCAATCTCAATATGCCTGAAAGAATTCACTGACAATTTAACAAGCAATCTCAATATGCCTGAGATAATTCACTGACAATTTAACAAGCAGAACAATCTCAATATGCCTGAGATAATTCACTGACAATTTAACAAGCAGAACAATCTCAATATGCCTGAGATAATTCACTGACAATTTAACAAGCAATCTCAATATGCCTGAAAGAATTCACTGACAATTTAACAAGCAATCTCAATATGCCTGAAAGAATTCACTGACAATTTAACAAGCAGAACAATCTCAATATGCCTGAAAGAATTCACTGACAATTTAACAAGACCAATTTCAACATACACAGACTCTGATCAATTACAGCAGTTAGACTGTAAGGTTGAGATGATGCCAACGGCAATTCTCTCTGCATTATCTATTTCAGTGCCAACCAATTTCTGTTCTCTTTTATTATATTATATCACTAACATCTGTCTGCAATTACAAGTACTGCAATTATCTTTTTTCCTCCTTTTCAAGGCAGATTAGGTTTTTCTTCACTGTTTTCCAAATGATATCTTCTTCTTTACACTCAACGACTGTAAATTCCGGTGGAAAGTTCTTGTTGTTCATCCACTTCTGGACTTAAGTCTTGTTCCAGAGTTTTGAGTGCACATCTATTTTACAGATTTGGCTTATACATATGCAGCCTGTTGATTCCTCGACCCTCAGGCAGATACACTCTGACTCTAATGGAAACAACCCTAATTAGTTGACTTTTATGACAGACTTGATAGGGGTAAGGGGGCGGAGGTGGGGGCGGTGGATTTATTATTCACCCCCAGAAAGGGGCTCCAGAACCCACATGGGGAACAACAGAAATTTTCAAATGCCAGCTTTCAACATTAGAAATGATCAATCTATGCAAAGATGTATACACCACACAGATCAACTTCTGCCTGACAAACTTCAGGTTAGAACCAATTAGTCCCCATACTGACATTCCTGTACTAATTTTCTTCTGTGCTGACATATTTCTGTCCTGAACTATCTTTGACTTGATCTGTCACACTGACCAACAATGTCTGACTACCTCAGCATTCTGTATGAATCTATTTCTGCAAAGACCAATTTTTAACATAATTTCTGTACCAACCTGTTCTCACTGATCTATTTCGGACCTGGTCTGTTTCTCTGCTGATCTATTTCTGCACTGTTCTACTTCTGACCTGAAACATTTCTACACTAGTCTACCTATGCAATTACCTTTTCTGTACTGATCGCTTCTGCAATTATATTTTCTGCAGTGATCACTTCTGCACCGATGATTTCTGCACAGAACACGATTTCTTTCTGCGCTTGTCTGTCTATGCAATAACCTTTTCTGCACTAATCTATTTCTGATGTGATCTATGTTTACACCAAACTCGTTCTGCCCCCATTTCTCTGTCATTTTCTACAATAAAGGTTTCTGCAGTGAAATATTTCATCCAGCGCTGACCTATTATTCTGCACTAGACTGTTTTCGAACTTTAAACACAAATGTGAATTATTCGTTTGTTTGTTTTGTTGTTATCCATTGGAAAACATGCAGAATTAAAATTCCGGATTATAAATGATGATGATGATGTAAATCTTAACTTGGCAAAGAATAAGCAGCAGACAAGACAGCAGAGGAATGAGTACAAATAGGTAAATTTGATATATATATATATATAAAAACATATACATGTACACCACAATATTATATGGTAAATATAGTACTGTAAGATCACCTATGAACCGATCATTCAGATATGAATGATAGAGACACTGTGTTGTCATTGAAGAAAACATGCATGCACATATCAATGACAGAAATGATGAAGTGTGTGTGGTGGTACAGAGGGCCAATGAGATGTCAGTGTTGAGGTGGGGGAGTTTGTCAGCCAATCAAAATCAAATGACACCAACAATTTGGCATAAAGCCATATTCCCACTGAAAAAGGTTTAAAACTGCGGCAAATACCTAGTCGTTGCTGAGCTAAAGGAGTAAGGAAAAGAAAATGTCAATTAAATGTAAAATTTCTAAATAGAGCAACAAAATAAAATGAAAGTCTAATAAAAAAAGCTGCACAGGAAGACACAAAACATTTCATACAACAGGCAGCGCACTTGAAAACAACACCATTGAACAATCAATAACAACAAAACTAATTAATCAGGAAATAATAACACAACAATGATCTAGTTACCAACCAACAGGATTCACATTCACAATAAATCACAAACAACTAGGGGAAAGGGATACAAACAACAAAAATAAGACTGTATCATAAGAAATGAAGAAAAACACATCCACAATTTTAAAATAACAACAGACGGCATGACCATTATCTCATAAACAGCAGACAGCATGACCATTAATGCTTAGACCACAGACCTCAAACTGTTCCCATGCAATATCCCCCCAGCCTCAAGTCATCATTAGTGATGTAAGTGGTGGTGTCTATTTACAAACTTGTTTACAACTTATGCCTCGATATTAGTACTAGAGAACTAGCATGAGTATTAAAAACATATCCGAAACTAACATTACAATATGGCTATTCAACTGGTGGTCCGTGGGACAGATTTGGCCCGTGAAGGCTTAGCAAGTGGCCAGCGGATCATTTCCAATTGTATTGTATTATTGATCTTTCTATGCTGGGACTCGTGCCTTTAACCCCTGACGACCCCTATTCCAAAATATTGGACCCCTGAGTAAACGTGGTTGAACATCCCTACACTACAACATTAAATCATTGGTGCCGTCTGCCAAGAGGATTTTCAAGTTGAGCAATAACTTTAATTTGTGCGTTCATAGACACACTCATTCTGTTTATCTGCCAAATTGTTGTAAAAGACAAGCATGATCTCTTGCATTCTTCGGCACACTGTACCTCTAGAACTATTTACAAGCATAAATCTGTGTTCCTGCAATGTTTTTAACACATTGCATGCCTCATAAAAGCTAGCTGTTACAGTGTATACAAGCTTCAAGTTCCAGTTGGTTGTGTATCCTTTACCAGATATTGCAGAACCAACCTTAGCATTTTGTGTGTGTTCACTTTTGGTTTTTACAAGACAGTTTTAGGCTCAGTAGTTTGTCACTGCTTTCTGAAAGATCAGCTCATCACTGCACAAATCAAAGCAGAGCGTCTGATGTTAAATCACCTAAAGATGAATCACACCTGGTACTTTGGAATTAGTAAGCATGTTCACAACACCTTAGCCATCAAGGCTTCTTACTTGTTTACGCATACGCATGTTCTGTATGATAATAAAGTGGTTACAAAATAAACATGTTGTCCAATTACAGATATTTAAGCAAATCTCAATGAAATGTCTAATATACCATCAGGGGAAAAAAGGTATACACTTAGGAATGTCTAAAATTTAAACATAACCTATCCCTGTGTGGGTTCAGGACCCCACTGTGGGGTGCAGGGTGGGAAGGTGGGAGAATAGACCCACTGCCCCCCTGAGAGGCAAGGAACCAACAGTCTTCCAGATCTGTAAAATTGATGTGCACGCAGAACTCAAGATTAAAGGCCAGAGGTGGACAATCATAACTTTCTTGCAGAGTTTATAACCGGCAAATACAAATAAAGAAAAAAAAAAAAACACCCTAGACAGCTGTTTTTAACTCATGCATTTATCTATCAGAATTCTATACAAAAATCAATACTGGCTCCTAAAAGTCACAAAATGCTTTACACTTGTGCCAGCTTTGCAATTTCTAACAGCTTTACTAGAAACAACGGTATGCTTTTATTAAAAAACTCTACAGCTAGACATTTCAAAACAAAGTTTTCATTCCAGATTAATAGGATCAAAAATCTACTACATGCTGAGAAATGTCAGCCTTTTTATAGTCAATGTATGCCATGTCAATTTCATCAACAATATATTAAACATATTCATTGAGAACCTGTCAACAATGACAAACCTATCTGACATGTTAGAGCTCACACCTCACTATGCTGTCTCAGTACAATAATAACTTTCATCAGGTATCTCTACAGCAAGTGTTCTTTATGAAGTATTTTATCTGCAGTATCCAGCCTCAAGCGTGGATTTGTATCGTGGTATGAGACGTCGCAGGTCGACCCAGCCTAAAATGGGTACCAGGATGGGCTGTCCTGGGAAAGTAAAGACAGCCGGCGTAATGCTGACCACATTACCCACAGAGTGCTGATGGTCTGTAAAAATATGGGACGTTTTGCACATATGCCCGATGCGCCAAAAGGCGTGAAAAAGGATCTTTACTTTACTTTATTATCCAGCCTCAAAGGGCCAATGAAAAACTAGACATATTTACTCAGTCAAGACATTTATTTACTTATGACTTCAATTCAGTATAATTATGAATGCATGTACGTGCAGAATATCTCGGAGTCCCTATATCACAACGGATAGGATGCCAATCTAGTGGCTACAGGGATGGATCATTTTAAAAAATTGGCAAGGGCTTCCAGGTCATCCCTGCATAAAATGGGTACCAGGTAACTTACCAGAAGGTAACTGCAGCTAGGGGATACTGACCCAATCATTTATCTATTATCAAGTGCATAATATTTGAAAAAAAAAAAAAAAATAAAAGAAAGAAAGAAAGAAAGAAAGAACAAAATGGCACTAGAATTATATACCCCATACATTCAAAGCCTAGTGAGGTCCAATAAATTACTACAGTGATCCCTAATTAGCAGATCACCCCCCCCCCCCCTTTTTTTAAAAATAGATTAAAGAGCCCATAATTGTTAAGTCATGTGTAACTCTTACAGTACCAAGGTACTCCTCACTATATGTTCATTGGTTGCTCTATATGTGGCACAGATTTCTGTACATTTCTTATGCCATTCTTCTTTTTTTTTTTAAATGACTTTTTTCTTCCAGTTATTACCATAACACCTTCTGTTCCACAGCTGTAATTTCCAGTTTTTGAGACCTACAAATTTCTACTCTTATGATACAAAAACTTTAGCGTAGACAATGTTAAATTAAAAATCACCTGGGACTGGAAGAATTAAGGACATGTTACAATTAATAATTATTAGAATCAGCACCAAAAAAAAAAAAAAAAAAAAACCAGTTGTATCAGAAGCTGATTTTTGGTTTGGAAAAAAATATTATATAACAGTTGCCTTAAATTTGTATCGCAGACCTCACAAATGGAAACACTGCTTTACTATAACTGACATATGTTAAACCCACTGTATTCTTTTATAAATGCACATCAATATATCGGACAATCAGTCAAAGTATCCATCGTTTATTGCGAAGTACAAATGCCCATCTCAGAAAGGAAACAAGACAATAATCTGCATGCAGAAAAAAAAAAAAAACTAAAGCCACTAACAACAGACATTTTGGAAAAAAACACAAGCCGTGACAATAAAATGGTAATTACCAGGTAGAGGTCAGCCTCATCACATCAAATCGTAAAAGCTGGTATTTAGAAATACCTGGCAAGCTCTGTTGAAAGCTCAGTAGAAAGTATTCATAAATGTGACAGATAATCAGAATGGTGATGGCCTGTAGTTGTTTTTTTTTGTGTGTGGTTATTTTTTGCGACTCGGTGCACTCACTGATAGTAATATCTTTGTTTAGCTCTGCACTCAACAAAGGATAATATTTTTTGCCAGAGACTCTGTTTTTGGCTGTTCACTCAATAAAAGGCAATATCTTTTGCCTACGACGTTGCGTTTAGCTGTTCACTCAATAAAAGGCAATATCTTTTGCCTTCGACATTGTATTCAGCTCTGCACTCAATAAAAAGCAATATCTTTTTCCAGCGACTGTATTTTTATGGACTACTCTTCTCTGTGCACTCTTCTTCTTCACAGCTTTCACCGACTGGAAAGTTCTGGGTGTTTATACACTCTGGACTTTGGTCTTGTTCCAAAATTTTAGCTTAGTGTGCATAACTGGTTTATGTGTATGCAGACTGTTGGTTCCTCGCCTCTCAGAGGCACTCAGACTCTGAATTAAACACCCTTTAATTCAATCTTTTCCCATGACATGCTTGTTAGGGGGGAGTGCATCTGTTCTTGTTTTCCCCACAACTGGGCTCCAGAACCCACACAAGAATGATCTCATTCCAAAATAGGATGAATTAAAAAAAAAAAAAGAGTGAAGAAATAAGAGAATGTCTGGACAATCACTGGTATCAAAAAGACAAAGAATCTGGCAATATTTTTGGCACCTCCTGACCAAAAAAAAGAAGCACTGGAAATTTAAAAAATTTGGACTGTGGAAACGAAGATAAATTAAAGAAACGTTGAGAGATCAAATGCACTGTACTGGATTTCATCCATGATATCATGAAAGGACTGCCCACAATATAACGGGAATGGAGGGCTCGAGTCTGAATTCTCTGTGATGTATAAAAGCATAACAATAATGAGGACGATAATGAGTCTTCACTTGAGTATGATAACTGTCACCCTCTCTTTATGACACACTTCTTGTATAGCCTTTAACCACAATAAGACAAAGCCTGTATTCCTCAACAGACCAGAGACGAGAGTGTTTCCTAGAAGCCATAAACATCTGCCACACACATCCCCAGCACACACTGCATTCAGTGAGAAACTGCCGAACAAAGTATCTGGAAGTTGCTTGGTTTATTTGTGACATCTTTATTCCAGATCGCTAACAGAGGTTAGTCAATTTACGACAGGTCTGGCATGTATATATGTCAATCACATGATGTCAAAAATACACCTGGGACAAAAATACTGCTACAGTTTGTAACAATAAAAAATACCAGAATAAAACATATTCAGGTTTTCTTTTATAAAAAGGTTATTATAAGACTGTTTATTAAAATCTTCTTCAACAATAGAGATTCTCTACAATGAATGAAAACTCAAAATCCATGTATTATTATTATTACAAAACGCAATATAACTATTGAATAACTGCCTATGTGAACAGCAAGCAGAGCTCACAAACTACTCTAAAGACTATACTATGTATTTATGTACACTGTATACTCATGTGCTCCTGATTCAAAGCCTAGCATATATCGGTCAATACGTCTTGGTATCCTTTAGAAGTCAATGGTGTATGGGGGATATCAAATAAAGTTCATACGTCCGGGGACACTGTAGTAGACAATGGTGTATGGGAGATATCAAATAAACTCCATATGTCCGGGGATCCTACAGAAGACAATGCCGTATGGGAGATATAAAAAAAAAGTCTATACGTTTAGAGATCGTTTAGTATATATGCAGTTGCTACATGGAGGTTTCAAATAAAATGATTTCGCAAATCCCACCTAGTGACTTTACTGCATGGGGCGTATGTGTTTAGATCGGACAAAAGACTTTTCCTTCACCCACCTCAAAGCCAAGTAAGTAGTTTACAACTTAGAGCAGTTATTTAATTGATATATCAAACTTGCAGTGGTCATATCCTCTTATTTCAGTAGCTTGGCAGTCCCAACAACAGAAAGAAAAATAACATATGCAGGCAAGAAAAAAATGCATACTATCTAAGAATACCACGGACAAAGAAACTCTGACATTTTAAAAGATCTGAACATCAAGGAAGGTTGGCTTTTATTAGCATCTTGTCTCGGAAGCTGAAAAATGTTTGACATATCAAGTGCCACGACGGATTGAAAAAAATAATAGCAGAAGGCATGGTACCAAGAAGGAGGGGCAGGGGCCGACCAACACGAAGATGGACACAGGATATAAGTGACTCCTTGAGTATAGAAGTAATGAGGCTGGAAAGCTGGCGAGATACCAAGCTTTTTTCAGGCAGACTGTGATGAGAGCGACACACTGCAAAGGACTTGATACATGATGATTAAAAAAACACTGCTCATAGAAAGAAAACTGAGGCCGAACAAAGTGCAACTCTTGTTCAGTAATCCTTTTTTTTTCTTTTTTTTTTCAAATAAATAAACCATCTGCCACAGGAAATTGTAACCTAGTATTTGGGGATATTGAAATTGTTAACACATTCACAAACATATGGCGTCTTTACATGTGGGTAATTATAATGGCGCTCTTTCTGAACTTAAACATGTATGCACAAACAAGAACTGACAACTTAAGAGTAGACACCAATGCTAAGTATAGCTGGTAACTAGCATAAATATGAACAAAACAACAAAAAACTAACTGTCTAGAGCTGATACGTTTACCTGCATGTTTCAGAGCTAGATCCTACAATAGCAGTTACAACAGACAGGGGTATCAACTCTTCTATAAAAACAGCTGATACACCTCAGACACCAAAGACAGGGGCATCAACTTAGGATAGACAAGGGCATCAACTTCACTATAAGAACAACTGATACACCTGAGCTGGATAACAGATGACAACAACTTACAACAGACAGGGGCATCAACTTAGAATAGACAAGGGCATTAACTCCACTACAAGAACAACTGATACACCTGAACTGGATAACAAATGACAATTATAAAAGACAGGGGCATCAACTCTGCTATAAGAACAACTGATACATTTGAGCTAGATAACACACAACAGTTACCAAAGACAGGGGCATCAACTTACAACAGACAGGAGCATTGACTTAAAATACACAGGGGCACCAACTCCACTACAAGAGGAACTGATAAACGTGAGCTAGATTCCCTCAATGACAACCACAGTCAACAGTGACATCAACTCAGTGACAAGAACTTAGTTCCAAAAATAAAGCAATAACTAAACAAATAGGCCAACCATGCCACTGAGTAAATGACATTATAAAGTCCTGTGACTCTTCCATTACATAGGCAGAGTACAAATGTAGTCTATGCAATATCAGTGAAGAGAAACAAGTGCAAGTTCATTCAAGAGCTAGCTCAGGTGTATCCGTTGTTCTTGTAATGGAGGTAATTCCCCTGGCTGTTGAAAGTTGATGCCCCTGTCTTCTTCTTCTTCTCTTCCTCTAGTTATCTTCGAATTATTTGAATCCACCCCAATATGGTCCCACATTTTTCTTGTTGTTATTTTAAAGCCCCACCCCGGCTGTCATCAGGGGCCCTAATATAACCCAACGGTTGAACAGGGTTTCAGGGACTTGCATCTTGTGGATTCTCATCTGAATGGTGGTATTTTGTGTCACTGGGTGTTAACTGCACATTGTGCTGAAATGGTGCGGGTTGAAGGTCAGTCAGTCAAGACTATAGTTATCTCATCGAACTGATGGAAGAGAGGTAAAGATCTTTTGTGTCCTCTTTCTATTGTGTTGCAAGGCTATTCTGAATTTCTTGAAGGCTGTTCCTGATGCTGTCGCCTCACTTTATTGTGGTCTTTCCTTTTCTCTGCATTCATTATATTTCTTCAGCATGGCTCTCTGTGACAGCTGATAAAAGTATATTCTAACCAGCTCATCTGATGCTCTTGAATGAACTCAAACTCTTCATTTTGAAACTGTTAACAATCTTTTTTAAAATGCTTTCAACAGACAACGTAACTTCTATTGAGAGAATGAGCCATTTTGGATAAAGCTCGGCGCAATGACATCGACCCTCTTAACATCAAGAAACTGACTTTCTCTGCCTTTTTTTGGCTAGTGTTTTTGCCACATTTGGCAGATTCCATTAATCCTGTTCAGACACTCCAAATACGTGTTTTTTTTTTAAATGAGTGATGAATGAAATATGAGTGATCAGATAATACGGGTAGCTTTCAACACCTCAGTTTTTGTATTCTTGGCTGACCATAATAATTTCAACACTATTCTCAGGACCACATCCTTATTTTCTCCAGTTTCTTCTCCCCTGCATAGCTCTTTCTAGGTGCCAGGTAAGTATTTTAATTAAGCTCTGAGAACATGCCAGAACACATAAATATGTGCCAAATAGTCCAAAGACCTCAAGAAGTCTCTGTCAAACAAGTTTCCAAAAATAAGCGCACCCGCCCTGACCACAAATTAGTCTCTAAGAATAATATAATTATGTCAACCAGACTTAAAAAATAAGTATACAGCAGCATCCTGTCTGGGACTGAAATATTTGGGTCATATCAAACGCAACAACAGATTGGACAAAATTATAGCAGAAGGCATGGTACCAGGAGGGAGGGACAGGGCCGACCAACACGAAGATGGGCACAGGATATAGGTGACTCCTTGAGTATCAAAGTACATGAGGCGGGAGAGCTGGCGAGAGGCCGAGTTTCTTTCAGGCAGAGATTGATGAGAGCGACGTTCTGAAAAAGACCTGCTACATGATGATGATGATGATGATGATGATGATGATGATAATATAAGAAAGAGTTTAACAGATGACTAGAATGAGAGTCAAACCTAACAGATCTATCAACAACAGTTTTAAAATAAAAGATGCACAAAGTTTATATCAACAGCTCTAAGACTGCCAACCAGACTAAGGACAAAAGACACTGCATTAAGTCTGTTCATCTACCAGTCTCCAACATGTATATATAAAACAAGCATATCACCTAGCACTATAAAACATTAAAGACAAACCAAACAAGTCTGCTCATCAGCTATACCCAATTGGACAAGATTTACCAAACATGTCCAGTCACTTAGGCCTCAAAATCATACAAGATATACCCAGCAGGGCTGTCACTTAGGCTCTAACCTTGCAATATTTTGTAACAAAGATACCACAAGCCTACTTAAGAGAGCTAACAACAGCGACAGTTACATGTGCAACAGACTCACAACATTCAGAACGTCCTAACAACTGTTGTGCGAAAGAAACAAATCAATCGGCAAAATGTATTTGATATGTACTCTTCAGAGCTTGTTAAGCTCTGTCATATAGATGCGGTGTGTCCCATTTCTGGTGTATAAATATAGACGATATGCGCACAAGGTGACAATGTTGCCAGTTTGGGTTTAAATCCGTAATGAGTATTGTGAAGACAGGAGAACTAAACAGTGCATAAATATGAATGAACTTCAAATGCTTCATTTTATGAAACATTAAAAAAGAAAAAAGTGCTGTAAAATATTGCACGAACACCTGGAACAGAAGTATCATAAATGTATACAATAAAACTAAATGTAAAATCTTATGTAAAAATCACCTAATGGCATGATTAATGTATTTTTACAAATATAATTTTCAATGTAAAATAAATTTAAAAAAAAAAAAAAAAACTCTTTTATATAAATTACAGATGAGGATCGAATATGCCCGAGACAGTATCATACCAGGCAAAAGCTGACACAAACATACTGCCAGTCAAAATGCAAAATGGTCAGGGAAAGATTTTTTTTATTAATTTGGGACAGCTAGTACTGTTGCTATGATCTCAACCAGAGCTTTCAAAACCTTTCACATTGCCGACAATATTTACAGAAACATAATTTTACAGCACAGTAATTTAGTCCAACAGAAAAACCAGAAGTTAAACTAACCCCTTAAAAGAGATACGGACCTATACATAAATTGTATTGACAGAGTTGCACAACACACCTTATCTCATGAAAATGCTGTAAAACTTGACATGGTGCTGCACTGTGTGCAGTCAAATATTACAGCTGTGCATGACGGCTGTTTTGCATGATAATTATTCTGTTTAATGCTTTTTAATCATGTGACACATCTTCATACAGCAGCCCACACAGTCTGGAAAGCTCCCAATCTAAACATTTCCCTAACTCTGTTTTGTTTTCTCACAAAGGATTAAAATTTATGTTACAAAAAAGCCATAACCTTCAGGTGGTTATTGTTAAACCCAATGGAAGTTTAAACTATAACCACTGGATGGTTAATTCTATCACCAGTAGAATGTTAAAGCTAAAACTGTCAGATGGTTAATGCTACAACCAATAGGAGATCGCTACCATAATCCATAGCTACAACCACTGGATGATTCCATTCATAACCACCGCAAGGCTAAAGCTATAACTATCAGATGGTTAACATTATAATCAATTAAGGTTTAAGCTATAACCATTAGGTGGATGATCTATGTCCAACAGACGGCTTCAGTTGTAACTTGTTGGCAGGTAAAGCTGTGAACCAATGAGTGATTATAATTGCAACCAATGAGTGGTTTTATATATAATTATTTTACGGGGTCCATCTATCAATGTCCATCAGTGGCAACTATATTAAACACAACTCAAGGTATGTTAGTTAAACTACGATAACACTGCACCCAGAAACTCCCAGACCACATACGTAGTTTTTTTTTTAAACCACTAGCAACAATAACCAAGGGGAACACTACTGCACTGTTATTACTACTGGGACATATCGTTTTAAATTACAGTTTGAAGTATCCAAGTCTGGACCAATGGAGAAAGAATACTGCAGACCATTTCAAATATATTATTTGTACTCAATATCACTTGCGTTTCTGAGTTTCTAATTGCACATCACAAACCGAGTCTGAACAACAATTTTCTGATAAACAACCATCAGACAATACACATATTCGTGAATGGTAAATGTAAGTATATGTCATAAACAACTGTGTCTTAACAACAAATGTATATTGCACAAATATATGACAAAGTACATACACATTTATATAAGCGTCTGACATCCCAAACTAACAACTGAGTCTGAATAACTTTAAGTTGAACTAACTCCACACAACACATAACATAAGTTGACATCACAAACTAACAACTGAACAACAATTTCATACAGAACAAACTGACATCACAAACTAACAAGTGAACAACAATTTCATACTGAACAAACTGACATCACAAACTAACAAGTGAACAACAATTTCACATTGAACAAACTGACATCACAAACTAACAAGTGAACAACAATTCCATACTGAACAAACAGTCATCACAAACTAACAAGTGAACAACAATCTCATACTGAACAAACTGACATCACAAACTAACAAGTGAACAACAATTCCATACTGAACAGACATCAAAAACTAACAAGTGAACAACAATTCCATACTGAACAAACTGACATCACAAACTAACAAGTGAACAACAATTTCATATTGAACAAACTGACATCACAAACTAACAAGTGAACAACAATTCCATACTGAACAAACAGACATCACAAACTAACAAGTGAACAACAATCTCATACTGAACAAACTGACATCACAAACTAACAAGTGAACAACAATTCCATACTGAACAGACATCAAAAACTAACAAGTGAACAACAATTCCATACTAAACAAACTGACATCACAAACTAACAAGTGAACAACAATTCCATACTGAACAGACATCACAAACTAACAAGTGAACAACAATTCCATACTAAACAAGCAGACATCACAAACTAACAAGTGAACAACAATTCCATACTGAACAAACAGACATCACAAACTAACAAGTGAACAACAATTCCATACTGAACAGACATCACAAACTAACAAGTGAACAACAATTCCATACTGAACAAACAGACATCACAAACTAACAACTATTTCATACTGAACTAATTTGCCAGTACACACACATTTGTACAAAGTAAAAATAAGCAGACATGATAAAACAACCAGTTAATCTTAGACAAGCAGACAAAAGACACCTGTATGAGGTTAAACTTAGTTCTGAGACCTTCTGCCTTCCATCCCCCAATTGGGCATAGGCCCTCAACATGCCCCCCCCCCCCCCCCCCCCCAACCTTTTTAATTTAACTCTCTAGCTCCATTGTCCATGTTTTTTTTTGTTTTTTGTTTTGTCTTTCTTTATATTATTTGTACGGTTCTACAGTTTTCTCAACATGTGTCTATCCAATGCCATCTCTTGGTTTACTGGAACTCATTTAGTTCTCACCCAAACCTCAACATTAGTGATTCTATCATACCATTTAATTCCCTCTATTCTGTGCAGGCACCAGTTAATGAGACCCTATAGAAGCAAAAAAAAAAAAATTGTCAACTGGTCCACAAAGTAAGGAACTCTTGTTTTAAAAAAAAAAACCTTTCATGACAGAGCAGGCAGATTATGCTGGACTCTAATTACTGACCCACTGCCACTCTGTGCCTGATCTGATCAGCATTTTGTCCTGACCTGACACCTCCACCCCAACTTCCTAGGAGAACATCACCTGGCACTAGATCAACCTGAAGCTATGATTATTTTGGGGAGAGGGGGGGGGGGGAAGGGTGGGAATTTGTCTCAGTGTGGATTAGAACACAAAGACTTTCTGACCAGCAGGCTGAGATTCTACTCTAACTTGTAACCGAACCTGAGCTGCTTCCGTCGGTCACCCAGTACACTACCCACCACTCTACTGTCTTTCCCTAGTAGATCTCAAAGCTAGATCCCAGGCAGACATACGAACATTTAGTGAAAACATATGAGGGTTTCATGTAGACGATGGACATATTACCACATACTCTAAAGCGGATACATTTCATTATGGAAGGATACGTGAGAGTGTGTATGTCAGTGCAAGTGTGTGTACTCAGCCTAGGTGTTTATTCAGCATGTTTTGTTGGTATCTTATGAGTGGAAGTACAATATCAGCCAGTGTATCCAGTGAATGTGAATGCGCACACAGGTGCATGTGTGCTTCATTATGTTGTCATTGCATGCACAAATAAAAGTGTATATATGTTGTAATGTTGTAGTGTGTGTATCTGGGGTCATTATGTCAGTGCGCAAATGTGTGTGTGTGTTTGTGTGTATGTATACATTTGTCTGTGCATGTACTTGAGTCAGGGTATGTGTGTGTGTCTAATTGTCAGTGTGGTCATTATATGTACAGATGCAGATATCTATGTATGTGACTGTGCGTACGTGTATCAGTAGTTAACCTTAAATAATATTATACATCTCTGCAATATCCAACATCATCTGCTTAAAAAACAAACACAAAAAAAACTTAGCCAACTGGCATCACAGATCCTGATATTTAAAAATCTCCAGCCCTTATCAACTAGCAGAAGGACGATGCTGTTGCCATGGTTCAGATGAAGATGATGATGATGATGATGATGACGACGATGAGGATTTATGCCTTGTTCTCTCAAAATGCCTCCCCTTGCCCATCTGTGGCTGCCTGATGGGGCCTGGTCTGGGCTGGACCAGTGGCGGTTGTGGCTTAGGGTAAACTGGCGGGGGCGGCGTAGGTCCAGATTTTGTTGGCAGCAAAGGCTCAGACTTCTGAACAATATGCAGCGAATGGGCAGAGTGACCACTTTCTTTTGCAGCCTGGCTAAGCTGACGCTGCATGGATGGTTTGGGCATCACTTGCGGCTTTTCTGACAATTTTTTCAATCCAGGTACCATGGATTTACCAGCAAAGGATTTCTGCCTGGCCTCAGAGACTGGCCTTGGTTGGGAGGTGCTGCGTGCAACAATGTCGCCCACATCCCTGGGTGTGATGTTGCTGGCAGACGTTCTCCTAAGATGAATGGTGGCCTCCTCAGCATCAAAATCACTCTCACTCTCACTGGTGGTACAATGCTTTTCACCAACAAGGTCTCCAAAGTCCAGACAGGCTAGAGGATCACCAGTTCTTTTTTTCAAGGCACCTCCTCGTGCACCTGTTTTTGTTTCATTGTCACTATCGCTCAAGTAAGCTGCAGATGAAGGTATAAATGGGGAGAACACCCTCGCTTCCATGCCAGATAGGTTATCCGAACTAGAGAAAGTTAAGTCTGGCAGAGGCAGATCACCTTCATAAGAAACCATCATTTCCTCAGGTATTTCCAGTATCGGTGGTGGTGGGGGGAAGTTTGGCTCATCATCTTCATCATCTGCTTCTCCTTCATCATCAAAATTATCCACTCGCAGTCCACACAGCTTCTCAAGAGGTTCTAAAGGTGAGCTGTCCTGATGTAATTTGATTGCATCATCCTGAATTTTAAACCTTCCCTCACTAAAACTTGCCCCACTTCCCTCCATAGAATCCAGATGTTCTAAGGATTCAAGCGGAGAACTTTCATGACCTTGACTTCGACCTCCTTCACTCAAACCCCCAACACCTGAATCAATAGTGCTTGCGCACAACCCTTTGGAAGCTGCATACTGGAAATAGATATGTTTCGGATTACTTTTATTTTTGGCTTCTGTGTCGCTGTCGATAAAAGAGTTATCAGAACTGCCAGAATTGGTCATGTCGCTTTCAGAATTCTCCCGCCTGAGGTTTTCCAGAGTTTCTAAAATGTTTCCAGAGTCCACTGGGCTGGTGGCTTCACCAAATAGGTGTGGGTCACATTCATCTACAGGACTCCGCTGAGCGGTCATGCTTAAATCACTGTGGTAGCTGTGCTGCACATCGCTGTCTTCATGCCAGCTGACTCGTTTTGGCTCTCTTGGCTTGTCTGTCTCATCACAGGTGCGCTTCTTCAGGGCACTTTTCTCTACAACTCCCTCTTCCATGATCACCTCATAGTCAGTTGGCTCTTCGTCCTCTTCCACATTATGCAAAGACCATCTACAGCTTTTGACTGTGGCCGGCTCGTCAGCTTTCACAACTTCCTCCACAGGGTCAGGCCTGAAGGTGGAGAATGTCAGCGTCTTTTTCAGAGTTTCATTTTCAGCCTGTGACGTGGGAGGGCTTTCGCTATCACTGTAGAACAAAGCTGAAGCAGGTGAAGGGAGATCAATGAGAAACTGGTTGTTATCTGAACTGGACGAGGTGCTGGATGTTGAGGTTCTGTCCACCCTGGATAGGTGTGGAGCTCGTTGAGACTTCTGCCCCTCTTTGACATCTTGTGAGCTTGTAGGGGCACAAGCACTGGCATCAGCTGTTTGTAAAACGGCATCCTCTTCAGACCCGGGGATGGTTGCTGAGCTAGGCTTACCAAAAGTATTCAATGCTATATCTGATGGTTTGACTGGACTTGGCTTTAGCATAGGAACATCACTGTGTACATTTTTATCACTTTCAATTGAAGGAATGAGTGCATCAGTGGATTTGTTATAACCATGGCAAGGCTGTGGCTTGGAGATTTCAAAATATGGTTCCTGGAACTGGATATCTGGTTTTGTGTCAGTGTTATCAAGTACTGCAAGTGGTACATTATCTGATACTTCTGAAGAAACAGGCACTGAAGCTGCAACTTCTGCAACTGCTTCACCTGCTGGTGAAGAGTCCACTGGTGCTGAGGAGCTTATATCCTCCTCGTTATCAAGCTGTGTAGCTTCCTCTGTCCTTGTGCAGGGTGCGTCATCACTTTTCACATCAGTTACTTCTTGAGTCCCTTGCCCCACATCTGGCTCTTTGGTTATATCAGTCGTCTCATCTGCAAGGTGTAGTGTCTCTGGACCTTCGATGTCAGCACTGTGAACCTGTGTGTGCTCTGGTAACAGCACTTCTGAACCTGCATTCCCATTCTCAACTGGTTTCTCAATGTTTGTAGCAACTGCTGAACAAACCGCTTGTTCGCTGACATCCTTGGTGGTGTCCGCAGTTACCGAGGCAGTGTCTGCCTGGTCCTGAACACCTGTCTGAGAGGTTATAGTGGTAAGGACAACAGTTGCTTCCCAGACTTTCACAGTACCTGCTCTGGTGCCTGTCCCCTGCTGCTCCAGATGCTTCAGTATTTCTAGATCCCCTGATGGGCTGGTTGTATCATCTACAGAAGAATAGCTAGTTCTGGATGGCAGCTTATGGACATTGACAAACTCCAGACGCCTGTTCAATGAGGGTGACTTTTCCAGAGAGGGTCTATTCTTAAGAACTTTACGTTTCCCACTGCTGGGCAAAGTACTGCTTCTGATAGCAAGCTCCTCTGGGCTCATGCTTCGTCTGTCTGTGTATCTGGATGTTTGACCAAAATGATAATCAACTGATTTCTGTTTCTGCGGGAGACAAGACAATGTAGCCCCTTTAACTCCTGGGCTGGCACTTCGCTGTCTTCTTAATTTATCTGCCTCCGAGACCTTGAAAACTGCAGTCTCTTCCTTCTGTCCATCCAGCCTGCGGTGCAAGATGTAAGGAATGTCTTCTATAAGATCAGTACCTGCAGATAACTTACGGGTTACTCCTTTATCGGGTTCCAATTCATCCTTCTTTGGCAAGCCAGCTCCAACTATCTCCCCATTGGGACAGAGCTTCTTGAGATTGGTTTTCTCATATTTTGGTTCCTTAGTATCACTGCTGCCTTTTGTATGTTCCTCTTCAAGTGTAGTCTGCGGAGGTGTTGTATCTGAGGTGTCTGTGTTTGCTCTGGTATTCTGATCACTATCACCCCCCTGAACCATAGGCTGTGGTGTGATAAAGAAAGACTGGTCCCTAGCTTCAGAAACAGGACTACTTCTACTAGAATCTACAGATGAAACTCTAGAAGATGGCCTCACCTTATGATCCTGTCGGCTCTGGGCGATGTCTATCACACAGGAGCTTGGGCTGGCATCCAGGCTTCGTTTCATATCACCGTCCTTGTACTGTGGTGACAGTGGTGTGGAGGGTGATGCAAACGGTGATATCTCTGCATCCTTTACTTTGGCTGGCCGCTGATGCTGCCCCAAATCTGTTGGACTTACCTTCTTCAAATCACTGCTAGTATTAACAACAGGTTGGAAATGTGAAGACGGCTGTTCCAATATAGTACTACTGAACACACGGTCATCTGACTTTACGGACATACTGGCCTTTTCCCTAACATGGTCATTTGCATTTTGACTGGCTGACAGGACTACATTTATTGGTGATGTGGTAGTTGTGGAGGAGGTGCAGACAGAAGTGGTGGTACAGATGTGTTTAGTAGTGTGTGAGGGAGGTGATTTTGGCAAAGATGAGGATTTGGACTGATGTGAGATAAAAGGAGGGGCGATACCTTTTGTACTGCCATCTGCTGATATAGCTGATGAAGCAGTAGGTGAGGATGATGTTATGTTAGTAAGCTGAAGATCAAGGTTAGGCTTTGGTACTTGGTTACTGAGATCACTCTCTGGTAGAACAACATTAGAACACACAGAAACAACACTAGAGTCTGTCTGAGACTCGCTGCCAATGTGACCACCAAGACTCAAGCAGCGGCCACCTGATGATGGTGGAGGCTGGTAAATCCCACCTCGGTCATCAAAGTCAGGATGGGACACAGGTACGGCTCCGTCACAGCCGCCGGGCAAAGCCATATCAACATCAGGGTTGACGAATCCATCGTCCCTGGTGTAGTATGGTGAGCCCACTTCTGAATAAATACCAACATAACGAACAGGTGAGTTCATTTCAGGAGAAAGAATAGAATGGGCACCTTTTGTGTCGGAGGCCACATGTGACATCCCTTCTCGGCCGGGGTGGTAAGCGTCGTCCTTGACATCGTCGATATCCTCGTCGTCGGTCATGGCACCTTCAGTTCTAGCATTGACGGCTTCGATGACATCCTGGTCAATGCTGAGGCCATGCTCCAGCCTGGGAGAGTTGAGCGACCGGGACCCAGACATGGAGCTGTCACTGTGCACATCCACCGACTCCACTCTCATGGCACTGTGAGGGGTGCCCGAGTGGTCTCTCGAGACCCCGCTCCCAGGGGTGTGGTTACTGTCTAGAATGTGAGACCCACTGGAACGTGAGCCCGAACTAGTGTGTAGATCCGCCGAAGAGGAGTGCATGCTGGGTTTGGATGAGAACTTGGGTGTGACACTTGTGCTCCGACTGGATATACGGCCACTTGTTGCTCTGTGAAACAAATTAAAAACAATGATTCAATTTCAACAAACTACATGCTACAGACAGATCATAGAAATGATCCGTGAAATGCCTTCTGATCTGAAAACCACTAACAGGGAGAATGTTGGCAACGAAAGTCCCAAAAATGTTGGCTCTGCACAACTTGGTGGAATACTGATACATGCTAAGGCAGATGTAGTTAGTGCCTTGTGGGAGAGTGTGTACAGTTCAGAGGAGCAGATGGATCACCCCAGTCTGGTGAGATTGATGCAGAGGGAAGTGACGAGAGGTTCTGGCAGATGCTCGAGGCTCAGATAAAAGGCAAGATGGACGTTTAATCAGAATGCTACTGGCACCATTAGCATCGGAACTCTTCGCTGGCTGCTGAAGATGGGGATGCAGTGCTTATGGGAATGCCCCGTGTGCTTTGATGTCGGTTCTTGAATCAAATCAAATCAAAAGTTCAAAATATATCATGGTAGCACCCATGGGCACCTTGTCCTCACTGACTAAGAAAGATAATGTGACAACCCATTCATTTGCATGGCACTGCTATTATGGATAGTGATCTACTGTCTTAGGTCGACTCAAATGTTTTGGGAAGAAAAAGTAGCCAACCTATGATGCTGACCACATCACTTACTGACTGCTGCCTGATCTATATAAAAATGTGGCCATTACCAAGTACTGAAAATAGTTATTTATAAGAGAGATACTTCTGACAAATAGTAATAAAGTATGACAGACTCTACACAATTTCTCTGTTGTTATCTTTCCATACTGTTTTCTGGTGTACATTGTGCTCTTCGTCCATCTACTCATCTCCTCATTTGGTGTATGGCATGGTGTCACAAGAAACAACCACATCACAGGAATGTATATTCTTGTAAATAAATAAAGATTCTGAATGTAACATTATGAGGTGCACAAAATGCAACACGTTTCTTTCAAAAACAATTCTGATAGCCCCTAATGTGATTTCACAGTAGGGTGCAGGCATTCCATGGAGGATATTAAAGACTTGAAATAAAAAGGATAATCAAACTGGGTTTACAATTATCCTCTGGTTTTATTATATATTCTAGACTGGAAATGAAAAGGCCACCCATTTCCCCCAGTCAATCTGTGAAATCCATTACACCATGGATTAGCACAAGTTCTGCCCAATCTGCTGCTATAATTGTTACAAGTGCTGTGTTCTGCATGTAGGCACAAGTTAATTAAAAACTTGCTGATGCAGAAATACTGATATTATTTTAGAGTCACAGACGATGGCTCCCTTGATATATTTCTAGTAAGGCACAACTTTTTCAGTAAACTGTATCTTGTTGGAACACTACTGTGGTAACAGTGGAAAGTAAAGGATCACTTTCACATCCACAGTGCTAGATTAACTTTCTTACAGATCAATTGGTATCCGATGCGAGATGTGGTCAATAGCACCATCAATCTGCAGGTTCTTCCCAAAACGCTGCTTTTGTCACAGCACTCCTGAAAATATCATTATCTAGCCTATTCTCCAGACCTAGGTGCTTTCCTACCCAATGCCTCTTCAAAGTCTTGTATCCACCCTGGTGGAGTTCTGCCTCTGCCTTGTTTTCCCAAAACGGTACCCTCCATCACCGTTCTCTCCAGGCCACCATGATCCTCAATGTGACCATAAACCTGAGCTCTTGGGACAGAATACTGTTTATGAACCAATTCTCCTGAATGCTTTGATGATGCAGGATGTTGGTATTTTTGTGTCTTTTCTTGGTACCAATATCATGCTAGCCACCTTTATTTCCCAGGACATCTTCTGGAACCAATTAAAGCATGGGTCTACCTGGGAGCAATATGTGGGTTTTAAAAAGAAATATCTGCCCTGACACAGATGAACCCCAAGAAATTCCTTCAGACGGTTAGCCACAGCACTAGGGTGGCTCTCAGACTACTGTGGTAGTTTTCCCACGACACCCATTTTCTTTTTCTTCTTCTTAGCATTCACCGGCGGTCTGGCTGCTTATCCACTTCTGGTCTGTTTCAGAAATTGAGTTTCTCTTGCACATCTGTTTTACAGATCTGACTTATTTATATGCAAATTGTTGATTCCTTACCTCTCAGACAGATGCACTCTAACCATAAAGTAAAAAACTTCTAATTAGTGGCCTACTATGACACGCTTGTTAGGGAGGCAGTAACTGTTTTCTTTGTTCTCCAAACAAAATGAGACCCCAGAAGGCAAACAGGGATGATTCAGATTCAAACAAAAAACATCTCTTCAGGCTGCTAGCCACTGCACTAGTGTGGCTCTCATACTATTGTGAAAGTTTTCCCACTAGACCCATTTTTCCCATTTTCAAGTATAAGGTCATTCAGTTTTCGGCCTAGGAACTTTGTGCATTGAATATGTGAACATGCTAGACCCCACCCACCATCAATCATCAATTCACAGAGAATTTGTAAAGACTGAATAAAATGGAGGCCACTGAAAGAAAGAAAAAGTCACATTAAAAAAACATCTCGGCCATGCTAAAATGAAATAACACTTATAAAAAATCATTTTGTATGGAAAAGTTTAAGACAGGAAACAAAGAAGTAGATAGCAATAGAGGGGGAAAGACAAAAACCAAGAGATGGAAGAACAGCATTCTGAGCAAGAATACAATGAGTGTACATATAGTCACCTATAAGAGATAAGGGTGATCAACATTATCATGTATATGATCCTATTACAGACAAGGGTGATCATCTCATGGTCCCTTAAAACAGACAAGAGAGATCAAAACATGGTCACCTATAACAGATAAGAGAGATCAAAACATGGTCATCTATAACAGACAAGAGAGATCAACACATGGCCACCTATAACAGACAAGAGAGATCAACACATGGTCACCTATAACAGACAAGAGGGATCAACACATGGTCACCTATAACAGACAAGAGAGATCAACACATGGTCACCTATAACAGACAAGAGAGATCAACACATGGTCACCTATAACAGACAAGAGAGATCAACACATGGCCACCTATAACAGACAAGAGAGATCAACACATGGTCACCTATAACAGACAAGAGAGATCAACACATGGCCACCTATAACAGACAAGAGAGATCAACACATGGTCACCTATAACAGACAAGAGAGATCAACACATGGCCACCTATAACAGACAAGAGAGATCAACACATGGTCACCTATAACAGACAAGAGAGATCAACACATGGTCACCTATAACAGACAAGAGAGATCAACACATGGTCACCTATAACAGACAAGAGAGATCAACACATGGCCACCTATAACAGACAAGAGAGATCAACACATGGCCACCTATAACAGACAAGAGAGATCAACACATGGTCACCTATAACAGACAAGAGAGATCAACACATGGTCACCTATAACAGACAAGAGAGATCAACACATGGTCACCTATAACAGACAAGAGGGATCAAAACATGGTCACCTATAACAGACAAGAGGGATCAACACATGGTCACCTATAACAGACAAGAGGGATCAACACATGGCCACCTATAACAGACAAGAGAGATCAACACATGGTCACCTATAACAGACAAGAGAGATCAACACATGGTCACCTATAACAGACAAGAGAGATCAACACATGGTCACCTATAACAGACAAGAGAGATCAACACATGGCCACCTATAACAGACAAGAGAGATCAACACATGGCCACCTATAACAGACAAGAGAGATCAACACATGGTCACCTATAACAGACAAGAGGGATCAACACATGGTCACCTATAACAGACAAGAGAGATCAACACATGGCCACCTATAACAGACAAGAGGGATCAAAACATGGTCACCTATAACAGACAAGAGAGATCAACACATGGCCACCTATAACGGCCAAGGATGATCAACACATGGTCACCTAAAATAAACAAGAGTGATCAACACATTGTCACCTACAACAGACAAGGGTGCTCAACTAAAGCACAACAAAGAAGCTGAAGCACACTTACGTTCTGTGATCCACAACGAAAGCAGTGGAAAAGAAAAACATTTAGCAGATAAAACACATCTTCTATGTGCACCGACTACATGGCTAAGCATGATAATTCCAAACAACACTTTCCTATTGTAAATTTAAACAATGAAGACATAAATAATACATTGTAAAATGTATTGCCCGGTTAATTTGGACTTTCATAGTGATTTTGTGGTTAAGCTTAGACTTCCGTAGTGATCTTAAGGTTAATCTTAGACCTCCGTAGTGACCATGTGGTTAATCTTGGAATTCGGTTGTGTCATGTGGTTCACCTTGGACTTTCATAGTGATTCTTCTTCTTTTTTTTGGGGGGGCTGTAATCTCCAGTGGAAAGTCTTGACTGTTCCTCCACTGCTGAACTTTAGTCTTGTTTCAGAACTGAAGTTTTGCATACACATCCATTTAACAGATCTGGCTGATTTGTAAGCAAATGTTGACTCCTTGCCTCTTATGGTGATGCATCCACTTTAAAAGGAAATCCATAAGTCCATTCTTATAAACACCATAATGGGGCTGTGGAACCAACACATGGAATTGTGTTGTTTAATTTTAGACTTCAGTAGTGATCATGTGTTTAATCTAAGACTTCAGTAGTGATCATGTGATTAATCTTATATTTCAGTAGTGATAAAGTGGATAATCTTAGACTACCGTTGTGATCATGTGGATAATCTAAGACTTCAGTAGTGATCAAGTGGATAATCTAAGACTTCAGTAGTGATCATGCGGATAATCTAAGACTTCAGTAGTGATCAAGTGGATAATCTTAGACTACTGTTGTAATCATGTGGATAATCTAAGACTTCAGTAGTGATCATGTGGATAATCTAAGACTTCAGTAGTGATCATGTGGATAATCTAAGACTTCAGTAGTGATCATGTTGTTAATCTTAGACTTAAGTGGTGATCATGTGATTAATCTAAGACTTCAGTAGTGATCAAGTGATTAATCTAAGACTTCAGAAGTGATCAAGTGATTAATCTAAGACTTCAGTAGTGATCAAGTGGTTAATCTAAGACTTCAGTAGTGATCATGTGATTAATTTAAGACTTCAGTAGTGATTAAGTGGATAATCTAAGACTTCAGTAGTGATCATGTGATTAACCTAAGACTTCAGAAGTGATCATGTGGTTAATCGAAGACTTCAGTAGTGATCATGTGATTAATCTAAGACTTCAGTAGTGATCAAGTGGTTAATCTTAGACTTCAGTAGTGATCATGTGATTTATCTAAGACTTTAGAAGTGATCAAGTGGTTAATCTAAGACTTCAGTAGTGATCAAGTGATTAATCTAAGACTTCAGTAGTAATCAAGTGGTTAATCTAAGACTTCAGTAGTGATCATGTGGTTAATCTTAGACTTCAGTAGTGATCATGTGATTAATCTAAAACTTCAGTAGTGATCATGTGATTAATCTAAAACTTCAGTAGTGATCATGTGTATAATCTAAAACTTCAGTAGTGATCAAGTGGATAATCTAAGACTTCAGTAGTGATCATGTGATTAACCTAAGACTTCAGTAGTGATCAAGTGGTTAATCTCAGACTTCAGTAGTGATCATGTGATTAATCTAAGACTTCAGTAGTGATCAAGTGGATAATCTAAAACTTCAGTAGTGATCAAGTGGATAATCTAAAACTCCAGTAGTAATCAAGTGGATAATCTAAAACTTCAGTAGTGATCAAGTGGTTAATCTTAGACTTCCTTCAATTGGATGTACAGTGTAGAAAGAGGCAATGTGACATGTGTATTTAACTTTAAAAAATTAATTGTTGGGACTTCATTACATGTTGATGTGAGATACAATTAACGAAACAGGCAAGGCAGAAAACTGTGCAAGTGCATTGGCTGTGTTCTGATTATTCAAACAATATTATTGTCAACAATTCAAGGTGTGTGTGTCTAAATAATAGGAGGTATTGAAATAAATGCACACAATGGCAAACAGCTAATTCTACTTCTGTAAAAGAGCTGCAAGGGCATAATGGTTAGTGCACCTGCATACTGAGTAGTGTTTCTGGTTCAATCCTCAGAAGTGGCAAGATTTTTTTTTAAATCCAGAAACCATGACCCTTTGGCTCAGTACTAGGGATACCGCAACCCCTCAGCCTTGATTCCATGACAGATACCATCAATCTGGAAAAATATGTGGCTTTTCTGCCAGACCCTGAGCGTGAATTCGGACCACCCGGTCACTGCGCAGCTAGTTTAACCAACTTAGCTAGCATGCTGGGCTAATTTTTTTCTTATTCTGATCAGTGAGAAGAGCCCACAGTCAGCATAAAAGTAAGACAGATCTATAAGCAACACTCAAATTCCAGAACAAGACCAAAGAACAGAAATGGATGAAAAAAACAGATCTTTCTGCCGGAGTTTTTACTGCCAGTGATGCCCCAATAACCGCTACAGGACAGTTTTTTACCCGCCACAACCTCCAGATCCGCAAGCCAGAGTCTAGCCACTGATGAATACTACATGGGATGAATTCAAGAAAGGTAAGAACTTAAAAAGTAATGTCTGGACAAACAATAACATCAACAGTTACAAGACAAAGAAGACGACACTGTAATGGACAGATTCTGAGAAGAAGCCAGCGGAGAACTACTAAACAGGAACTGAAATGGGAAACAGAATGATGCCCAAAAGGAGTCCTAAGCCCAAATGATGCTGAAAGAAGCTAAACCTGTTGGATGGTATTTCACCCATGACATGGAAATGACTGCACATGATGGAACAAAATTGGTGGACTAGACTGGAGGCCAGAAGACAACAGGCTGGTGGTAGTGATAGTGATAGTGATGATGATGACCCCTATTACAAGACAGTTCACTTACGTGGCTCGGTGACTGCCATTGTAAAATAAGTGTTCACACAAGATATGATTATTTTTAAATATGATGGTGATCTCAGGAAATAGCATCTGCTCTTACAGGATGTCAGATCTTATAGGACATTATAATTGCTCTTATAAACTACTGTTAAAATACATGGTGATGTCTTTCAAAAGCCAGTGCTCTTACACGTTATGGTGATTGCTCATTAGATATAGTGCTCTTCAAGACAGGTTAACAGCTAGCTCTTCACCCTCTGACTTCAGAAACACTAAAAATTATGGATCATAACCCTGTTGGAATTCCAGAAAAATAGTTTTTCCAAAATAAATTTTTATAAAAAATTTATTTATTTACATTTCCCCTTGAAATATATAAAGATATATTAAGGAAATAGTCAATAAACACAAACAGAGTGAAGCATCAAATGGAATTCATTCTCCTGGGCTTAAAAAAACAAATATGTATCTGGTGACTCAGGCCATGAACTGTGACCTCTATCACTAAGGCTTACAGAAAAAATGACGTCACCTTGGCTTTAAAACAACTATTTGGTCAAAGGAACTGGTACTGGTATATAGTAACTGATATTACAGGATAGTACCCTAACAAGACACGATGATTATTCCAGTATGACAGTGCTCTTATAGGGACTGCTATTGGATTACCATCTGATGGTGACTAATCATCAAGTAGCAGTCTTGGAGGTGAAAGAAAGAAAAAAACTGTCCGTCAATCAGGTCCTTAGACACAAATCTACATTCAAGGTTCAACACTTCCCTAGTCAGTGGGAATGATCAGAAAGCAGCCCACGCTTAAAGCTATAAGACTTTGTTTCTAAGACTGGTCTCTGACTCCCTGGTGGACCTAGGGACTGCCATGGACACAGGAAATACAATACCACAAACACTGAAAAGCCAGTACTTACCTCTCAAACTGAGGCCGTTTGCCAATGTTTTCCCGAACAAATTCTACCAGCTGTTTCTGAGTCCGTCCGCAGTATCTACAACAATAACAAAAGCTTATTTGAATTTGCTGATGGTTGCTCTAGGTCAAGTCATTAACTTTCATTTATTATTGATATTTCTATGACTGTGACATCTGTTGTGGTGTAACCTCTTCAATTTTGAAGATATGATTACCACCTTAAGTGCTGGATTTATCAAGGTTTAGATTCTTTAGACCAGGGCTATTCACTGGCAACCCAATGGCCAAATCTGGCCTGCATGTTTAGTGGGTCACCTGCCATCTCTACTGTATTAATGATCTTTTTATGCTGGGGCTCCGGACAAAGGCCCGTGACTGACCCCATTTTCCAATGTTTCTGCCACTGAGTAAAATTAGTTAGTTGCGTACTCTTTGCAGGGTGTTTGCAGAATCTACCTCAGCATTTTTTGGCTGTTGTGGTTTTTCAAGGGGGAAGGGGAGAGGTGCCTCTAGATCCAAGGTATTTTCAGAAGTTTCCTTAACATTCAACAGTAACATTCAACTTTATCGGCTATTGGGTCGCCCATTGGCTGGCTGGTAGATGACTTCATCGCCGGTCAGGACTGTATTTGGGTCTGTCTCCTTTGATCACATCAGCACTGCAAAAGTTCTTTCCAGAGCTACATGGTGGTGTGCACTGCTAAGCAATTTTAAATGGTGCATATAACCTAGTCACAATTATAACCAAAAATTCCCCCTTCGGAGATGCTGGTTGAACACAACAATTTTTTTTCTGCAAAGCAAGCCAAGTAAGATTCAGGTTCAAAAGACTTGATTTCTTCTTTAGTGACTGTGAAACGGTCCATAATTTACATTTCTGAGTTAAGACGTTTGTTATCTGCTTTATGGTGCTGTTTTGTTCTTAGTTTGAGAAGTCCTCTTCTTCACTGTTATTGCCAATCTCCTACTAAATTTGTTAACAGTCTGAAAATGAAATGCTTGTTAGCAGGCAGTGGATCTATTCTTTTCCCCACAAAGTGGGTCCCCAGAGCCTGCATGGGGAATATTACTTCTTTTTAACTCCCTTTTTGTTTTGTTTTAATCATTTCAGGTATAGAGGGAAATCTAAGATTCTGCACCACGACCAGAGACAAAACATGCTGTTGTCGAGTTTGTCTGATATTATTTGTCCATCTTGTTCTTGGTCTACATCAAGCTCTACATCCCTCTACTCCATTGGTGTACACCTGACATAGTCTGGCATCACAAGGTATTCTTCCCAGTGTGGGTTCAGGGGCCTTATTATAGGGAAAACAAGAATAGACCCACTGACTACCCACAAGCATGTTGTAAGAGTCAACTAATTGGGAGCTTCTTCCAAGTCGGAGTGCATCTGCCTGAAAGGCAAAGAATCAACAGTCTGCATACAAATTAGTCACATGCAACACTCAGGTTCTGGAACAGGACTGCAGTCCAGAAGTGGACGAACAACCAGAACTTTCCCCCGGAGTTTACAGCCGGTGAATGTGAAGAAGAAGAAGAAGAAGAAGAAGAAGAAGAAGAAGAAGAAGACAAGGCAATCTGTGTGAGCAAACCGTTTAATCTGCTGTCTTTGTATGTAATTCTGAACTGGTTCTGTGCTGACTGGTTCTCTTACAAACTTTTCCCATTTTAATCACTCTCAAGCAGGAAAGATTACTAATATATTAAATATATATGCTACTAGTAGTGTCCAAATGTCAAAAAATCCTGTCAAAATCTGTTCTGATTCTATTAATCAAGTCCCTACCGAGTTTCTCTATAACATACCTGAAAGAAGAGCCTCGGCTGACCACCCGTGTCTTGTTACGTGGTACTTTGGCCACTACCTGGCACCGAAAGAAAGCATGATGCTCAATGCACCTCTTCCAGAACAGCTTGCACCTGTCCCTGGTTTCAAAGAAAAATTCTACTGTGTCCTTGTAATAGCCCTGAAAATAAACAGGCAGAATACTAAATCAATCACAATGTCATTAACTAAATTATCACAAACATGTGACAAAACTTGTCACTAGGCCGTATCAACATCCTAGCACATCAGTCCCATCCATCTGTGCGCTGTCCTCAGATACAGCAGCTATTTCTGTTGTCTCCAAGTTGAATGTACCCAGTACGAGTTAGAACTGTGACCTTTTTTGTGTGTGTGTGACCACGCAACCATTTTTTGCAAGATTGTTCCCGTTTAACACCAATTTCCAACAGGCGGTTCAACATCTCAGATTCTGTTGTATCAATGTTTCTACACAACTTGCTGCACATTCAGTATATATGTATATATTTCCATACTTTGTCAGTACATCATGACAGTAAGAAAGTTGGAGGGGAGGAGAAGCATAGGGAGACCAAGAGAACAAATGCTGGACAGTCTGACATCATGGCATGGAGGATCATCTGTGTCAAGAGTTGATTGAAAGTACATGAGACAGAAGGTTGTTGACATGACTACAAACACCACATGGCATAGACTTTAAGAAGAAGTCCCTACTTCTTCATCCACCAACCTCTGCAGATGGGTGTTACAAAGTGGAAGGGGAGCCATGGAAGCACAGTGGCTAGGATGTCGACGGTAATAACACAAGTATGGGACTTGTCACTTTGCCTTCAGGTTCAATGGACAAAAGGTGACACTTCTATACTATTATATAAATCAGTCGGCATGCAGTGAGTGATGCAGTCAAAATAATATAACATCAGCCACCTTAATATTCTGGGAGCCGCTGTGGTGTTTTTCAAAACTGCCCTTGGCTCCCAGGTTGACCCAGCCTTGAGTGGGTACCAGGGGGAGTCCTGGAAAGTAAAGGCGGCTGGCGTGAATCTGACCACATCACCCATTAAGTTCGGATTGGTCTATTAAATATATAGGTCTAGCTCTATTTGCCCAATGCCCCTTAAGACGTGGAAAAGGGTCCTTTACTTACCTTGACATTTAAACAACAACAAAAATTATTTTTCAACAAGTATTTTGGTACTAATTTTTAGACTGAACCGGCCAGGAAGACAAGATCAGGTTTAAAAATCAGCTGTGACAGAAAAATGACCAGCGGCAACCTGGACAACAGAGTTGATAGAAGAATGCAATTACTGCTAAACTTTGCTAGGCATTAAATTAACAGAACCTTCGACTCCTTTGGTACCATGCAACTCCTCATCCATTTATTAGAGAGACCACAGACGGCACACATGTCTGACTATACTGTTGCAAACAGTCGCTGCATTACCTCAATATGTGCAAACTGTTAGTTCTCCTCAGTCTACCACATCATGTTATTATTTTACAAACTCTGGACTCAAAACAATGGCTGCATTAAACTGGTATTTTTCAGGACAGCATCTTCAAGTAATCGCAAGCTGGTACCCACAGAATCAGGATCTCACAGAGAAGGTGTACAACACTGACCAGTTCACAAACAACATTAACTATCAACAAAGAGCAAGATGCTTTACTCTGCAAAAGACAATACAAACAAGATGCACACATAAAATAAAGGCATAAAATGGTCGAGCTGCCAGAAAAACATTGTTCCTAACCTAATATTCTTTCTGTGGATGTCAAAAGAAATTAAAACTTATGCTAAATTTAAAATATTTATCTCCAATGCCAAATCAGTACTGCTGTATGGATCAGAGAGATGGAGACAAAAACAATTATCAATAAACAGTTGACATTCATTAACTGGCACCTGTGCAGAATAGAGTGAATTATGTGGCATAACAGAATCACCAGTATAAAGGCTTTAGAGAGGGGGAACCCCAATTCGGTGAATCAATAGGTGAAGAAAAGATGCAGGCACTGGATACAACACGTCCTTCAAAGTTCGTCTGCCTAAGAGGCAAGGAACAGCCTGCATATAAATAAGCCAGATCTATAAAACAGATGTGCACACAAAACTGCAAAACTCAAGTTCTGGAACACGACCAAAGTCCAGAAGTGGACAAACAACCAGAACTTTACATCCGAAGAATGCTAAGAAGAAGGATAGGGCATACAATGAGAAAACTTGAGATCAACGCAACTAGAATGTCTTTAAACTGGAAACCAGAGTCACAGAAATAAAGCCAGACCACAAATTACACACAGAAGGGAATTAGTATGCTGAGGACAGACATGGAGTGAGCAAAACAAAAAATAGGACCACTTGGTATGAACTGGTTGAGGGTCTACATTCTACTGTAGAAATAAATGGCAGAAGAACTAAATATACTTTCAGAAAGGCACACTTCAGCATTCTTACAACTATTGGTAGAATGGATCAAAAACTTGGAGGTCTGCTGAAACAATTACTAACAAACTACAAACATTTATTAAATGGTGCCTGCACAGAAAACAGAAGGATTAAAATGGCATGACACATACACTAATGTGGAGATTAAGAAGTGCACTAGAAATATCTGTTAACAACACAGCTAGAAAGTCCTTTTTATGAAATTCAGTGCAACAAATCGAGAAAGATCTAAAAAGACAAGAGAAGAGAATCAGAGATGGAACTTAATAATTCAACAAACACAGCACCCGCTTCACCGCAGGGTAATCACAGTCAAGATAACAAGTTTTAAAAATGCTGTTTGCATTTGCTAAACTGAAGATAACTTTAACCAATTTTTTCACATGAAGTTTACATTCTAAACTTGTATACTAATAGAAAATAGTACAACAAATGAATATTTCTTCATTTTACACTCCTGAGACTAAAGCAATGTTCGTGAGTTGTTACAAACACAAGAAATACTGACTGGCTATTTAAACTACTGAAGCATATCTAGTAGTTAAATGAAAACTCACAGCAATTTCTATTATTACAACAAAAGCATATCACTGAGCAATCCAAACTTTAAGACGAAGCAGGCATATGAACATAGTATAACATCATAAATACTGTTAATTATACTACATTGATAAATAGCATCTTCAAAATAAGCCATTAACTAGCTGGCTAGCATTGAACAATCCAGAAAAATGTCATGAACAAATTTAACTAGCTCTACAAGAGCTGCAAATTAAAGAGAGAGAGGCTAGACAAGAAAAAGAAAGAAAGAACAGGGAGAGGGGGAGAAAAAAAAGAAAGAAAAAAAAAAAAAAAAAAAAAAAAAAAAAAAGAAAGAAAGATTAATGAAGGAAATTTAAAAAAAAAAGAAATAGCTCAGGGAGAAGGAAAGCATGAAAAAGAAAGAAAAGAAAAAAAGAAAGACAGACAGAAGAAAGAAAGAAAGAAAGAAAGACAGACAGACACCTTGATTTGTGTAAAGAACACACATGATCAGGTCTCATGGGGCAGAAAGGAGGGGGTGTTAGTTCTCAACACTTAACACAAAGCACAAAATGTTATGTAGAACAGAAACAAGGATCCACTGTAATTACAATCAGCTAGAATTACAAGCTAGGCCATCCAATGTCAAGTCAATGAAGTGTTCTTAACAATGCACTGACCAGTGAACTAGAACATTTACCGCCGTGCACTAAACAGTATGGACTGTGTCCCCCTAAGATATGTAAACAATGTGTTTTGCCTCCTTATGCTATGTAACAATGTGAATATTGACTTCCTGTTATTATTATTCTGGTTTAGCCAACTACGCTAGCGAGCCGAGAATACTTCCTGTTATAAGTAAATGTTGTATCCTTCCCCCCCCCCCCCCCAATACTCTTTAACATAATAAGTTTGCTATCTCTATGCTATGTAGTAATGCACATTTTATCTCCTCATTCAATAGTCTCTTCAACAGAGTACATTTAGTATCTCCATGTTGTGTAAAGTTGAATGTTACTGCCCCATGCTTTTCAACAGAATACATTTAGTAACCCTTTTCTACGTAACAATTTATGTGTTTTTTTTTTTCTGGTCACTCCCCAGTGTGATGGGAAATGAACAGGCATATAGCCTGGCTGTTTCTGTATCGCGTGGTGGTAAACTGATACATGACAAGCTAGATGTTATAAGGCTTCTTTGGGAGCGAGTAAAACGTGGGGAGACACAAAAAGATCATCCTGATCTAAAGAGAATGGTGCAAGTGGTGACCAGGGGATCTGGCCGAGCCTCAACACTCGAAGGAGGGGCGTGACAGACATACAATCAGACTGTTACTAGTACCATCAGCTTTTTTTAAAAAGTTAACTTTACTGCTGAAGATGGGGGGGGGGGGGGGGGGGAGGAGTTTCATGGAAACGAGGCATAGGATGTGGGTTCATAACTCATATGTAATAATTGACATTCAATTTCGACACTTTCTTCAACACTGTACATCTGGTATTCCAAAATTAATCATATTAATTTAATCTCCTTATGTTCCTTAACAAACAAAAAAATACTAAAATGATGATGTTATGTATCATTATGTATTACACCTTCCCATGCTCTCTAAGTCTACATAAGCTATCCTCATGCTCCCTAACAAAATGTAAATGAACAATAGGAAATAACGAAATCTGCCAGCCATGAAAAAATTGAAACTTTCACCACAGAAGTAATGATAAATGTAAGACTTAAGGATACCTGAAAAGCTCGTGAACACAAGGAAACTGATCATGGTGAACACAAGGAAACTGATCATGGTGAACACAAGGAAACTGATCATGGTAAACACAAGGAAACTGATCATGGTGAACAGAAAGAAACTGATCATGGTGAACACAAGGAAACTGATCATGGTGAACCCAAGGAAACTGATCATGGTGAACCCAAGGAAACTGATCGTGGTGAACCCAAGGAAACTGATCGTGGTGAACACAAGGAAACTGATCGTGGTGAACACAAGGAAACTAATCACGGTGAACACAAGGAAACTGATCATGGTGAACAGAAAGAAACTGATCATGGTGAACACAAGGAAACTGATCATGGTGAACACAAGGAAACTGATCATGGTGAACAGAAGGAAAATTTTCATGGTGAACATTAAGAAACTGATCATGGTAAATGTAAGGAAATGATCATGGTGAACACAAGGAAACTGATCATGGTGAACACAAGGAAACTGATCATGGTGAACACAAGGAAACTGATCATGGTGAACACAAGGAAACTGATCATGGTGAACACAAGGAAACTGATCATAGTGAACACAAGGAAACTGATCATGGTGAACACAAGGAAACTGATCATGGTGAACACAAGGAAACTGATCATGGTGAACACAAGGAAACTAATCATGGTGAACACAAGGAAACTGATCATGATGAACACAAGGAAACTGATCATGGTGAACACAAGGAAACTGATCATGGTGAACAGAAAGAAACTGATCATGGTGAACACAAGGAAACTGATCATGGTGAACAGAAGGAAAATTTTCATGGTGAACATTAGGAAACTGATCATGGTAAACGTAAGGAGATGATCATGGTGAACACAAGGAAACTGATCATGGTGAACACAAGGAAACTGATCGTCCTTACCAGCACAGGACTGCCGATTAAATTTGGCTGATGTAGCCATTACAGGTGCCCTAATTATAACCTTTTTAGAGGTTAAACAGGGTATCAGGGATTTGCCTTGTAGGTCTGCCATCCAGACAGAGATTGTTTCATCCCAGGATGGTACGGTCAACTATTAGGTAGCAGACCAGAGGGGACAAACAGACTGAGGAATCAACTGATCACAAGGAAACAAAGGAAACTTGATAGAGAAGAAGAAAATATTAAAACTAAACATAAAAATAAGAGATACACAAATAAAGGCTAAATAAATAAATTAAAATAAATAGATAGTTAAAAATCAACAGTGCAGAATATATATAAATCAACTTATCCTACTTAAAGAAAATATATATTTATAAACAAATAAATCAATGACACGACAGGCACACAAATGTAAATAAACAGAGGGATGTCTAAAACAAAAATAAATAAGATATAAAGATTAAGAGATGGAATGAACTGAATGGAATATGAAATAAATAATGAAGAAAACAGCAGCACTAACAGAAAAAAATAAACTTAGAAGGTCCATGTATACACGACTAGTGGGCACCTCCTAGTTTTAAAGGTCTGCCAGGGACTCCATATATTTTAAGAGTCACACTGCTGAAACTGTTATTTACTGCCTTTGGTAAACCACTTTGTGCAGTGTAGGCAGGGGAGGGAGGGGGGGAGGGGGTGGTCTTGAGCCTGAGGATGTACGACCGCATGGCTAGTGCTGTCACCACGGCTGTGCAGGTGAGGATTTTACTCTGCCTCAGACCAAAAAAAAAAAAAAATCCCCTGCCTTACCAAGGATTCAAACCTGGGTCTCCCGGGTGAGAGCCCAGCGTTCTAACCGTTCGGCCAGCCGCTACTCATAGTCATACTAAAGAACTCACAATTTATAAACATTAGTCGCAAAAGGGGGGAGGGTTGCATTCTAAAGGTGCGGTTTTTGTTTTGAAGAGATAGAAATAGTACTCTTTGGTCATGAGTAAAAAAAAAAAAAAAAAGATACACAAGAAACTGCAACAGCAGACAAAGAGAAATTATGTTGAAGAGACTATGATGATAACTTGGAAGAAAATTAACAGCTCTGATCGTGAGCAACAAGCACTGAGATCTGGGGAGAGTCTTCAACAACACATATGCTGTTTGGCAAGACACATGATGATGATGATGATAATACTCTAGAACCCTTAAGTTGCAAAACAATATAAACTATGTACATACATGCCACAATACAATGCCATCATGGTTTTTCCATGATATACAAACAACTGAATGTGTGCTCTTTTGTGCAGGAAATGTTTTAAGCACTGGTATCTGTTTACCTGGACACTTACTGAGCAAGCTGGACAGCGCATAAATGCCTTTAAACACAATTGTTATAGAAAGGTTCTAAGAATATCATGAGTAAAGAAAAGAACAAATGAAATATTTTAGTCACTTGAAACGTAACAAAAGTTTGGAGAGAACAATAATCGAGGGGTATATGCCTCGGAAGAGAGGAAGAGGAAGGCCAAAGAGAAGATGGGTGCAGGATGTGGCAGATGATCTCCAGATGGGTGTATCAGACGCGGGACATCTTCCTTGTGACTGAAAAGAGTTTTCAAAGGGTTGTTTATGGGTGCAAGGTTCTGCAAAGGACATGCTACTGACTGACTGATCTGTATAGAGCCATCTTCTGCAACAGTATAATCTCCCTCATTATGTAACATTCATCATGTATCCTCATAGTCTGTAACAATGACTAATATTCTATTCCTTAAATATTCTGAAATAATGATCATCCCAGGTAACTTTAACGGATAAATCTGCTATACCCCTGCCCTGTTCAGCAGTAATGATAACCATATTATCCCAGACATTCAGTAACAAAGATCAATGTGCCTTGACCCAAATAATAATAATAATAATAATAAAGTTATTCCAAGAGTTCTGTGATAAATGTGCTAGCTCCAATATTCAGAAATAAGTAATATCCTGCCATCCCAAGTATTCAATAACAATGATAACTCCTATATTCATAAACAATAAACGAGCACATTATCCCAGGTATCATGTAACAATAACGAATGTGGCATATCCCACATTACGAAAAAATGAATATCCTGTCATTCCAGGTACCCTGTAACAATGATAAATGCACTATAATCTCATTTTCCAAAGTACTCACTATCCTGCTACAGTCAGGTAGTCTGTAAAATTGAGAACCTGCTATCCTCATATTCTGTAACAATGATACATGTGCTATACCCCATATTCTGTAACAATGATACATGTGCTATACCCCATATTATGTGACAATGATACATATGCTATACCCCATATTATGTGAGGAAGATACATGTGCTATTCCTCATATTCTGTGACAATGATACATGTACTATACCCCATATTCTGTAACAATGATACATGTGCTATACCCCATATTCTGTAACAATGATTCATGTGCTATAACCCATATTCTGTATCAATTATACATGTGCTATACCACATATTATGTTACAATGATACATGTGCTATACCCCATATTCTGTGATGATGACGCATGTGCTATTCCTCATATTCTGTGACAATGATACATGTGCTATACCCCATATTCTGTAACAATGATACATGTGCTATACCCCATATTCTGTAATTAATGATACATGTGCTATTCCTCACATTATCTAACAATGATACATGTGCTTTACCCCATATTATGTGACAATGATAATACTGAAACGTCACACCCTGTAGTAATGCAGTAACAATGACAATCTCCCTACATGCATACTCTACACCAGCCATCAATCTTTTTAATCTTTTAAAAATTATCTTTATAATCCCACACTGTATAACAAGGACAGCGAGGAAGAGGCAGGCCCAGAGGCACCTGGAGGTGAACTTTTGAGGGTGAACTAAAGGCTGCGCGAAGGACAAAACTGGAGATGGGTAGGATGGCTCAGGATTGAACTGAATAGTGACAGTTTGTCTCTGCCTCATGTGCCTCTGGGCGCGATGAGGATTGATTGCTAATTGTAGAACATAAACAATCACCATATATCCATGCTCTGTAACAATTACACTAATGCATTAATGACAAAATCTTATCTCCCTCATGCTCTGTAACAATTATACTTTTGCATTAACGACAAAATATTATCTCTATCATGCTCTGTAACAATTACACTAATGCATTATTGACAAAATCTTATCTCCCTAATTCTCTGTGACAATTATACTAATGCATTAATGACAAAATCTTATCTCCCTCATGCTCTGTAACAATTACACTAATGCAATAATGACAAAATCTTATCTCCATAATTCTCTGTAACAATTATACTAATGCATTAATGACAAAATCTAATCTCCCTCATGCTCTGTAACAATTATACTAATGCATTAATGACAAAATCTAATCTCCCTCATGCTCTGTAACAATTATACTAATGCATTAATGACAAAATCTAATCTCCCTCATACTCTGTAACAATTATACTAATGCATTAATGACAAAATCTAATCTTCCTCATGCTCTGTAACAATTATACTAATGCATTAATGACAAAATCTAATCTCCCTAATGCTCTGTAACAATTACACTAATGCATTAATAACAAAATCTTATCTCCCTAATGCTTTGTAACAATTACACTAATGCATTAATAACAAAATCTTATCTCCCTCATGCTCTGTAACAATTACACTAATGCATTAATAAAAAATCTTTTCTCCCTCATGCTCTGTAACAATTATACTTATGCATTAATAACAAAATCCTATCTCCATAATTCCTTTAAGAATTATACTAATGCATTAATGACAAAATCTTATCTCTCTCATGCTCTGTAACAATTATACTAATGTATTCATGACAAAATCTTATCTCTCTCATGCTCTGTAACAATTATACTAATGCATTAATGACAAAGTATTATCTTCATCATGCTCTGTAACAATAACACTAATGCATTAATGACAAAATCTTATCTTCATAATTCTCTGTAACATTTTAACTAGTGTCTCAATGAAAATATCTTATCTCCCCCATTCTCTCTAACAAGTATACTAATATATTATTGCCTTATGTAACAATAAAACAAAAATTCTGATATTCCCTGTAATGATGATTACACTGCACTATCAGTTTATGTAACAGTAATATAATCACATATAACCCTCATGCTCTGCTGTATCGATAATAATGCACCAATATTTTATGTCACCAAAAATGAGATACTGCCCCTTTACAATAACTCTTTGAGTCCCAAGGAACGCATCATACGTTCATAGGTTCCCGCCTAGAGGCCCAATGAATGCAAGATGCACCGATTTTACATCTCTTTTGACTACCCCTTGGGCCTCTGATGCTAAACCCCCTGGGACTCAAAGAGTTAAGCAACTGGTTCGGTAACTGTGAGACATGCATGCCCGCTCTAACTCGTTTCCTCTAACACTACAAGGTGCCACGAGCCTCCCACATCACACAGCCACACACAACCAGGCTGCAAGGTGCCCTGACAACATGAAGACACGTAGCAATCAACATACTAGGTGTAACAAATGAGTGGCACAAAATCTGCAAACTACGAGAAAAGGAAAATGTAAGATTTGGGTACCCTTCCGGACTTTGTTGGCGTATGACTCACTCCTTCCAAACGTCGATCCTAAGAAGAGGAGGAGGAGGAAGAAGAAGATATAAAGTCCTGATTAAAGTTCAGTGGGGATCATAATGATTTTGTGTTCGTATGGTTGTATGAGTTTCTGGTGATGGACATAGCGATGAAACTATATTATGAACATACAGTATGCTATAAACATACAGTATACTATGAACATAAAGTTTGCTATAAACACACAGTATACCAGGCACACCACAGAATAGGACAATCCATACAGCGGAACTGGTGGCAAAAATATTTTATTTTGGTTATATAAACCACATGCCTTCATGGCAGGAATAAGGTTCCTGACACAGCTAAATGGCTTCTTTTCTCTGTGTTATGCTCCTTTCTTTCTTTCTTTCTTTCTTTAAAGAAAACGAAAATAATATACAAAAAGATACCTTCTCTTCCCCCCCCCCCCCCCCCCCCCCCCAACTCATAACAGCATGACCTGATGTATATGTGCGTGTGAGCATATGGAAATGTGTATTTTGAGTATATTGATCTGTGAATGAGCGCACATATTTTTCCCTATCACTTCCCACTCTCAGTTCCCCAGTACTTATCCTCACTTCCCACTCTCAGTTCCCCAGTACTTCTCATCATCACTTCCCACTCTCAGTTCCCCAATACTTCTACATAACTTCCCACTCTCAGTTCCCCAAACTTCTCCATAACTTCCCACTCTCAGTTCCCCAGTATTTCTCCATAACTTCCCACTCTCAGTTCCCCAGTACTTCTCCATAACTTCCCACTCTCAGTTCCCCAGTACTTCTACATAACTTCCCACTCTCAGTTCCCCAGTACTTCTCCATAACTTCCCACTCTCAGTTCCCCAGTACTTCTGTTCATCACTTCCCACTCTCAGTTCCCCAATATTTCTCCATAACTTCCCACTCTCAGTTCCCCAGTATTTCTCCATAACTTCCCACTCTCAGTTCCCCAGTATTTCTCCATAACTTCCCACTCTCAGTTCCCCAGTACTTCTCCATAACTTCCCACTCTCGGTTCCCCAGTATTTCTCCCTAACTTCCCACTCTCAGTTCCCCAGTATTTCTCCATAACTTCCCACTCTCAGTTCCCCAGTACTTCTCCATAACTTCCCACTCTCAGTTCCCAAGTATTTCTCCATAACTTCCCACTCTCAGTTCCCCAGTACTTCACCATAACTTCCCACTCTCAGTTCCCCAGTACTTATCACTTCCCACTCTCAATTCCCCAGTATTTCTCCATAACTTCCCACTCTCAGTTCCCCAGTACTTATCACTTCCCACTCTCAATTCCCCAGTACTTCTCTATAACTTCCCACTCTAAGTTCCCCAGTACTTATCACTTCGCACTCTCAATTCCCCAGGACTTCTCCGTAACTTCCCACTCTCAGTTCTCCAGTACTTCTCCATAACTTCCCACTCTCAGTTCCCCAGTACATATCACTTCCCACTCTCAGTTCCCCAGTACATATCCCTTTATTATAAACAGTATTTCCTTCCCAATCGTTCTTTGTACTTTCAATAAAAAAGTATTCTCGATAGCTAATCAAAATGGTAATTTGTCCTAATAGTTTTTTTCAATATAAAAACAAGGTAATTTTTTTCCAAACAATTCTCCCTAAATTACACAAGAATAAATGTTTCCATATAGATCTATGTACATTACAGAAACGAATTCCTTCACAAAGTTTTTTCTACTTAAAATAATACATTCTTCCCAAAAGTTCTTATTTAATTACCAAACAAAGGTAAATTCTTCCACAAACCTCTCCCTACCTTACAAATAGTTAATTCTTTAAACAGTTCTTCCAACATTACCTTCTTTCCAATAACTCTTCAACTATCAGACTACTCAAAACGCAAACAACTCCCCCAAAGATTTACATAAGAAGCCTTATCAAATATAACTCATATCATTATCATTTCTAACTCAACCAACATGTTGAACAGGATCGCATAATTCTACCTACAAATCAACATTCCTCTAAGACAATGGATGAAAAAGGCAACTGGGTACAACAGTAGCCACAGCTGATTAAACAAAAACACGCACACAACGACACTGCTCTATGAGGCATAACAAGTACTAAGGCGCGCACACACACATACATACCTACATACATACATACATATACAAACACACAAAACATGTGTACTGAAATAAAACCTTACAAGACAGAGCAATTCTGAACAAACAAAAAACAAATGTTTAAGCACATTCATCTGAAAATAATGTGTATGTGCACGTGCACTTTCCTACACAACTAGGTAGGTTTTATACATTTTTACACGAGCAGTACAGACTGTTTTGTATGTGTTCACGCATACACATATGTGTGTGCAGGGATGTGTCCTCTACACATATTTTCCCTCCTTCTACACAAAAAGGTTATACTTGTATTTCAGGTATTTCACAAAAATAGTATTCATTTGTTATTTACTTTCTTTTAGTACTGTTGTCTGTTTTAAAAATTAGTTAACTCAATTTTAAATTTGTTTTCATTCAAAACAAAAACGACAGTATTCATTTAAATGAGATATTTTCCCTTCTAACAGTTAATCTGTCAATATGATTAAATTTCATTTTCCCGACAAAAGTCACATTCTAGAATCCCATTAATTTTTTTTTTTAAATAACTGGCCTAAGGCTTCTAGGTCAATCTAGCCTTAAAATGAGGACCATAAAATGTCCTGGGAAGGTCAAGAGTGATATTACCACAACACTCATTGGGTGCTGGTTGGTCAATAAATTATATGGGTTTAGCATCATATGCTGGAAACACCAATGGTATGAAAAGTGTTAATTACTTCAACTGTAAGTTTTAATTAAGATCGCTTTTTTCTTTGTTTTTATAATTATTACCTTCGTAGTATACATTCTTTTTTTTTTCCATTTTTTTTTTGGTGTTTCCTTTTGTTTTTTCATTCTTAACTCTTGGAATACATTATTCTGCGTCTTTCAGTGCCATAGTAGGTAAAAAAGTAAAGGACCCTTTTCCCCGCCTTTTGGTGTATAGGGCATATAGGGTTTGACCTATATTTTATACACCAATCGGCACAAGATGGGTGATGTGGTCAGCATCATGCATTACTTCCCGGGATTTCAGTGCCATATGACTCACCAAATGCTTCTCTGACATGCCAAAGATAATATGTTTCTCCTGTCTTCTAGTAAAGATTGGTGTTCCATGAACCTTTTGTGATTGAGTTATTATTCTACTTCTGTCCAACTGTGTCTCTACTGAACAGTTTCAGATAAGTAAACTCCAACGGCTGAGGTAAAAACTGAAAATGTGAGAGCATTATAGATCAAGAAGAAGAAAAACACTGACATTATGGTGCTTCTTCTTCTTCTTCACTTCCTCTTTTACCGCTGTGGGTGTCGAGGGAGATATAAGGTTCTGTTTCTAGCTCTTCTGGCTGCCTCGACCATAGGCACATCGTGCTGTTGTAGAGTTTCTCTGATGTTATCCTCCCATCTTGTTTTTGGTCTACCCCGTGCTCTACGTCCTTCTTCTCTTCCCATGTATGCTTTGTATGGTATACAATATATATATTATGGTGCTACTTTTTGTAAACTGACGTACTTCAGCCATAATAAACTTCTTAATTCCCTGAGTGGGTTCCAGAGCTCTATTTTAGGGTGTAACAAAAAAAAGGGGGTGGGGGGCACACCACTGTGCCCTCTGCCCCCTCCAACCTGTCCTAAAAGTCGACTAATCAGGGCTGTTTCCTTCAAAGTTAGAATGCATCTTCCTATATATAAAAAAAAGCCAGATCTGTAAAAACTCAAGTTCTAGCCAGAAGTGACTGAACAAACTGAACTTTCCACTACAGTTCACAGCTGGTGAATGCTCAGATTTTATCAGAAAGCGCTGCTAGAACTACATCGGCCATGCACTCAGAATGGATCAGACCAGACTCCCCCATCAAGCCCTCATATGGACACCGAAAGGGAAAAGAAAACAGAAAGACAAAAAGAGACCTTGATATCAAAGACAGTCTGGACATAAAAAGTTTACAAGTCGGGAAAGTTGGCATGGGAATGAGTGGGTTTCCGATGAATTGTGATGAGGTCAGTGTTCAGCAAATGACCTGCTACATAAGGATGATGAAACTGTTGTAGTAACTTGAAGCTCATCCTAAAGATACCAGAGGCCACTCCATATGACACAAACACCGACTGCATTAAGGACGATGACAGGAAATTCTTTTTTAACCTCATCAGGAAGAAGAACTAGAGACAGACAGAACTCAAGACATGCGAAAAAGAGAACAGGAGATGTGAAGAGGAGCCAAAGACCAATGTTGGACAGCAGGGGACAGGAGATGTTTTAAGCAGGATTGCATTATGAGGATAACAACAGGAGGTTCTTTTTACCAAACTGAACTCAGTGGGAGCAAAAAAGTAGAAGGAGACCCAAAAACAAGTGAAAAGGGACTGACTGGAGGCAAAGATAAATGCGGAGGACACAAGCTGCAGAGGACTGGAATGGCTTAGGTTGGTTAAAGGTGTTTTTCCACTGAAAGATAAGAAACATAAGAGGAAATAAAAAAGCGAAGAAGAAGAGATAGAAAAGAAAGGAGAAGTAGGTTTTAGATTTCCTGTAGCAACTAAAAAATAATTCAACATTTCACTTAATATTTGAATAACATTTAAAAGTGAGTACAAATTCCCAGTTTCAAGGATGGAATTTCTAATGTTCTTTAAAATTTATACTCTGCTACCACACATTAGAATTTCTAATGTATTTTTAAGATTTAGAAGATGTACACTTGTACATTTCTTGTCTTAAACATGGAAATGCTGAACTTATTTCAAGTTTTAGTCAAGTTTATACCTTTTTCTGTACTTAACATAGGAATACTTTAAACACTTCGAGATTTAGTTGGAGGTTGTTTCAAACAAATAAATCTGTAGGAAATAAAATGCCAGCTTTTTTACTTTTTCTTTTTAAGACTTAGAAGTATATACTTTCTTGTATAAAATATGGTAGTACCTAACACATTTTAAGTTGAAGTTGAAGATTATTTATTTATATCAAATAAGGACGTCGGCTCTGTGGCTAAGTCGATGCAAACGCTTCGTAATGCCGGGATGCCAGGTTCGATCCCAGCTGAGGGCCATGCGCCTTGCGTTGGTTTCGACAGTGGTACCAAGAAAGCCTACCGTCCAGAAAGCAATGGCAAACTACTGGATGTAAATTTGCCTAGAAAAACCACACAACAGCCAGGGGCTGTTGTGGTTGGTTCTGCAACGTCCTGTAAAGGATACGCAACTAACCTATATCAAATAAGGAGCTACTAATGCCTTTCAGATTTCTTTTTTAAATAATGTTTAAAAAAATATTTTATATCAATTGAACCATTTGAGATTTAAGAGACGAATTTATAAAATATATATATAATTTAGATCAACATATACATTTATGTACAAGCCTGCGTTCAAAGTATCTAATACTACAAGGAGTTTCACAAAAATTAAAAATGGAGCAGAGTGCATAACCAGAAATAAGCACACATCATGTGAAATGTAAAAGAAGAAAGAAAAGAAACAAATCACACATACAAGAAAAGGCATGGAAGAAACCAAAAGAATAAGAAGCAGACGCAAACAACAGCAGCCGCTGCCAACAACACAACACTTACATAGGTGTCTGCATGTAGCTTGATGAGGAACTTCTTGCGCTTGAAGCTGAGTTTGCGCACCTTTGCCCAGGAGAAAGTGTTGATTTTGGTATAGTGCTGGAAGACTAAGACACCCAAGTGGGCTACAGCCAGGTTTAAGGATACTCCTTCGTGATCCTGCAGAAACAGAGTGGCAAACAAGTTAGCATGGATTTTACTGTTTTCTATCAAGCTTATCCATTGTATTCTGTTGATATTCCTCCATGACACTGACTTAAGCCATCCACCATCATTTCTCTTAGTCTTACCAGTGATATTTCCTGTTATCACAATATTTTCCAGTGCTCTTTTTCTCACCACAGGACAAAGAACCTTGTTTGTCTCCTTTTCTCATTGTTGTATATAATGTACTAATTTCCTCTGCCATTCCCAGGCAATCATTGTTAAATATTCTGGCAGTCCAAGATATTTGCGACATACTCTCAAGAGCCACATGGATGTGAGATGTTGTTACAAAACATAAGGGGTAAGAGTAACAATTACTGGGCACTAAGTAAGTGGCATTCTCTGGTGGCTGCTGAAAAGTCGAAGAGGGATACCAAAAACTGTGGCCTAATTATGTAACGGCGGTAGGTAGGCAGTTTTTCTCTTTCAAGACTGCATTCTGTAGGAAATGGTCTCTCTCAACAACAACAATAAAATCCATGCATGCACACACAAACATAAACACACACATATATATCTATGTAGCAGGTCCTTTGCAGAACGTCACTCTTATCACGGTCTGCCTCAAAGAAACTCGATCTCTCGCCAGCTCTCCCACCTCGTGTACTATATTCAAGGAGTCATTTATATCCTGTGTGCCCGCCTTGACATGACCAAAATATTTCAGCTGTCTGAGACAAGATGCTGTTTATTAGCCAATCTTCTTTTGATGTTCAGATATTTTAAAATGTCAGTATTTCTTCTCTTCTTTTTACTCCATGGTATTCTGAAAAGCTTTTTATAGCATTTCAGCTTTTTTAACCCTACCAGACCGCTCTCCCGTTTTTCCGGGAATTTCATAACTGTTCTGTAAACCGCTGGTCCTAAATTTCTGCTATTTGCATAGTGCGTGAAAAAGATGCGTCACTGACCAAAAATAACCAACCAATCGTCGTCAGTCCGCTTTGTTAGAGATTGCAAATGGCTTCCCCGTGTGTGTGTGAACCAATTTTGTGTGTTTTAACGGGAAAATTTTTGGAAAATTCAGAATGAAGCGAGCTTCTGATGAACCAAGTTCTAGGCTTTTCACAGTCCAACATGTGATCGATACTTTGGTTTATTCCGACTCTGTGATATATATATATATATATATATATATATATATATATATATATATATATATATATATATATATATATATATATATATATATATATATATATATATATATATATATATATATATATATATATATATATATATATATATATATATATATATATATATATATATATATATATATATATATATATATATTCATTATCTGTGATAATTTCATAAAGAATACGTTCTTGAAATGACACTGGCAGTGAGAGCGCAAATAATGAGGAAAATCTTGAAAATTATCAATCTTGAAATAGATCGATAGTAGGAGGAGGGGGTGTGTCCATCAAATGGCAACATCTGGTGTTCACTTTGTGAAACAAAGTTGATCCTGATGAGTGAATTCGCACACAAAGGTGGAATATTGGCGCTAGATAAAAGGTAAGCCTTTTTTCTACAATGTCTCCAAGTTTCATCATATTCTAGCCACTCGTTTGCATGTAACTAATATTTTTGTATATCAAGTTGGTTTTTTCGCGGTAATGCCCAAGAGTTCAGGTTATAGGGACAGTTAGGTTCAGGGCCTTAGGTCTGGTAGGGTTAAGGACTGGAAGATAGTCTATGACTCACACATCTGTATGTTGCTACAGGGAAAATACATTGTCTCAAAATTTTAATTTCCTTGCTGGTGCTTAACCATAGACTTTTAATTATTTTCTAACTTCTAAGCAGCAACAAATGACACATTAGCTGAAAACTGTAATTTTGTGACATGAAATTTAACACACACAAAACTCAATCTACATTTGTTCTTGTTTCTTTGTTTCAGGTTGGCTGTCAGATGGGTTGCACAAGGATTTGTATTGTTTTACTGGGCCAAGGGTGTAAAAAGGTTGAGAAACACTGCTTTAAAACAATTTACTTATCTTTACAGGGCCTCACCTTTGCAGGTTGCATCTTCACTCCATAGAGCTCCACTTTACGTGCTGTGTCCAACAGGTTCAGGTCGGCCTCTGATGGAGACTCCCCACTGAAAGCATACACACACACAACAATTACATCATTATCTCATAAACATGTATCATTACCAGAGCAATACAGGTCATTATCATAGAATTATATATCATTACCTCAGCAACACAGATACTTTTTATAAGAAATAACTGAATCTGAGAAATGCACGATGTTCTTTCACAAACTCAAGGAAGCGAAAGACTTGGAAGCTGGACTGAAACCTGTCCTAAACCTCACCAAGAGACAACAGTCCGAATGGTTGGTTAGGACATTTGTCAAGACTGCCACAAGAAAGTGCAACACAGACAGCTCTGTCCCTTGGTTAACTCCAATGTGTGTGCAGTTACCTTCATCTTTGTCCCAGGTAGTGCGGGTGTTGCTGGCAATAAGAGAGATGAAAGATTAGCCGGTTCTGCCTTAGCAGCAGATGGCTAGCCTGTGGACTGCGCTAACGCTGTTAATGCCCATAGAGAGATAGGATGATCAGAAGATTTTGGGGCAGTGGGTTTATATCCCTGCTAAGAATCAGAGAACTGTGAGTAAAGACTGGCACAGCCAAGCACAACAGGTGTACAAGAAGTCTCCTTAACCAGCACAGAACTGGCACTATCAACTGTGGGATGCTAATGGATATGCTAGAGGGAGAGTCTGAGCAACTATGGACGTGTCCGGAGAGCTGTGAAGATTACCAAACATATAACTCAAAATAATGGAAGCTAAGGTTGAGGACACCCACATAAGTGATGGGTAGAAGTGTATTGGAACCTCTGAATACCAGTATCTACATTAGGACAAACCAAGGCTCAGCAGCAGATGCCTCTTCAAAACCTGACAGTGAAGGGCAGAAGAGGGTCTAGCATAGTGTTTCCCAACCATTTTTGTGCCATGCACATGTGCGTGTGCGCACGTGGATGTGTGGGCGCGTGCATGATAAGATCAGACAGAAACTGTACATTCACTGCCAATGTGATTAATCGCTGCCAATGTGATAAATCACTGCCAGTGAAATACATCACTGCCAATGTGATAAATCACTGCCTATGTGATAAATCGTTGCTAATGTGATAAATCTCTGCCAATGTGATAAATCACTGCCAATGTGATAAATTGCTGCCAATGTGATAAATCGCTGCCAATGTGATAAATCACTGCCAATGTGATAAATCACAGTAACTGCATAATTAAATTTGTGAAATCTTAGACCCAGACAAGTTGTAAGCAGGTTTTCTTTTTTTTTTTTTTTTTAGCATTACGCAAAAGCACTCAGTACCAGCACCGGCTGTTCTGGGTGTGCCGCCTACCTCCGGACTTAAGTCTTGTTGCAGAACCTGAGTGTAGCATGCACAACCGTTTCACAGATGTGGCTTATTTCTTGGTTCCTTGCCTCTCAGGAAGATGAACCCCGACTTCGAAGGAAGCTCCACTCAGTCGACACCTGCGACGTGCTTACTGGGGAGGCAGTGGGTCTATTCTTGTTCTTCCTACAATGGGGACCCACAACCCACACCTTTCAAAACTCATGCCCTCACACTTTAGCAAATATCTAGAAAGCTCCTACAGATGAACACCATTTTGTAAATGCCACCTTAGATTTGCCCTGTCCTTATAAATTTTTTTTTTATTATACTGTGAAGCTTGCTAATATACTTTACGTTCGGTTTTATATCTTTTCTATAATTAACAACTGCGCAGATACAGCTGTTTTCTTAAAGCCAAAGTTGCTTTGATCTTCGACTAATAGTTTCTGTATACTTGAAAGAATACAATATTCAGTAAGTGACCCACGTGTGTAGATTGGAAATCAGTTCACATATGCAGCCATGTGTAATGATTACTGTGATAGCATATCCCCCACTCAATGAAAAATCAGCAACTCACAGGAGACTTATGTTGGGGGCGGCCACCTGAGAGTAAAACGCCTATCGCACACGTGCAATTGGATGTTTTAAAAAGTTTGGTTAGTTTGGCGTTAGTCTCTCACCAAAAAAGTACGTCACTTTTACGAGTTTGTTGGGCTGGTCGACTTTCCTGATGAAGGTTACGATGGATGTGTCACGCTCTGTTGTTTGGTTCTGCGATGTCTTGCATTTACGTTTGCATTCCGAGGAAGAGAATGCCTGTGACATAGGTTGCATCACTCTCTAGGGGAAGTTGTTTTAGACCCAGTTTCTCCATGTTTTTGGAGTGTTAAAAGCACTGGCATGCTGAAATATACAGAATGCAATACCAACAGCATTGCGGAACACCCCAGTAACCTTGTGCAAAGGTCGTGGTGCTCAGAAGGACCAATCAGAAGTGAGCTGGTGTGTATAGGGGCGGGGCCTAGGGAGACTACCATCAGTTTTACCAGAAGTTCCCTTTACTCAATTTACTCAATTTACTGTAAGCATGCTGACTGTTTGCTTTGAATCGTTTTTTTTTTTTTTTTTTTTTTTCATATACTGCAAAAAAGGCAAAATGAAATCTAAATGTATGCATTAAAAAAAAAAGAAAAAAAAATATTCACAAGGACATTATTATTAACAAGCTGCACGCTAAAGTTTAACAACCTATACAGAACGGTTATTAATTTTTTTTTTTTTTTTAATTCAGCAGGACTTATGGGATGTAATAAAGCTAAAATATTAGCTAACCTCAAGCCAAACCCTACACTTAGTCATCTTTTATGACATTCCTCGTAGGGTGCAGTGTTTCTATTCTTCACTTCCACAAGGGCTCCTCAGTATCACACAGGCCGACCGTGTAATTACTCTGGATTATATTTCAAAGTGAGCCGGGTCTTTATCAGAGTGATGTAGGAGTTTGCAATGTCTTTTACATGCAGAGATAACAACACAGCTGGAGTTCTTTCGAAATCCACAGGGCAAAGGTAATGCGAGGTAATGCAAGTAGATCTGCTCCCCTCACACATAATGAGGAGAAGCAGAGGCATATGAGTAATGTGAAAACATCAAAGAAAGAACTAGAGAATTAAAGGGGCAAACCGCATACAAGAATAGAAGAGCTGGGTGTGAGATGGTTGAGTGAGGATCATTTCCCAGGCCTTGTGGCGTTCTTGATATCTGTTGCTTGTTCCATGTTTTTTTATGGACCAATGGACATACAATGGTTTACATGGTAAACTTCCTGCTTATCATCTTTGCTTCCAGAACATTCTAAGTTAACCATTTTAGGTTAAGTTTTGGGAGGACAGGTTAAGAGTTGGATTATCTTCACAGCACTCCAGACACATCCATAGGTGCTTAGATTCCCCCTTCAACATATTCATCATCGTTGTACTGTTAACAGTGCCAGTCCTATGCTAGTTAACAAGACTTCCTGTGTGACCAGTGGTTGGCTGTGCCGTTTTTTACTCCTAATTCTTTAGCAGTAAAGTCGATAGGATGTTTCTAAAATCCTCAGAATGTCCCATCTCTCTAAGGGGATTGACAATGTCTGCGTGATTCATAGGCCAGTAATTTACAACTAATGCAGAATCTACTAATACATCAGCTCTTTCACTGCCAACAACACCTGCACGCCCTGGGACAAATATGAATGTAACTAACTGCACACACGGAAGATTTTTTAATGACTCAGTCCAGTGTCCGCGTAAGCAGCCCTGACTCGACCCGCCAGATCATGTTTACAGGATCACGCAGCACATACACCCACACGCGGCAATAGTCCTGTGATTATAGCCACGTGAAAGCTTGTGTCACAGCTATCACCTCCATTGTCATACTGCTGGTGGTCATGGAGAAGGCGCCGCTGGCTTCTTGGACTTTCGGCATGCAGAGCGAGCTGTAGTGCCCATGCACGCATGTACTCGTATAATGCACCCGTCACTGATAAGCACACATAACTTAGCGCTGACAGAAGCCGGATTCTGCTCCCGACAACTATAAGCGTGACGACATAGGAGAAAGCGAGATTCAGCGGGACTTCACATGAGAAAATTAGATCCGGCGTGACGACACAGGAAAAAGTGAGATTCAGCGTGACGACACAGGAGCAAGTTAAATTCAGTGTGACGACACAGGAGAAGGTGAGAATGAGCGTGACGATGCAGGAGATGGTGACACTGAGCGTGACTACGCAGGAGAAGGTGACACTGAGCGTGACGACACAGGAATAGGTGAGACTGAGCGTGACTATGCAGAAGGTGAAACTGAGCACGACAATGCAGAAGAAGGTGAGACTGAACGTGACTATGCAGGAGAAGGTGAGACTGAGCACGACAATGCAGAAGAAGGTGAGACTGAGCGTGACTATGCAGGAGAAGGTGAGACTTAGAGTGACGATACACGAGATGGTGAGACTGAGCGTGACTACGCAGGAGAAGGTGTGACTGAGCGTCGCTGCACAGGAGAAGATGAGACTGAGAGTGACTACGCAGAAGAAGGTGAGACTGTGCGTGACGACACACGAGATGGTGAGACAGTGTGACTATGCAGGAGAAGGTGATACTGAGCGTGAAGACACCGGAGAAGGTGAGACTGAGCGTGAAGACACAGGAGAAGGTGAGACTGAGCGTGAAGACACATGCGAAGGTGAGACTGAGCGTGACGACACAGGAGAAGGTGAGACTGAGCGTGACGACACAGGAGAAGGTGAGACAGCGTGACGATGCAGGAGAAGGTGAGACTGAGCACGACAATGCAGGAGAAGGTGAGACTGAGCGTGACGACACAGGAGAAGGTGAGACTGAGAGTGACTTTGCAGGAGAAGGTGAGACAGAGTGACTACGCAGGAGAAGATGATACTGAGAGTGACTACGCAGGAGAAGGTGATACTGAGCGTGACTACGCAGGAGAAGGTGATACTGAGCGTGACTACGCAGGAGAAGGTGAGACTGAGAGTGACGACACACGAGATGGTGAGACAGTGTGACTACGCAGGAGAAGGTTATACTGAGCGTGAAGACGCAGGAGAAGGTGAGACTGAGCGTGACAACGCAGGAGAAAGTGAGACTGAGCGTGACGACGCAGAAGAAGGTGAGACTGAGTGTCACGACGCAGGAGAGGATGAGATTGAGCGTGGTGACACAGGAGACGGTGGTTAAATGGATACCGGGCAAAGTTCCTGGAAAATAAAAGCAGCCGGCCTGATTATCGCCACATCACCCAACAATTGCCGAATGGTCTATAAAACATAGATTTAGCCTTATATGCCCAAAACGCCTGAAGGCGTGGGAAAGGGACATTTACTTTACTTACCAAAGATGAATTGCTCTAAAGAATAAAACAGGCAACGCTGAAAGCTGTACAGGTATGCTGTATTTATTATCCTAGACCTCAAAACCTCAGACAACGACAAACACAGTTTCACCTCTCAAGCAATCACTCCTTCAAATCAATGACCAGCACTACCACAGATGATAGTTCTACAGAATCAGACAGTCAGAAGTGATAGCTGTACGTGTGTGCTGAATTTATTATCCTTTACGGGAAACACTCAAGACACCAGCAGACACAGTTATGTTTCTCAGCGAAACCAGACCCACAAAAGAAAATCAATTCCCAATTTAGCTATAATGAAATGAGTTTTCGTTTGTTGAAAGCAAACTCCAAATTTGTCGTAGACAAACTAAGTTTCAACAAGACAAAATCAATATCTGACTGTAGTTTCTTCGGTGAGCACACAAAAAGACCCGTCAAAATAAACAGATTAAAACAATCACACTTCAACACAAAAGGGGGAGGGGAAAATTAACAAAGAGAAAGAGGCTCCGTTTTTTACACTGTTACGTCTGACACCGACTCAGGAACGATGATGTCAGGGGGAAAGTCGGCACAGAACTAATATGAACTTTATAGGCAGACAACAAATCAAATGGTTTGGCCATGTACCAGGATTGGCATAAGACAGGGCACAACACAGCAATGTTACACGGATAGGCGAGAATAGAGCAAAGGTCGACAACGCAGAAAATATGGGCACCATAAATATCATTGACACTGAGAAGTACTTTATACGAAGCAAACAGAAGGGCCCGTTCCAGAGATCTCCTCCTGTCCTGACGACGCCATGCATTCCAGGAGTAGAGATCCCCCCAAAAAAAGTTTTGACAAAAACCGCACAATACGCAGTAATGCTGGAGTAAGGCTGGCTGATAACTGCAACTTAACACATGTGAAGTGATAATTAACACGCAATTATTTCTCTCTACCATTAATTCCGCGGATTGTTATGTTTGATGATAAATGCTTCCGAAGTTGACAAACCTTAAAATGGGCATCAGAAAATGCCTTGAAAAGTTAACTGTGGCCATCTTGGAGTCGACCTCCCCAAGGGGTCCAAGGCCTCATTATGGGGAAGGAGTGAAAAACAGCCGCCACCCCCCCCCCCCCCCCCTTTTCAACAACAACAACAACAACAACAAACATATCGTAAAAGGTAAGAGTGATTCCTTTGAAATCGGAGCGCATCTGCCTAAGAAGCGAGGAATTAACAAAATGTATTTAAATAAGCTGATGAAGAAATTGAAAATGTCACAAACTTTGAATATCTAGGCTCTATAATAAACAACAACTGAGACTGTTCGACAGAAATTAAAAGAAGGATGGCCATAGCAATGCAATATTGAACAGCCTAAAAAGTATATGGTTAAGCACCAGCAAGGAGATAAAAATTAGAATTTTGAGAGCATGCATCTTCCCTGTGGCTACATACGGATGTGAGTCGTGGACTATCTCTCAGCCCTTAAGAAAGAGAATAGGGGTTTTTGAGCTGTAATGCTATAGAAAGATTCTCAGAATATCTTGGACCCAAAAAAATAAAAAAAATTATTGACATCTTAAAAGATTTGAACATCAAGGAAGATTGGATAATAAACAGCATCCTTTCTCGAAAGCTGAAATATTTTGGTCATATCAAGCGCCACGAAGGATTGGAAAAAATTATAGCAGAAGGCGTGGTACCAGGAAGGAGGGGCAGGGGCCGACCGACACGAAGATATAAGTGACTCCTTGCGTGTGAAAGTTCATGAGGCGGGAGAACTGGCGAGAGACCGAGTTTCTTTCAGGCAGACTGTGATGAGAGCGGCGTTCTGCAAAGGACCTGCTACATGATGATGATACAAATAAGCCAGATCTGTAGAACAGATGTGCAGGCAAAACTGAAATTCTGGAACTACACCGCAATCTAAAATTAGACATAGAACGAGAACTTTCCGCCGGAGTTTACAGCCGGTGAACGCTAAGAAGACAATAAACAATTCGTAAGTGAATTACTTCAGAAGACAATATATACACAAAGAAAAGGTGTGAAGGTCTGTGAGGTTTGAACAACGGATCAACATCATGGCACACGGGTAGTAGTAACCCATAAGCTATGAAAGCCCATTGTCGTGAAATGATAGCCATTACGCATCGGTCTGTAAGGCTGATAACCTGTCTTACCTGTAATCTGCACAAAATTCAAACTTGGACTCGCCCAGAAATATATAGTCCCTTATATCTATATATGCCCGGCTCTCTAGCGGAATTGGCTAAACCGGATTTCGCGGAGACCGGGTGACGTACTCCTTGTGGTCCGGGTTCAATCCCGGGGGTAGGCAGGAAAGCCACATTTTCTCCCAGATTTACGGTATTTACAATGGAATCAAGGCCGAAAGGTTGCGATATCCATAATACCGAGCCTAAGGGTTAACAACTCATGGCTTCTGGATACTAAAACAAACAATATCTATATATATAGGCCTGTATTGGACAACATTATTATGTCTGCCTTTTCTGGTTACTTTAACTAAACTCCACTTTTAAATGTATATCTCTTAGAGATATATTTAGGGAGTTATTTGAGGTTTCTTGGAAACCGATTTACTCCTTGCCCCAGTATACAAGGAACTTCTTTTGTACCAACGCCTGAAGTGTCTAAGCGACGCTATTCTCCTTGCCAGCTTCTCAAGAGTCCAGATGTGTAAATCTGTGCCTGTATAACTTTCACTTTCCAAGGCAATCTGGAAATGTCTCAGTTTTTACATATGCTTGGGTAAGTTAATTATAGTTTACGAGTACCTAGAATGATGTCTGTAAAGTAGTCACTGCTGTAGAGAAATCCATATCGGCTGTGTGATCTCACTTAGTTCTACCATTCTTGATCGCTAGAGTAGCGGATTCGAACGTAGATCTTCCACTGTACAGACTAAATAGCTTATGCCCTCAATAAACCCCCCATACTGATAAACATTTAATGCCCTTACAATTGTGTACGTTTTAAATTACTTACAGAATCTGTACATACGAAATGGGTACAGAATTGGGTCAGGGCTGTGTTAATCAAAGTATGTGTGTGTTTGACCCAGATCAATGAGTGCTGGGGCGGTTGGGAAAGCTAGGGAATGCAGGTACTGACGGTAAATATTGGTGTTTGTGTGCAGAGTGAGGGGGATAGGGAGAGTGATATATGTGTTAGACCACTTTATCTATCTCCACTGTATATCTGACTTGCCTTCTCTTGCACTAAACAGACAGATAAATATAGGAGACTTATGTCTTTTGGTCTGGAGAGGCAATCTGAGGAATGAAACAGGAGAGCAGGGAGGAGGCAGCAGATGGGGGTTGATGACTAATGCTTGCTCTGTCTTTCCTGTCAAGATGTTACCCTCTTGATGATGACTAATGTTGAGTTATTTTCTTGACAGGATGTATATTTTCTGAAGAGCTGGCAGAAGATTCACAGTCTCACCAACATCCACCAACTATCCAACCACCAGAACCAACTTGTTGCCCACCAGATAACACCTGTGAAGGTTCCTGACATCTCCAAAATGTGGGAGATTGTGCCGCAAACAGCTACCAGTGCTAGAGCTTAATGTGGCTCAAAGACATTGTGTGTCCTTACTGGTGATAGAGACTTGCTAGATACCAGTACAGTTGCTGTACAGTGAAGTACTCTTACTACTTGATCCAGTGGAGCAGAATTCCCAGAGTCAAAGACAGTCGAATCATCCAGAGCTGAGGGAGGCATCATAGACAGAGAGGAGAGAAGATAAGTCTAATGCTTCGCATGATGTTGTGTTCCTCACAGCTCCTTGTGTCCAGTGATGAAAAGATGTCATCTCCAAGGCCTTCTGTCTGTGTAGATCCTAGTGATTTGGACATGATATCCTGAGATCTGGCAATTGTCTCACTTTTATATATCTAATTTATATTGATTACATACATTCATTTTCATGGCTGACTTAGGTGTCTCTATTTCACCTTTTTAAGTGTTTAGCAGTTGTGTATGTATGTGTATCTTCATTATATGTGTTAACATGGTTATGATAATGAACTATCATAACCTGGGGGCTTTCTTTAGTAAGTAGTGGGGGTGTCCAGCCAAGTGTGCCTAGAAATATTATATATATATATATTGACATATTTTGTAGTGCCAATACTTGAGTTGCCCTACTCCAGAGATAAGTTGATCGTATATTGGCCACGGGGAATCCCTTAGACCAATACGAGCCAAACGACTCAACATAATTATCTCTGAGTGCTGCTGGTTCTGAAGGAGAAATCCTTACATTAGGCACGCGACAGGAGTGATATGTGACACCCATCAACCTGCACAATTGGCTAGAAAAAGAGAGACTTTCGGGCGTGCTGTGATTGAGAGCGACGTTCTGTAAAGGATCTGCCGAATGATGATGATGATAAGTGGGCTGTTTACAGCGAGAAAGTTTGGAACAAATATTAAGAGTGATTGTGTCTACAGTGATGATCGAGTTCATCATTGTAGTCCTAGATTTATGTAAGAGCTGTCCACTACACATCTTCATCTCCCTGTTGATTAAAAAGTAACCACATTAATGAGTCTGTTCAGTGTGAGGAAACCCAGTAAGTGTTGATGTAGAATTCTAGAAACAGATTGTGTATTGATTTCCTGTTCTGTGCTGGTACACTTACAAAAGACTTCCTGATGGTCCTTCAGGATGGATTTAAAAGCCCAGCCTGTCCAGTCGTTTGGGTCTCGGAGTCTCATAAAGCTTTCTATGGTCTCTGGTAATATTGTTTATAGGATATCCTGTCCTTTGTCTGGGGAACTCAGGCCGGTAAACCAGGTTGTGAGGAACTCACTGTGACTACCTCACAATTGGTTTCACCTTGGGTGTCTGTTCAGGGAATGTGGGAATAACTGTGGGGGTAGAAAATAGGTTAATGAAAAAGAATGTGGGATTAACTTTGTGTTAGTTTGGTAATCTCTTGTGTTCACTCTAAAAGGGAGAGCTAGCACGTTGTTAGGAAGAAGGCAATTTGTCTGCCCCCCTCTCCCCTTCTCCTGCACCCAGTGCCAAATTAATGCATAAGCCCGCTGATGACATGCCTGAGGCCACATCGATAATAGAGGCCCCATTCTAGTCTGTATGTCAAGTGACTTGCAGTAAATCAAAAATTTCCTTATGAATGGTCATAGGGGCCCTTAAAGCTATTAAATCAGCTTTGCGCTCCGCCCCCATCAGGTGTTCGGCAACCCACACGAAAAGAGTAATAATAATTGACGGAGAAGGATGATAATTAACCTTGAGAGCGTAGACATCAGCATCATCATCCTCTTCTGTTCTCATCCTCTTTCATTTGCTCTATCCTTTTTTTTTTTTTTTTTTTTGCACTGCTTCTGCTCCTTCCTCCTCCTTTTATATTTTTATTCTATTTCTTCGTTCGCTCTGAAAAAAGGGTGGTTGGCACATTGTGTTGTGGTCTACATAAAGGTGGTGATATTTACGCCTTTAGGCCGAACACATGATTTCAGCAAACTTTTAAGTCTTTGAAGTTTGAAGGATACAATGCCGTCTTTCATGAGTTTCTTGTTAATTAAGGATATCGAGTCTAAACACCCCTGCCTCTCCCTAAAGTGTGACCCCGAAACACGCGCGAGGAAGAGCGGAAATTACCCGAAGCAGACAGATCTCGGTTTGACTTTTGTGAGTAAACTATTTAAGGAAACTATTGAGAGAGAGAGAGAGAGAGAGAGAGAGAGAGAGAGAGAGAGAGAGAGAGAGAGAGAGATAGATAGATAGATAGATAGAGAGAGAGAGAGAGAGAGAGAGAGAGAGAGAGAGAGAGAGAGAGAGAGAGAGAGAGAGAGAGAGAGAGAGAGAGAGGACATGTTTGAAGGGAAAGAATGTCAGATTAACCCTGTGAATTCGGAAGTATTGTGTTAGTGACATTCTACAAGGGACATGCTTGATGATTATCTCTGATAATACCAAAGTAGCCTGTGATGCATCTCTTATGATGCGTCTCTTCTGATGCATCTCTTCTGATGCATCTCTTATGATGCGTCTCTAATGATGCATCTCTTGTGACGCGTCTCTTGTGATGCGTCTCTTGTGGTGCGTCTCTTGTGGTGCGTCTCTTGTGATACATCTCTTGTGACGCGTCTCTTGTGATGCGTCTCTTGTGATGCATCTCTTGTGATGCATCTCTTGTGATGCGTCTCTTGTGATGAATCTCTTGTGACGCGTCTCTTGTGATGCGTCTCTTGTGATACATCTCTTGTGACAAGTCTCTTGTGATGCATCTCTTGTGACAAGTCTCTTGTGACAAGTCTCTTGTGATGCATCTCTTGTGACGCGTCTCTTGTGATACATCTCTTGTGACAAGTCTCTTGTGACGCGTCTCTTGTGACGCATCTCTTGTGATACATCTCTTGTGACAAGTCTCTTGTGATGCATCTCTTGTGACGCGTCTCTTGTGATGCGTCTCTTGTGACGCGTCTCTTGTGATGCGTCTCGTGTGATACATCTCTTGTGACAAGTCTCTTGTGATACATCTCTTGTGACAAGTCTCTTGTGATGCATCTCTTGTAATACATCTCTTGTGACAAGTCTCTTGTGACGCGTCTCTTGTGATGCATCTCTTGTCTTCTTCTTCTTCGCTTTCACCAGCTGTACACTCTGGCGGAAAGTTCTGGTTGCTCGTCCACTACTGAACTGCAGTCCTGCTCCAGAGCCTGAGTGTTGCGTGTGCATCAGTTTTACAGATCTCATTCTCTTAAATACAGACTGTTGGTTCCTTGCCTCTCCGGCATCTTTTGTGATACATCTCTTGTGATACATCTCTTGTGATGCGTCTTTTATGATGCGTCTCTTATGATACATCTCTTATGCCTTGAATCGTAACTGTTCCCTGCGTATGTTCACCACAACGGCAGTAACTGCTATGGGGCTGGTCTTGTCTTAGTCTTATTGATTTTAAAAAATGGACCAGGTTCAGCCAGCTTCCCCTCTAGTGCAGCGGTTTTCAACCCGTGGGTCGCGACCCAATGGGGATCGACTGACCCTTTCACAGGGGTCGCCTAAGACCATCGGAAAACACATAATCACTGAAGAAACACATAATAAACTGAAGTTGTGAAGTAGCAACGAAATTAATTTAATTGTTGGAGAGTCACCACAACATGAGGAACTTTACTGCAGGGTAGAGGCATTAGAAAGGCTGACAGCCAATGCCCTAGTAGGAAGCTTTAGGTTACTTTGTGTTCTGGATTATTTCCGTCAAATTCACGGCTGAAAACAGCTGGCCACCAAGTAGCCCGGACTCTTGCAGTATTGATGCGATGTCTGCAACCACCTTCCGACCGGGCCGCGGAGTCGCCCATTGGGTCGTCGATGATGGGACTAGTCTTTCCTTTGTAGGGAGCTGTGTCGTCTCGGGGTATGGTGTCCGCCTCGAGTGCTAGAGGTCCTCGGTTCAATCCCCGGTGAAGGCTGGGATTTGTCTGTTCACGTGAACTTCTAGTAATTTCCCCTGGTCTCTGGGTAGTAATCGAAAAAGAGTAAAATCTTCCCAAATTATACCAGGATCCTCACCTGTGCAACGGAGTTCGTGCAGTGCGCTGAGATTCTTCGGACCCAGGCTTGAGTTGGAAGCAGAACGCAGCACTTATGGGTTACAGCATTGTGTTTTACAGCCAGTCAGTGAATTACGGGTCCAAACACATTCATATAAAACAGATTCTTAGTCAACCAGTTCTGTTTCATGCTCGTTTTTGGCGTCTGATTTAGGCGTTGCGGACGCGCTTCCTCATGCCAGGTTCGATCCCAGCCGCGGGCCTTGGGCCTAGCGTTGGTTTCGACAGTGGTATCGAGAAGCCGACCGTTTAGTAAGCAATGGCAAACTACTGGACTAACATTTGTCTAGAAAAACCACAACAGCCAACAAATGCTAGGGTTGGTTCTGCAGGAATAGGCAACTAACTAACATGCTTGTTAAGATGTAAGACAGATATGATGGCGCTATATTGGAGTTGGACACACCTTGATAGCAGACTAACGGAGAGTCCTTAAACAAGCACTGAAATGGTAAACATACAAACTGTCCAAGAGAAACCCCTATAGAAAACTTAGTGAAAGAAGCCAATGGTGCTGGCTTCCATCCATGATACTGAAGTGATTACACAAAATAGATCAGAATGGAGTAAATGAACTGCGAGTCAGATGTGTTATATCATCATTATCATGTAGCAGGTCCTCTGCAGAACGTCGCTCGCATCACAGTCTGATTTAAGGAAACTCGGTCTCTCGCCAGTTCTCCCGCCTCATGTACTTTCATACTCAAGGAGTCACTTATATCCTGTGCCCATCTTCGTGTTAGTCGGTCCCTGCCCCTCCTTTCTAGTACCATGCCTTCTTCTATTACCTTCATAATCCGCCATGGCGCTTGATATGACCAAAATATTTCAGCTCCTGAGACAGGATGCTGTTTATTAGCCAGTCTTCCTTGATGTTCATATCTTTCAAAATATCAGTATTTCTCCTCTTCTTTGTCTAGATATTCTGAGAATCTTTCTATAGCATTTCAGCTCAAAAGCCTCTATTCTCTTTCTTAAGGACTGAGAGATAGTCCACTACTCACATCCGTATGTAGCTACAGGGAAGATGCATGCTCTCAAAATTGTAATTTTAATCTCCTAGCTGGTGTTTAACCATAGACTTTTAATGCTGCTTAATCTTTGCATTGCTATGGCCATCCTCCTTTTAATTTCTGTCAAACAGTCACCACTGTGACATATAACGGCACAAAAGAACAATGAATTATTACTAAGGGTCAGTGGGTCTATTATATTTTTTTATTCGATAAGAAGACAGAGACACGAGAAGGTCTCAGTTTGATGCCCAAAGATTTTCACATTCTGCCCCCCCCCTCCTTTTTTTTTCTCCAACCAGCACAACCCTGCGGTCAACTTCTTCTTCGCTTCCTCTTTCTACCGCTTCCTGTTCTTAAGGTTCTGCATCCTGCTCTTCTGGGCACCTCGATCAAAGACACATGGTGCTGCTGTAGGGTTTGTCTGTGATTTCATCACAAACGTCATAAATTGGGCAGCAGATAATTTACAGAATGTTCTAGAAAATTACATGGGAAAGAAAGGTGGCTACGGAAGAAAATAATCAAACTAACTCATGATATGGCCTAAAATAAGTAAAGAATCTACATTTATAATGCTTTCAAAGACTGAACAGTACTGGTGTAGTCATCTATCAACTAGTCCATCAACGAAGGCTTGGTATTATCTAACACAGCAATGTTCAAACATCACATGGTAATGAAAATATCCGACAGGGGACTATTCAGCCTGATGAACTTGGGAGTCGCTCTAAGTATTCAAGTATGATCATATAGAGAATTAGTCAGTCAGTGAGTTCTCGTTATGCCTAGTGGCACATGAGGCATCAGGGATGACTTTCCATGCTTTCCTGTCCTGTGCAATCTTCAATGCAGTTTTCCATGTCAAAGATGCCACACTCAGGTCACTTTCCATCGTTCGTCTCCATGTTGTTTTTTGGGCGCCCTTTTTTTTTTTTTCCCCTCTGGTATCCATGTGAGTGCTGTTTTGGCAGGTATATCAGGATACCATTATATATAGAATTAATAGCAGCTTAATTAGCATGGCCAAATCAAATCTCTTCTGAAAATGATGGTAACAATGGCCATGAAATCTCTTGCACAAGGTGAACAAAGAATCTTCTTAACTTTTTCATTACATCTAAGCACAGGGCTCAATAGTATTACTGTCATCATCATCATCATGTAGCAGGTCCTTTGCAGAACGTCGCTGTCATCACGGTCTGCCTGAAAGAAACTCGGTCTCTCGCCAGTTCTCCCGCCTCATGTACTTTCATACTCAAGAAGTCACTTATACTATGTGCCCATCTTCGTGTCGGTCGCCCCCTGCCCCTCCTTCCCGGTATCATGCCTTCTGCTATAATTGTTTCCAATCCGTCGTGGCGCTTGATTTGACCAAAATATTTCAGCTTCCGAGACAGGATGCTATTTATTAGCCAATCTTTCTTGATGTCCAGATCTTTCAAGATGTCTGTATTTCTCCTCTTCTTTATCTAAGATTTTCTGAGAATCTTTCTATAGCATTTCAGAATTACTGTAGACAATATAAATACACAGCTCCTTGTTGCAAGACGTGCTGACAGAAATAATCAAATGCAAGTGCACAAGAAGAAGACAGCTTCACAAGAGACTCAACACCAACGAAATCTGGCGCACGGTAACAATACAAGTCAACAACATTACACGTGAGTGGCCAACAATGCAACAACATATGGGCACAGCCTCCTGTAGAATTAAATTAAAAGCTGAAGCAGATCGTGGATAGGGACTGGGCGCATTGTGGAGTTAGGACCCTTTTCCCCTGCCGTCGGGCGTATTGGGCATACAAGGACAGACCTATATTTTATAGCCCAACCAGCACTCGGTAGGTGATGCGCTAGCCAACTTTACTACCCCGGACTCTGCTTGGTACTCACGAAAGGCTAGGTCGACTTAGAAGCCAAAGTCATTTTTTTTAAGGGTCAGTCTTTATCAGGACCTGAACCCGAGACCTTCCCCGCAGGCGAGCTTCTAGCCGCTACACCACTGAGGCTCCCGAAGACATACATTAGCCCTATCACTACTGACCTTCAACAGAAAAAATATCCATGAAGCCAAACAATCCTTCTTCACTCACTCACTCCGCAAAATGACTTTTTTTTCGGAACTCAACCCTGAGCAATCACCACTCAGTGCAATAACAGCATGCCTAATTACGTTTCCCCAGTGATCTTTTGACGTAATCAGTCACGTCCTCGTGTGATCCTCTTCTGCCTCAGTAAATATCTCAGCAAAATACACATTAGACCAGCGGTTCGCAACCTATGAGTCGCGACCCTGCCCCCCCCCTTTTTTTGTGTGTGGATCGAACCCTATGATAGGGATCGCCAAAGACCATCGCAAAACACACATTCACTGAAATTATGAAGATGCGACGAAAATAATTGTATGGTTGGGAAGTCGCCATAACATGAGAACCTGTATTAAAGAGTTGCCGCTTTAGGAAGGTTGAAAATCTCTGCATTAGCCTGCTATATCCAGGTAGGCCGCTGAAGAAATATATCCTCCATTGCTCTTTTTTTTTTAAATGTATCACCCATCTAATTAAGGCCATTATTGCGGAACGGATGACCAAGGGGGTGAGGATGTCTGGCTTAAGCACACCGAGATGTGTGTTCAAGCTTCGTCATCTAATCTCATCTTGATCCTCTTGTACCCTGCGTTGTCGAGGTGAAGTATAATTTACGGGACACTGCCCGCCTGTGTGCTTCGTAAATGGGGGATTCCCAGGGACTGCGTTAATCTCTCTGTCCATCCGTCTATGTGCTTCGTAAACGGGGATTCCCAGGGACTGTGTTAATCTCTCTGTCCATCCTCTATGTGCTTCGTAAACGAAGATTCACAGGGACTGTGTTAATCTCTCTGTCCATCCGTCTATTGCTTCGTAAACGGGGATTCCCAGGGACTGTGTTAATCTCTCTGTCCATAATTTTGCCACGGCTAGCTCCAGATTTATTTATACAGCCGGACGTGAATTGTGCATAGCCGGCCTCTTCTTCTCTTCTCGCATGGTCTGTAGATCATTGCTTAATGCGGTATACCGATAGCTGACATCCGCGCTAAATGGCTCAACTGTTTCATCTACTGTCTTATAATGAAATCCAAAGTAGCACTCTTTGACATTCTTTCTCACGCATTTAAGCGCGCGCACACACACACACGCACACAGAAACACGACACCATTTCCCTAGCGTGCAATGCAACAAGTGAAGTACGTGTGCAACATCTGAGAAAGCAACATGGCACACTCAAACAACGGCTGGTGACAGCTTATACCTCTGGCTCCTGTGCGTCATGCCGCTGCGTGCAATAGATACATAAACAAGGTCAAGGTGGTTATTACTGCCATAGACGTGACAAATGATCAGGTGCTTCACACATATTAGGTCAAAGGTTTGTTCGGTGAATTTGTCAGGTTCACATAAGTGTTGCCTTTTCAGTTAACCTCAAAATTTTTTTTAATTTCCTTTCAGGGAACCACATGAGAAAAAAAGGCTAGCATGTCTGTCAGTCAGTCTACTTTCCCAGTGCAGAAGAACAAACAAAAGAATTGCAACAACATGCAAGTTGCGGGTAAGCAGAGATAAAGCACAATAAAGGACCAATTTCTATGCCTTCAGGCTTATTGGGCACACAGGGATTTATTTTATTGCTAACTGACACTCGATGGGTGATTTAGTCAATATCAGACGACCACCTTTACTTCCCAGGACTTTACCTGCTACCCATTTATTAAAGCTGGGTTGACCTGACAGCCAAGGTCAATTTTCGAAGAAAGACAAAGTCCAGCTCCCTCAGGACCCGAACCCAGGACCTCCAAACCCGCCAGGGACAAAGCAAGATATACAGAGAACATGCTAGCCAACGTGACCCGATCGGTCAGTTCTGTTCCCTGCGGGATGCCACCTAAACGTTGACCCTACCATCCTGAGATCAAAGAATCCCACTCTGGATGGCAGACCAATAAGGCAGATCTTAGATACCCGGTGACGGCTGCAGCATGCAGGTGGGTGCTTTCCCCAAACAGGGGAAATCCACAGGTCACGGGACAGTCTAATATTTCAAGGGTGGTAGATAGGCTGCATGCAGTCGTGGGACCTAGGCTGCACTCTCTTGAGGGACGTAGGTGGGTTGGGGTTAGGGCCAGTTCTATATGTTTTGGGGTCGTTAAAAGCATCAGAAAGACGGGAAACCCAGTCTTACCACACTCTAAAATGTTGCACTGTCCTGTGTTGTCATGTGGGGTAGGATATACATAAACCACCGGCAGGTGTAACGTGCAGTCTTGTGCTGGTTTAGGATCTGACACAGAAGTGAACCTAATAATTCTTATAAGCCAAACATGCAGAAATCCAGATCATATTCACCCCGATCCGAATGTGGAAGGAAATCTTTAGTTTAAAGCCCCACCCCGGCTGTCGCTAGGGGGCCCTAAATTTAACCTACGTGTTAACTCTTTGTGTCCCAAGGAACGCATCATACGTTCATAGGTTCCTACCTAGAAGCCCAATAAACGCATTATGCGCCGATTTTATTACTTTCTTTACTACCATCTGGGCCTGTGATGCTAAACCCCCTGGGATTCAAAGAGTTAAAAGGGGATTTCTGAGACTTGCGCCCCGTGATTCTCATCCGATTGGTGACACCGTGTGTCAGCGAGTGTTCTCCGCTCGCTGTGCGGTATCTGGTGGGGTTGAACGTCCCTCACTGAAATCCAAATCAGATATGACTGGCAGTACGTGAACATATCTGAGTAAAAGAGGACGCAGCACATGTAAGAATTGTGTAGGCTGCACCTTTCACAATGGCCAGCTCCGCGTGTTTGTTGTGTGGTTACTGATGCATTCTGTACTGCATGCATTCCTTTTTGTTAACGGCCAGATATGGTCGGGGAATTCCAGCATACAATTTTTAGCACACTTTTCGACCACGCTGTAACTGGGCACCAGATAAAGTCCCGGAAAGTAAAGGGCTGCCGGCATGATGCTGACTACATCAACCATCGAAGGTCAGTCTACACCCAATGAGTGATGGAGTTACGTGACTGATCGAGACTTTTAAGGATTCTGGATGGCTCTACATGGCGTAGACCGGGAAGTTGTGGAATGATGTTCATAAAACAAAGTCAGTAGCTGTTTGGCCACCTAGTGAGAATGCAGCCAGGTCAAACTGCATATGTGACTTTTTACAGCAGAACATCTGGGAGGAAGGCGAAAGGAAGACCCCCCCAAAAAAAAAAAAAAAAAGACGGATAAATGGTGTAGCCGAAACCTGCAAAAAAAATTAACAAATCCATCATCCTAATTATCCGAGAAGCGCAAGACAAATACACAAAACCACGAAACTGGGTTACAACCTGGTATCAATGAGACGACCAAACCACGACACTGGGCTACAGCCTGGTATCAGTGAGACGACAAAACCACGACACTCGGCTACAGCCTGGTATCAGTGAAACGAGAAAACCACGGCACTCGGCTACAGCCTGGTATCAGTGAGAGGAGAAAACCACGACACTCGGCTACAGCCTGGTATCAGTGAGACGACAAAACCACGACACTCGGCTACAACCTGGTATCAGTGAGAGGCCAAAACCACGACACTTGGCTACAACTTGGTATCAGTAAGACGACAAAACCACGACACTGGGCTACAACCTGGTATCAGTGAGATGACAAAACCACGACACAGGGCTACAACCTGGTATCAGAGAGACGACAAAACCACGACACTGGCTACAACCTGGTATCAGTGAGACGACAAAACCACGACACTGGGCTACAACCTGGTATCAGTGAGACGACAAAACCACGACACTGGGCTACAACTTGGTATCAGTGAGACGACAAACCCACGACACTGGGCTACAACTTGGTATCAGTGAGACGACAAACCCACGACACTTAGCTTCAACCTGGTATCAGTGAGACGACAAAACCACGACAATGGGCTACAACTTGGTATCAGTGAGACGACAAAACCACGACATTCGGCTACAGCCTGGTATCAGTGAAACGAGAAAACCACGACACTCGGCTACAGCCTGGTATCAGTGAGAGGAGAAAACCACGACACTCGGCTACAGCCTGGTATCAGTGAGACGACAAAACCACGACACTCGGCTACAACCTGGTATCAGTGAGAGGCCAAAACCACGACACTTGGCTACAACTTGGTATCAGTAAGACGACAAAACCACGACACTGGGCTACAACCTGGTATCAGTGAGATGACAAAACCACGACACAGGGCTACAACCTGGTATCAGAGAGACGACAAAACCACGACACTGGCTACAACCTGGTATCAGTGAGACGACAAAACCACGACACTGGGCTACATCCTGGTATCAGTGAGACGACAAAACCACGACACTGGGCTACAACTTGGTATCAGTGAGACGACAAACCCACGACACTTAGCTTCAACCTGGTATCAGTGAGACGACAAAACCACGACAATGGGCTACAACTTGGTATCAGTGAGACGACAAAACCACGAAAATGGGCTACAACCTGGTATCAGTGAGACGACAAAACTACGACCCTGGGCTAAAACCTGGTATCAGTGAGAAGACAAAACCACGACACCAGGCTACAACCTGGTATCAGTGAGATGCCAGAAGAAGAAAAATAAGTAGCCGTATCGTAGAATTGCTGCAGCAACCAAGAATAGAGCACGCCGGGGAACTGACGTGGACTGTGATAACACAACGTAATATGCTCATAACAGTCGCGAACAAAAACAACAAAAAATACAAGGATGCCTAAAATACATTTCAGATATCAATCTGAAAAGCATACCTACTGGTTATAACTGGAAATTAAAGAAACGTATGCGCTTTTCCACATGTAGACTTAAACTTTAAAAAAAAAAAACTGTGCGTCTGTATGTACATACACAAATTCTTCAATGAAAAAAACATAAACAGTGAGTGCATGAGAGAGAGAGAGAGAGAGAGAGAGAGAGAGAGAGAGAGAGAGAGAGAGAGAGAGAGAGAGAGAGAGAGAGAGAGAAAAGAGAGAAAGAGACCCATACATCTATACACCCACCACCCGACACATATAAACCCGAAAATGAATTTATAAGACTGGAAACACGCACGCACACACACACATACACACACACACACATATATATATATATATATATATATATATATATATATATATATATATATATATATATATATATATATACACACACGTTACACACACACGCGCGCGCGATGGTGGGAGGCAAGGTAATTCTATTCTCCAAATGTGTGTTTTCAAGACAACTCACGAGAAACTAGGAAGTGTGTGCTCTGGTGTTGATAAAAACAGCAGCTAACAAGGCACATGTGGTAGAAAAATCGAACAAAAAATGGCAGCACTTTCACGATATAGGGTCTCCTGATAAATTAACTCTCCTCGATTTACGGTAAAGCCAAATAACTAATGCTATGTGTTTTTTTTTTATGTGTGTGTGTGCGTTTTTGTTAATTTTTTTAATGATGATGAAGACTAACTTTTCAATACATACATAATGTATATTTTAAACAACAATAACAACAACACAAATCAAAAATTATGAACAGAAAGTTTAATAGAATAAAAATTTATGTGTCAAAAATGGAAACTATGATACCATGTTCCCACAACTGTGTTTACAGTACGTTATGTGCATTTCTCCTACTCTGTCAAAGGTTCTCTGGTCAAAGGAATTGCAGTTTGGCGCTTCGCTTTATCAAACTGACACTATAAATTACTTCGCAAACTTTAGCTTTAGAGAACGAAAGCATACAACTAAAATCAGACAAGCAAGAACAAATAAAAACAAAAATCTACTAAAGTATAATTCCTAATTTCAAGAGTAGACGACTGATGAAAGCTGACAACATCACCTACCAAGTACGGATTGGTCTATCAAATATAGGTCTAGTCCTATCTGCACATAAGGCATGAGGGCGTTGAAAACAGCTAACACAGCCGGCGTCTGCACCTTTATTCTAATTATTACTTCCCCATCTAATACAGCCGGCGTCTGCACCTTTCTTTTAATATTACTTCTCACCCAACACAGCCTGCGTCTGCACCTTTATTTTAATTATTACTTCCCATCTAACACAGCCGGCGTCTGCATCTTTCTTTTAATATTACTTCTCATCCAACACAGCCTGCGTCTGCACCTTTCTTTTAATATTACTTCCCCATCTAACACAGCCGGCGTCTGCATCTTTCTTTTAATATTACTTCTCATCCAACACAGCCTGCGTCTGCACCTTTATTCTAATTATTACTTCCCATCTAACACAGCCGGCGTCTGCACCTTTCTTCTAATTATTACTTTTCACATAATAGTCGTCTGCACCTTTCTTCTAATTATTACTTCCCATCTAACCTTTATTATAATTATTACTTCCCATCTAACCTTTATTCTAATTATTATTTTCCATCTAACCATTATTCTAATTATTACTTCCCATCTAACACAGAAGGCGTCTGCACCTTTCTTCTAATTATTACTTTTCATATAACATAATAGTCGTCTGAACCTTTCTTCTAATTATTACTTCCCATCTAACCTGTATTCTAATTATTACTTCCCATCTAACCATTATTCTAATTATTACTTCGCATCTAAACTTTATTCTGATTATTACTTCTCATCTAACACAGAAGGCGTCTGCACCTTTCTTCTAATTATTACTTTTTATATAATAGTTGTCTGCGCCTTTCTTCTAATTATTACTTCCCATCTAACCTGTATTCTAATTATTACTTCCCATCTAACCTGTATTCTAATTATTACTTCCCATCTAACCATTCTTCTAATTATTACTTCCCATCTAACCTTTATTCTGATTATTACTTCCCATCTAACACAGAAGGCGTCTGCACCTTTCTTCTAATTATTCCTTTCCATATAACATAAGAGTCGTCTGCACCTTTCTTCTAATTATTACTTCCCATCTAACCTGTATTCTAATTATTACTTACCATCTAACCTTTATTCTGATTATTACTTCTCATCTAACACAGAAGGCGTCTGCACCTTTCTTCTAATTATTACTTTTCATATAACATAATAGTCGTCTGCACCTTTCTTCTAATTATTACTTCCCATCTAACCATTATTCTAATTATTATTTCCCATCTAACCTTTATTCTGATTATTACTTCTCATCTAACACAGAAGGCGTCTGCACCTTTCTTCTAATTATTACATTTCATATAACATAATAGTCGTCTGCACCTTTCTTTTAATTATTACTTTCCATCTAACCTGTATTCTAATTATTGCTTCCCATCTAACCATTATTCTAATTATTACTTCCCATCTAACCTTTATTCTGATTATTACTTCTCATCTAACCTTTATTCTAATTAATACTTTCCATCTAACACAGCCGGCGTCTGCACCCTTCTTCTAATTATGATACCGAGAGCCGACCGTTTACGTCAATGTAAACTACTGCAGGTAAAATGCGTCCAGAGAACGAACGAACAAACTTTATTTTTAAAGGGTTACAAATTGGGCACGCAGGCCGGTCTGACATTCGGCCCTTCTAAGCACTCATTTTTCAGAGTACCAATGCCTGTTATCAATAATGCATGTTATGAATATAATAAAGAAATCTGAATTATAGAATAATGCACACACACACTCATCATGTGTACACAATCGTACACACTCACACACACGTATACATACTCCTACGTTCTCATACATGCACACTCATATACAGACATACGTAATACATACACACACGCATCTACATACATACACAAATATAAAACACATACACATTCATAGACATAAATACACAAACAGAAAATACACACACACATACATTTATGGATATACATACACACATTCCATATATACACACCTATACATGCATACATGCATACACACATACACAATCACGTGTACAAACACCAACATATGCCCACAACCACACATTTAAACTCACAAGAATACATACACCCGCATACATGCATATATATATATATATATATATATATATATATATATATATATATATATATATATATATATATATATATATATATATATATATATATATATATATATATATATACACACATACATGCATATATACACACATTTGTACACACACTCACATCTTTACACACAAAAATACATACCTAAATACACACACATACACCCACATACTTAAACAGCTAAATATGCATACATACATGCCCACACACATTACATACATACACACACATGCATGCATACATACATACACACATATAGAATCACCCATACAGATATTACATACACACATGCATACAAACCATAACAGCCAGACACACAAAATATTCTAGGATTCGTTCTGCAACGTCTTGTGAAGGGTATGCAACTAACTTTACATCTGATACATTCTTCTGTGATACATTCTTTGACGTGTCATTGCTTCCTACCTCGGGGCCTGTCGTAAAGTGAGCAGCCAACTCTACACGATGGATGAGTGGTGACTCTGACTTCCCTAAACGGGCAGTCACATTTCAAACTTAAACCTGTCCAGATGGGTATATAGTCCCTTACATTGATATTTACCTTTATCTGGTGAAATAGTCATTTCTAGACCCTCTAGTTGCTTTGAGATATCTTCATTTTCAAACTTACAACTGTGGCTGAGAATTTCTGGTGTTTAATTCAGAAATTCATGTAAGCCGGTTTACTCCTTGGGTATGAATCCAGGTACTTCTTTCCTAGAGACGCCAAGTGTAGTTTTGAGCGGCATTCTTCAGCCTGATCTCCAAAGTGTCAAGAAGTGTATACAGTCTTTGAATAAAATTGGCGCATTCTAGAACCAGTTCTATCTTTGAAGAATTCCTTAGCTTGGGTAAGTTGATTATAGTTTATGAGTACCATAATATACGTCTTTTTAAAGTTGGCCACCGCTGCATAGAGGGAAGATTCGGCGGTGTGATCGCACAGAGTTGGGCCGTTCTTGATGTCAAGAGATCAGGCTCCGAACATTAAATCTTTCCCTGTGCAGACTAAATAGTTCGTGCTTTACATAACCCACACCATTTGTAAAGATATAAAACCCTACAAGTAATTATTCTCTGACCAGATAAACGAAGTTTTGTGCCTCCTAGCAGAAATATGGAATCTGGGTCATCTTTTAACAGTTAACTGCTGTGACGACAGAGCTCGACGCTCCGAGTCAAAGGTGTGTTTGGCACAGAAATATCGGGTGTGTAGTAGCAGCCTGTGGAGACGTGATATATATATATATATATATATATATATATATATATATATATATATACTAACGAGTATTTTGTATGTCTGCGAGTGCAGATGTGAGGGTGGAGAGAGGATGATCTATGTGTGGTAGTGTCTATCTATCTCCACTATATACCTTGTCTTCTATCTGGTGTACTAATTTACAGACAGATAAACGAAAGGAGACATTACACTCTGAGGAATGGAGAAGGGTAGCAGAGTGTGGGGTGAGCTGGTGTGTGATTAAAGTTGATTACTAATTCTGAGTTCTTTCCTGACAGGATGATACCTCCTTAGAGATCAGGCAGACGAATCACAGTCCAGCCAACAACCACCAACCCATACCATTCTGGGCACCAAGCATACCCAAAAGTCCTGCCCATTGTGCCACTCTCAACATGGCAAGAGCTTGTTTGTGTTCCAGGACTAGTGGACAATTGCAGACACCTATGTCACCAATCCAGAGAACCAGTCTCCAAGAGCTTTGTTGCATGCAGTTCCTGTGTCCTGATCTGTGAGAGAGTCAGCGGGCACCACAATCTCCAAGAGTCTTGTTGGGTTCCTATGCAGTCCCTGTGTCTTCGCTTATGAGACATTCAACTTGTACCAGATCAAATCGAGGCATAGCTACCTATTGAGTCAACTACAGCCGAATCACCATGGACTGAGGGGAGCATTGACCTACGAACTGGGATAAGTGATCTCTTATTCATTTTCATGCTCTTTTCCCACAGCACCTTGTGATTTCGATGATGAACTCATGAACCCTCAAAGAACTGTTTCTGGCTGCTTCAATATCTGAGTTGTGTCATTAATTCCTGAACTCCATTAACTGATTACTATTGATTATCAATTCATTTAGTTTTGTATTTATATTGTACTTATTACATGCAGAAATTGCCATGGCTGACTTGGGTGTCCCTGTTTCACCATTCAAACTGTTTAGCTTTTATGTTTGTGTGAGTAATAAGTGTAATCTGTCTTAACATGGCTATGATAGTATACTATCATAACCTTGAGGCTACCTTTTAATAGTAGTGGGGGTGTCCAGCCAAGTGTGCCTAGGAATATTATATATTTTGTAGTGCCAAAGCTTGAGTTGCCCTACTTCTGAAATAAGTTGAGCGTATATTGGCCACGGGATATCCTTTAGACCAATACGAGCCAACGACTCAACATAATTATTTCAGAGTGCTGTTGGTTCTTAAGGAGAAATCCTTAAATCAGGCACGTGACAGGAGCGATATGTGACAGGGCCTCACTGTGTAAGATTTCCAAAGACAGCAGGCGATGCACACAGTTACACACACAGACCAGCCAAGCACAGATACACACACAAACACTCAAAGACATACGCGCAGCTACACACACTCACAGAACACAAGCACTCAAAAACACGCAGACACTCAGAGACACACACGCAGCCACACACACAGAGGACACAAGCATTCACACAGAGACACACATACACACAGAAACGCACGCAGACATCACAAATACACATAGACAAACACATACAAACTTTTACAACTACACATACGAATACGCATGCATACATATACATCACACACACACAAACACACACACACACACACACACACATACTTACATATCATACATAAGTTTTTTAACTACATATTGTTTACGCATATGGATTATAACCTACATTTAAGGTAGCATTTAATCACAGGTAATTATGAAACGAAAAAGTTTGCGGTTGAATGAGTAGGGACTCTGTAGTTTTCAAACCCAGTAAAAAATAGTTCCATAAATGAGCAGCAGGATATGCTAAAATTGTTTTTTTTTTTAAAAATCAACTCTAGGTTTAGGCAAATGTAATAAACCTAGTCACTTACTATTCGTAGGAATGGATTTAATCAATCGGACAATTCAATTTGGAGTATTTTGAGATAGGATTTTGTGAATGAATTTGGCCTGGTTAAAAAATAAACGTTTACCAAATGGCACAAGTCTTAGATATGTGTAAAAAAAAAAATATTTTCTTTTCGACGCAGATTCAATCGGAGACTAGGCGTAAGGCCCGATTTTGTAGAGAATAAAGTCGTTTGACATTAGATTAGGGGCAATCATCCCAAATTGTGGAACGATAGTCAATATAGTTTGGATGTAGAATACGTAAAATATTTTAAGCGTATTTTCGTCCAGAAAGTGCTGAATTTTGCCAAGTTGGTAAACTGCTTGTGCTATTTTTGTTTTTGTCGGTCATGGCATGAACATAGGAACTCTAAGTTAAATGGCTGCCAATTAATAAACCTAATGTTTTGTGTTCAACTACATAAACAATAGGTAGCTTGTCAATGAAGAGCTCAAGCAGTGGCTTTTGTAATGCTAATGTTTGTAGCTTTTGCTTAGTTGTTATAATTATGGATTTAGTTTTATTTACGTGAACTTGAGTGCGATTATCTTTGCTTCATTTTATAAGATTATCTATTTATTTCTACACTTGTCAGCAAACAGATCACATGTTATACCGAGATGTAATAGAAGGTCATTATTATATTTCTTAAAAAGTAGTGGACAGGCAGACAGACATATAGACAGACAAACGGACAGAAAGGCAGTTAGACAGACAGACAAACGGACGGACGGGCGGACGGACAGACAGACAGACAAACAAACAGACAGACAGACAGACAAAATGCAAAAGAAGTTTTCATAGAGTTAGGAAGTCTATGAGGTTAAAAAAAAAAAACATCGTATTGTCAAACTTAGAATATTCAATTGTATTTTCAAATAATTACTGGTATATGGAGTAGAAGCACTAAAAAATGACTAAAACGTTATTATTAACCTACAAATATTCATTTTTATATTCATTTATTTTCATATAACTGTGTGTAAGTGTGTCTGCGTGTATGTAAGCGTGTGATCTTCAACCACGATTTTTTTTTTTTTCGCCTAGTGTGTATTCTGCCCTGTCGTAACTGTCACTAATCCATTCAAGTGTGTAAGGCCTGGGTTTCAAGATCTTTGTGTATTGTCTGATTAGGAACTTTTTCCTCTTTTATCACTTGGGCCACCTTTCTCATATATCTCATTTCTAAGGCCTGAAGTTAACTCCTCTGTGCCAAAAGACAATGTCAGAAGACGATGCCACTAAACAGAATACCAACTGAGAAAAACTTACAATTATATGAGGTAGCTTCAACTGAAAAACCTTTAAAGTGTGACAGTAATTGTAATAATCATGCTATTGTGAATATCAACTGAGAAAAACTGACAATTATATGAGGTAGCTTCAACTGAAAACCTTTAAAGAGTGACAGTAATTGTAATAATCATGCTATTGTGAATATCAACTGAGAAAAACTGACAATTATATGAAGTAGCTTCAACTGAAAAACCTTTAAAGTGTGACAGTAATTGTAATAATCATGCTATCGTGAATATCAACTGAGAAAAACTGACAATTATATGAGGTAGCTTCAACTAAAAACCTTTAAAGTGTGACAGTAATTGTAATAATCATGCTATTGTGAATATCAACTGAGAAAAACTGACAATTATATAAAGTAGCTTCAACTAAAAACCTTTAAAGTGTGACAGTAATTGTAATAATCATGCTATTGTGAATATCAACTGAGAAAAACTGACAATTATAGGAGGTAGCTTCAACTGAAAACCTTTAAAGTGTGACAGTAATTGTAATAATCATGCTATTGTGAATATCAACTGAGAAAAACTGACAATTATATGAGGTAGCTTCAACTGAAAACCTTTAAAGTGTGACAGTAATTGTAATAATCATGCTATTGTGAATATCAACTGAGAAAAACTGACAATTATATGAGGTAGCTTCAACTGAAAACCTTTAAAGAGTGACAGTAATTGTAATAATCATGCTATCGTGAATATCAACTGAGAAAAACTGACAATTATATGAGGTAGCTTCAACTGAAAACCTTTAAAGAGTGACAGTAATTGTAATAATCATGCTATTGTCGTGTAACCTGTCAATACTGTCGCCAAGATTGTCAAGAGTGTTAAGCATGTCACATTACGGGGCAGACGAACACGGTGACGTCACAATGATAGTTAAAAAAATTGTCGTCATACTTTTGACATGCACTACAGAGGAGCAGCGTTTGTTATCCGTTTTTTTTTTTTCAGTGAAAAGGGGCGAAACCTGATAAGGAGGGGGATAGATAAGAAGGGTCACAGAGAGAGAGAGAGACACGTAGACACAGAAAACAGACATAGGGAGGATAGAGACCTATACAACGAAGAATCAGAAAGACAGACAGACAGAAAGAAAGACTTATTTATTCTTTTATTTTCGAAGGGTCACAAACTAGGTACGTAAGCCTGTAGTATATTCAGCCCCTCATCTGTCATTTGAAGGTAGGATAAATGATCCCAGTCTTGGAGATGGAGGAAAAAGACAGACTTGCTGTCATTTGAAGGTCGGATAACTGATCCCAGTCTTGTCGTCACTACAGCTAACTATCAGCTAAATGGAAAACCCTACAAGTAGCCTCTAAGACCAAGAAACCCTTTACGTCATCCACAGCCCACTGTCCTCAGAGACCTAAACCCCGCCTCCAGTTCATCAAGGACTAATCCTATATCCCCGACTGACCCTCCCTTTCGCCTTCTATTCCCAGTCCCTGCCAGGACAGTTTTGGTGGCGATCGTGTCAAGGTCACCTCCGAAAAACTACGGCCAGTTTTGGCTTCTGTTAATTACAATGGTGTTCACATCAACCACATCTCCTCAACCCCCACACACCTTTTTTTCCCACCTCTTCTACCAACGCATTCAGGTTTATGAAATGAAGTTTCGGCTGACAATTTACTATTTTTCTTAGGCAGTTTGTAAGGGGAGATACAGTTTGGATGTTTCTGGTACTGTCAATGAAATTAGTGAGTCTCCTCTGCTTCTCTTCTTCTTGGTTACTAGTTCATTTCTTCCTCTTCAAGAAGAAGAAGAAGAAAATGAAGCAGAAGCAGGGGGAGGGATAGGAGGAGGAGAAATAAAAGGAGGAAGAGGAGGATGAGGAGCAGGAGGCGGAAGGAGCAGAAGCAGAAGAAAGAAGGGACAAGTAAGAAAAAGGAGGAGGAGCAGGAAGAAGAAGGAAAAGGAGGAGGAGGAGGAAGAAGAAGAAGAAGAAGAAGAAGAAGAAGAAGAAGAAGAAGAAGAAGAAGAAGAAGAAGAAGAAGAAGAAGAAGAAGAAGAAGAAGAAAAAGAAGAAGAAGAAGAAGAAGAAGAAATAAATGCTGTGCCTGGTACATATAATAAAGTAGAAAAGAAAGTAGAAAAGAAAATACTGGAGGCCTGTGTAATGCATCTTGTGAAATTCCTTTAAAGAAAGATCCCAGCAGTACGAAGATAAAACCTGCGAGATAATCTAGATAATCTGGCATCATGGGGCAGGGAGAGTGATTACACAAAGGTTGTTACATAATCTTGACAGATCACTGCAAACCGAGCCCAGCATTTGTTGACGGTTCGTGGTAATACCAAACACATTTACGTTCAGCAGTCTTCTACTGATCACTCAACGGTCGGCGCTTAATGCCTATGTCGAAAATCAACGCAAGACGGCCAAACCACCTGCAACTGAATCAAACAAGGTATTTCAGAATTACAAATCTTGTTCGTAGCTTATAAGCCTTAGCCGCCAAAATGAAAAGTGAAAAGTCGAGAGGATCGGCTTCATTGCACCGGGTTTGCGAAACGTGTAACAGGGAGAGTTCGGGGAAGTAAAGACGGCCGACATGATGCTGACCACACGTACCACAAAGTGCCAACTGGTCAGTAAAATCTAGGTCTAGCCCTATATGTCCTATACGCCTGAAAGCTTGGAAAGGTCCTTTACATTATTTCACTTCTAATGCTCAGTGATGTCATCCAATGACAAACCTCATTCTGACGTGTGGCCATGGAACAATGACTGGGTAGTCAACATACACTACTACATTGAAAAATCATACAGGAGACATGAAGCCTTATTACGAATCTTTCGCCGCCATCAAAGATGCAAACAGCGGGGAATGGAGGATGGGAAGCAACAACGAAATTTATCATCTGTTTAAATCACCACTGATCACTGGCATCGTGACTGTTAACAGACTGAAATGCATGAGGCATACTGTGAGAATGGCAGATGACAGAGAAGTAAAACCTGTCTATACGAGCGAGCTGAATGGTGGTAGACCAAGAAGACGATGGAGAGATAAATATCCAGACAGACCTGCAAACACTTGGTGTTACCAACTGGAAAGAGAAGGCCACCAGAGAGGTGAATGGGAGCGGGTGATATCTGCAGCAGTGAACCTCAATGGCTCAGAATAGTCAAGAAGATGGAGTGAAGAATAGGGGGGTGGAGCGGGGAGACACATACTACTCACACTGACATACAAGACGGCAGAAGCAACAGAACAGTTCCTGTTTCCTTCCTGCTTGCCTAACCATTCACCTGCAAACATACGATCTCTTTCGCCAAAAATCCCACACCTAAACCTTGAGTAAGTTTTAATACTGTAACCGCTGTTGCATTTCGTCAAAATCAAAACCTTATAAGAATCTTTATGCTTGGGAAGTGATCAGCATTAAATATTTAGCAGCATTTACATATTACACAATGTATATTGCCCAATGCACTATTCTCACAATTATAATTATGATAAGGGAAGCTGATCAGATCATGAACCCTAGCATCGTTCATTTCTCATAAAAAAGCAAATAAATCTCATTACAATCTGCGTTCGTAACACCTGTATGTATGAGCGCGACAGAAGCCACATGTTTAGTATAGAAACTGATTATATCTATACAACAATATCAGTGGGATTTTCACATGTAGCAATCTCATGCTTGATCATGGGGACTACAATCCTGGAGGTGACAAACGACAAACAACGCGTTAGCGGCCCTCATCTCGCTGCAAGTTTGAAAGGAGGTTGTTCTTCTTCGCACACTTAGCAGCTGTCAACACAAGTGGACAATTTTGGTCGTTTGTCCATTTCTGGACTTAGGGCTCTCCTTGCAGATCCGGACGAGGGTTGGACGACTTAGTTCAGTTGAGTGGGAGTTCTCTCCCTTGGCCACACTCGAAACAGTGAGAGGAAAAGTCACGAAACAAATGACATACTTATTTATCATCATACGGTTGCGTGTAAGGTTGCGTACGGTTGCTGTTAGGGTTGCGTAGTCATCATACGGTTGCGCGAAGGGTTGCGTAGTCATCATACGGTTGCGCGAAGGGTTGCCTAGTCATCATACGGCTGCGTGTAGGGTTATACCTATCATCATAAGGTTGCGTGTAGGGCTGCGTACGGTATGGGTTCGGGGTTAGGGTTTAGGGGTAGGGTTTTGGTTAGGGTTAGGGTTTAGGGGTAGGGTTAGGGTTAGGGGTTGGGTTAGGGGTAGGCTTAGATGTGATAATTTTGACGTAGGAGTTCCAAATACTTGGCCGACAATCTGATGCTTGTGGGAGTGGCGCCACTGGAAGTCTGTCAAATATGACCGCAATAGCGCGCAGCTGGTGCCCAACCGGTGGCGACGTGTTCGTGTCAGTAGCATCCACAGTCCGTCGACTGTTTAGGTGTGTATGTGACAGTGCGCGATTATTGGGAATTCCTACGTCGTCAAAATTGTCACATCTAACGCTAAACCTAACGCTAAACCTAACCCCTAACCCTACCCCTAACTCAACCCCTAACCCTAACCCCTAACCTTAACCCCTAACCCTACCCCCTAACCCTAACCTTACCCCTAACCAACACCCCTAACCCAAACCCTACGCAGCCCTACACGCAACGGCATGATGGACTACGCAGCCCCTCAGGCAACCGTATGATGACTACGCAACCCTACAAGCAACCGTATGATGACTACACAACCCTACACGCAACCGTATGATGACTACGCAACCCTAAACGCAACCCTACGCAACCTTACACGCAACCGTATGATGATAGGTAAGTATGTCATTTGTTTCGTGACTTTTCCGCTCACTGTTTCGAGTGCGGCCAAGGGAGAGAACTCCCACTAAACTGAACTAAGTCGTCCAGCCCGCATCCAACCCTCGTCCGGATCTGCAAGGAGAGCCGACTTTAGTATTGTTTCAGAACTTGAGTTCTACGTCAGCATCCGTTTACAGATCTTATCTGTATGCAAACTGTCACTTACTATTTTGTTAAAAAAGGGTCTAACTGAAACCCTACGTTTAATCTCCTGTCTTCTACGTCATCTTTGTCTCCACCGCTGCGTATCTTTTGATATCGTCCCTAAGTGCATCCCATGTCACATTAACACCAGTATTTAACAATCTAGTCGGCTCTGTGTTCGTAATGCCGGGTCCGATCCCAGCTGCGGGCCATGCGCCTTGCGATGGTTTCGAAAGAGGTGTCAAGAAAGCCGACCGTCCAATAGGCAATGGCAAACTACTGTAAATTTGCCTAAGAAAAACCACATAACAGCCAGAGCTGTTGGGGTTGGTTCTGCAACGTCCTGTAAAGGATGCGCAACTAACCAACCATTTAACAATCTGGAAAACATCACATCTACTGGGTTTTCAGGGGAGATAATAGTGAAATATATTTTTTTCATTATCTTTTCAAGGAAAGTAAATGAGAACATATTCAAAGGGGTATAACTCCAGTAAAAGTTTACGGATTGTTGCAATAAATAATGGAAATGCGCATAAACCTGACTGTCAAGTGTGATTGTTAATTTTAACATTATAGCAATTTAAAAAATGTATCCCCTGTGGTAGTCACAGGTTGGGATGAGTTAACAGCTGAATTAAAATTACACAAACTACTAAAAATGTTTGTAGTTATGAATACAGATTACAATTGCCGCGCGAAAACAAAATTTGATTTTGATATCATCACTAGTTCATTCCCATAAAGAACAAACCAACCCTATAATCATTCATTTCCTATGATCTGCGTGTGGATCCCAATTTTGCAGGGGAAAGGATAAGATTCAATGTCCCTTAATGTGTAAAAAGTGAGTCATTAAGGCAGGGCTATTTAACTAAGTTGGCTTAGGGCCAAACTGTTCAAAAACGGGGATCCCCAGTGACCTCAGCCCCAGCATAGAAATATCGAAAACACAAAACAGCTAGAAGTTATCCACCGACCACTTGATAGACCTTGGCAGGCCGCCAGTTGAGTAGCCCTGCATTAAGGTGTCCCTGAAATCAGAACTTTTTACCGCTTTTTGAAGGGCAAACACAGAAGATATTCCTTGACTAACACGGTCACCATTCATTTCTCATGATGAACACACTGAACTACCATCCATGTCCCATAATAAACACAATAATACTATTCTTTTCACGTGGCGAACACGTTAACACTATATAACATCATTCACTTCTTTTGATGAACACACTTTCACCATTCATTATAAACATACTATCACCATTCATTTCCGATGATGAATACACAAAGCTATGACCATTCATTTCCCATGATGAACCCACCAGCCCCATAAGCACATGAACAACAACAACTGATGACTTAACAGGAACCGTGATAGTATGTACTTACATGTGCTGTTTATGATAATCCATAATCTTGGCCATAATCCATATCCCATAAAGAACCCACCAGCCCCATGACCACAGAAACACACAACAACTGATAACTAACAGGAATCCTGAATGCATGTACTCACACGTGCTGTTTATGATAATCCATAACCTTGGCCATAAACTCATGGGTCTGCAGATGTTCGGGCAGGAACTTGAACACAGCCAGGTAGGTGGGGTCCTGGTACTCATCGATGTCAAAGTCGCCAATCTCGCCCTGGACGATGTAGGAGGCTAGCAAGGCAGCGGTGTTCTCGCTGCACCTGAGCTCTCCTCGCAGGAGGTCCTTGCGGATTTGTAAGGCAAATAAATATCTGGAAACAAGATGTTCAGATACCAGAATTGTGTGTGCTGAGCTTTTATCTCACTTCAAAACCTTGGTGGGTGTGTGTGTGTTGGGGTGCGTGTGTATATGTGCGTGTGTGCCTGTGCGTATGATTGGGGGACAGAGGGGAGGGGGTTAAGCGTTTTAAAAAAAAACACCAGAAAAAGCAAGTGAGAGAGTGTGTGCTAAAGAGCGAGAGTCAACAAGAGAAAGAACATGGGGAGAGAATAATAATACAAGAGAAAGAGAGGGAGTGAGAAAGAGAGAGGGACAGAACGAAACAGAAGAGAGAGCGAAAGAGAGATCAAGTGTTAAAGAGAGAAGAAACAAAATGTGGCAGTGAAAACAATACAGAAAGAGTATGTAAGAGAAGAGAATAGCAGTGAGAGAGAGAGAGAGAGAGAGAGAGAGAGAGAGAGAGAGAGAGAGAGAGAGAGAGAGAGAGCAAAAATCAAGTGTAAAAGACAGAAGAGAGTGGATGACAGAGAGCGACAGTAAACAACAGAGAGAGCGAGTGAGCAAGAGAAGACAATAATAATAATCAGTACAAAGAGAGGGACAGACAGAGTTAACAAAAGAGATAGAATGAGCAAGTAGAAAGAATAACAGCAAGAGAGAAAAAGAAAAGACAGAGAAAGAGTGACCGAGAAAACAGGGCGGAGGTAGTAAAGTGAGAGCATGAATATATATATTTTTTTTAAAACAACCGAGCATGAACAAGAAAAGATAAACAGTCAGAACAAATAAGAATAAGAAGAGCCGAGGGAGAAAGCTACAGTGAATAATAAAAAAAATGAACAATTACGAGAATAAAAGAGTGCAAGAGAGAAGAGAAGAGAGACAGAGAGAGAGAGAGAGAGAGAGAGAGAGAGAGAGAGAGAGAGAGAGTGCGAGAGAGAGAGAGAGAGTGCAAGAGAGAGAGAGGGAGAGAGAGAGAGAGAGAGAGAGAGAGAGAGAGGGAGGGAGAGAGAGAGAGAGAGAGAGAGAGAGAGAGAGAGAGAGAGAGAGAGAGAGAGAGAGAGCAAGTACAGCGAGTGATAGAGAGCAAGAGAGTGGGTGGTAGAGAGCGAGAATCAATAACAAGGAAAGGATGCACAAGAGTAGAGAATAAACGTGACAAAGAGACTTGAGACACAAACCCGCAAGGGAGAAAGGCAGGAAATATGGGAAGATGCAAGAATATCCAAGCAGAGAAACGTACCTGGTGAGCTCATCCTCGAGCAGCCCAGGGTCGGGCGTGTAGAACTTGACACAGAAACGGAGCGGTATATCTGGCGAGCCAATCTGTTTGAGCACAGCCTTGTCTTTGTCCAACCAGCACTGCAACAACAAAACACAGCGGGAGGCCATCAGCAAAAAGTGACATCATCATCATCATCATCATCATCAATCCTGTTTATGCCTAGTGGCACATGAGGCTTCATAGTCGACTTTCCAGGCTTTCCTGTCCTGTGCAATGTTCAGTGCAGTTTTCCATGTCAGAGATGCCGTACTCAGGTCACTTTCCATCGTTCGCTTCTATGTTTTTATTTTATTTTTGCCCCTTTTATCTCTTTCCCTCTGGTATCCATGTGAGAGCTGTTTCAGCGGGTATATCAGGATTCATTTTCATAAAGTGGCCAGGCCATTTCCATCTTCTCTTTGTTATCATACTGTCTACAGTTTCTTGATTTGTGACTTGAAGTACAGTGAAACCTCGCTTAACGAGCATAATTCGTTCCAGAATCATACTCGTTAAGCGAAACACTCGTTATGCGAAGCAATTTTTCTCATATAAATTAATGTAAAATACGATTATGCATTCCATGTCGAAAAAAATACTTACAAAATGCTATGTATAAGTTATACTATAACATTTATTCAAAGAAAATTATATACATTTTTAAGTGAGTGAATCATCTTCATCTTTTCTTCAAACGCGGAACGAACCCACATGGAATGCGAATTCGATTTGCAGAAAAAAAAGTCGAAATAATTATGATACATAGCTAATTATTTTTTTTACTAGAAAGATGTCCAGAGACATTTGTTTTTGTCGACGCTTCAAAATTTGGCGAGAATGCGACACAGCATTATCATTAAATTTGCAGCGCGCATGGCCACTTCCTTATTAGGGTGATGAATCTCAATGTGAGAAGCACAGTTTCCCATGCTTTCAGCATTTTTCTTATTTCGCCAGAAGATTGTTGCTTTTCTGTTACCTCCTCCTCCTCCTTTGACAAACTTTCCTCCAAAACTTATTGCTGTGAAACACAATGCAACCCCATAAGCTCTTCGATGGTCAGCTCTTGGCTGTGCTCTTCCACAAGCTCTTCGATATCACTGTTATCCACCTACAATCCCATGATAGTGGCCAAAGACACAATCTCGTTGACTACAGGTTTCACTGTCTCGGACCCCTCAAAGTCACAAATTGACAACACTCTTCGGCCAAAGCTTCCTCCAAGAAGAAGTTAGGGTTCTATTGATAACCCCTTCCCCCGCCTTGTCGGTCATCTTGAGGTAGGCGAAGATGTGCAAATGATTTCTCCAAAACTCTTTCAGGGTGAGGTTGGTCCCTTCAGTCACCTGAAAACAATGCTCGAAGAGTGCTTTTGTGTAGAGCTTCTTAAAGTTAAAAATAACTTGCTGGTTCATTGGCTTGAGTAACGGAGTGGTGTTTGGAGGCAGAAACTAGATCTTCATGAACTTAATTTTTCAGGGAGGTCATCTTGTAGGCCTGGAGGATTCATGTACATATATTACAATATAACACACAAGTTTGAGAAAATGTGTGATCACAAGCGACGATACCACTTGAATGAGTGCTTAACACTGATGTAACATGCGCACAATCCGGGTCTTCCCCTCTCCTCGCCACTCGTTATGCGAAACGTCGCTCGTTAAGCAAGTCATTCTTTTACAATTTGTTTTGCTCGTTATGCGAATTACTCGTTATGAGAGATGCTCGTTAAGCTAGGTTCTACTGTAGTTTAGTGTTTGAGACTGTTGCCCAGTAATTCACTGTGGTCAGTAGTCAGGCATGGAAAGTAAAGGACCCTGCTCACGCCGGTTCCCAATCAGGCATATGATGCCGGATATTTTTTTTAAAAGACTGACTGGCCCTGGATGCGCCCATCAATACAACTCCGGTAGCCTTCACTTCCCAGGACTCTACCTGGTACCCTCTGTAGACTGGGAGTCAATGCCTTGTTTGAATTTGAACCCAAGATCTCGGGGCGGAGGTGAAGCAACTAGCCGCGGTATCACCGCAACTATACGTGTATCGGAACCCGCTTTTAATGCAATGATGTGCACTAAATGTACTTAGCGATTAACATATTTTTATATCAATAGCACATTGGGTGTATAGTATGAATCTGATTTGAAAAAGGAAAAAAAAAATTGAATTTGGCATGGGAAACTGTGCTTCTCACATTGAGATTCATCACCCTAATAAGGAAGTGGCCATGCGCGCTGCAAATTTGAATTTGTTACTGCTTAAGGGGTCAAATTTATTTGATTTGGAAAGAAGGGGGTGGGCGGGGGATAAATTTGGCTTGCCAATCCTGTGCTACTACCATATTAGATGCTCCTTGTCCTTATCGACATGCTAGCACATGAGTCCGAACCATTCCTGCTTCGTCCTCGGATGTAGCAACCACCTTAAGCGTCTCCACTCTTAACGTACCCCAATAGCAGTTGATTAGCATATCTTCTTTCTTCACCCCTGCAACAGGTTCCCACATGCTTGTCTTTGATTAATACCCCCATTTTCAACAGGACACGACTCCTTTTGTTTTAAAACCTCTAGAACGCAGCACTTCCACCATATGGAAAGACTACAAGCTTCCAGTCAAGAAATTCGCTTAAGTGCTTCTGTTCTGCATGATTTGGCAATAGTGCTACACAAAACAAAAGTAAGCAGCTGCAAAAGACACCAACGGCGTTCCGAGCATAAAGTGTCAGACTAACATCTGTATAGACCAATCAGGGTTCAACGGGTGACATGGTCAAAGCACGTGGCCATGTTTACGTCCCGTGGGCATTTCCTGGTATTACTGTCAAAATGGGTCCACCTGAAAGCCCAAAGTCAAAAAGCAAATTCTGCCCATAAAATAAGATCCTTGGGTCTGATGGCAAGCGGCTGGCCTATGTCCTACCATGCGCTCCACTGGATATTATGGCATACCAAGTAAATATTCCAGAAATAAGAGAGAGTCAGTCCACCTACAATCCAAAACAAGGGCAATGAATAATGATAAGACTCCGTGTGGTGTCAAGGACATCAAAGAGGAGAGGGAGGACGGACAGACAGACAGTCAGACTGACAGGCCGACTGCTCCCTTACAAACATATTGCTAAAGTCGACTAATTAAGGGTTTTCTTAAACTAGATCTCTTCCGTATAAAAGTTCTTATATAACAGACTTGGTGCAAACAACAAAACGTGCAAACACAGAAGGAGGAAAGGAGCAACAAGAGGAGGAGGAGGAAGAATAATAATAAGAAGAAGAAGAAGTAGAAGAAGAAGATGAAGAAGAAGAAGAAGAAGAAGAAGAAGAAGAAGAAGAAGAAGAAGAAGAAGAAGAAGAAGAAGAAGAAGAAGAAGAAGAAGAAGAAGAAGAAGAAGAAGAAAGAAGAAGAAGAAGAAGAAGAAAGAAGAAGAAGAAAAAAGAAGAAGAAGAAGAAGAAGAAGAAGAAGAAGAAGAAGAAAGAAGAAGAAGAAGAAGAAGAAGAAGAAGAAGAAGAAGAAGAAGAAGAAGAAGAAGAAAAGAAGAAGAAGAAGAAGAAGAAGAAGAAGAAGAAGAAGAAGAAGAAGAAGAAGAAGAAGAAGAAGAAGAAGAAGAAGAAGAAGAAGAAGAAAGAAGAAGAAGAAGAAGAAGAAGAAGAAGAAGAAGAAGAAGAAAGAAGAAGAAGAAGAAGAAGAAGAGAAGAAGAAGAAGAAGAAGAAGAAGAAGAAGAAGAAGAAGAAAAGAAGAAGAAGAAATGAAGAAGAAGAAGAAGAAGAAGAAGAAGAAGAAGAAGAAGAAGAAGAAGAAGAAGAAGAAGAAGAAGAAGAAGAAGAAGAAGAAGAAGAAGAAGAAGAAGAAAAAGAAAAAGGAGGAGGAGAAGAAGAAGAAGAAGAAGAAAATGGAGAAGGAGAAGAAGAAGAAGAAGAAGGAGAAGAAGAAGAAGAAGAAGAAGAAGAAGAAGAAGAAGAAGAAGAAGAAGAAGAAGAAGAAGAAGAAGAAGAAGAAGAAGAAGAAGAAGAAGAAGAAGAAGAAGAAGAAGAAGAAGAAGAAGAAGAAAAAGAAAAAGGAGGAGGAGAGGAAGAAGGAGAGGAGGAGGAGAAGAGGAAGAAGAAAAATAAGAGGAGAAGGATCATGAATGTGATTAAAGATGGGAGGTGGACGCCAAGATTAGGGATGAAGAGAAAATTATTCTGCAGCGGCAGGAAAGGTATGAACAGGAAAAGAACACAAATCTTTGTAAGCCAACACTCACATCATCGCCATTGTGGTTTGTGTATTCTAGATCAAAGTAGTCAGCCTCCAACAGCTGGAGATGGTTGACCACTGCCTCCCAAAGAAGTAATCCCACGCCTTTCACCTGCAAGCAGAATCAAAATAGGCGGCTGTAGAATAAATATGGCACATATTGTTGATTATGTTCCCCCTGGACATCCTCTGTAAACCTTCCAACGCTGAAAGTAAAAAAGTGGCATTTTTTTTTTTTTTACACCTGAGCTGAATTGATTTTAAAACTGGCATCAAGAACTCGGTATTTCCCATAAACACTCCGCCCCCATCTTTAGCAGCCATAGTAATGTTCCCCCTGGACATCATCTGTAAACCTTCCAACGCTGAAAGTTAAAAACTGCTAAGTTTTTAGATTTTCTAGATTTCTGTCTGATTTATCATCAATCTAGCTTACAGTATGATTTAATGTCAATCTAGCTCACAGTATGACTGTACGTCAATCTAGCTTACAGTATGATTTAATGTCAATCTAGCTTACAGTATGACTGTACGTCAATCTGGCTTACAGTATGATTTAATGTCAATCTAGCTTACAGTCTGATTGTACCTCAATATAGCTTACAGTATGATTTAATGTCAATCTAGCTTACAGTATGATTTAATGTCAATCTAGCTTACAGTATGATTGTACGTCCGTCTAGATTGCAGTCTGATTGTACCTCAATCTAGCTTTCAGCGCGACTGCACGTCAATCTAGCTTACAGTGTGATTGTGCGTCAATATAGCTTACAGTCTGATTGTATGTCCGTCTAGATTACAGTCTCATTGCACGTCAATCCAGCTTACAGTCTGATTGTACCTCAATCTAGCTTACAGTCTCATTGCACGTCAATCCAGCTTACAGTCTGATTGTCCCTCAATCTAGCTTACAGTGCGATTGCACGTCAATCTAGCTTACAGTCTGATTGCACGTCCATCTAGCTTACAATCTGATTGTAGGTCAATCCAGCTTACAGTGTGATTGTGCGTCAGTCTAGCTTACCGTGTGATTGTGCGTCAGTCTAGCTTACAGCGTGTTTGTACGTCAATCTAGCTTACCGTGTGATTGTACGTCAATCTAAGTTGCTGCCCCGGTGTATATATTATGTATATATGTATATCTACGGCTTCAAGGGTTCCCCCTAAGTTAATTTACGTGAAAGACGTCTAACACAATGGCACCTACCAATCAAATGTCTTTCTTAAATGTTCATGTATTCTAGACAAAGCATTACGGTTTGCTGTGCTCGTAAATTTTTGATGTATTTGTTATTCGACCTATGCTTCGTTATTATAAATTTATGTAACCTATGGTGCCGTTTAAATGTTTTGAGATTATTTCTGCCCGTATTCCATAGCTGTGGATTTCCAGCGGAACGACAGACATGACAACTAAGACACCTTTTTTTTGGAGGGGGGGGGGTGGTTAGCTGGTTGTTTTCTTAGTATACTTGTTTTCATAGCGAGGCGCACACGCCATTTGGAGGTGACAAGTTCGATTCCCGGCACGACAGCTACTGATTACGATTTATATGCTGTCAAGTGTGTCCTTCTGCCTTTCTACTTCTTTCTATGAGTGCCAATCAATACACTGTCTCTTTGTTGATTTTATACATATAAAATTCTCTTCAGACCGTGAACACCTACTTTGTCCTGCCGTATTGTTCACTCGATACCAAATGACCCTAACCACGTGTTGCTTGTTAGACATCAATTTACCATCAAATCGCGCAGAACCAGACAATCTGCCTTTTCATTTCCCAACACACCTGAATACCATGGAGAAAGTATCCAAAGGACGCTAAGCACCTTTTACTGTCTCAGAGAGAATTTTGCAAACCAACCCCAAGGTTTGTTGGCTGCTGCATGACTGTAAGTGACAATTTTGTTTAGTAGTTTGCCACAGCTTTCGGAATTGAATGACGCTATAATATCTTTGTAAAAATCAATGCAAAGTGTTTTGTTACCAAATCACCTGCCCTTGATTTTAAACATGGCTGAAAGTGTTAGGGAAAATAACAACAGATAAAACAAAGTAATGTTCCTCTGTTGTAAGGGACAGTAATGTTATCTTATTTATCCACAGGCTCGCCACATTTCTCCCAGATTTACGGTACCTATCATGAAATCAAGGCCAAAGGGGTTGCCATATCTATAGTACTGAGCCAGAGGTTTCCGGATATTTAAAATCTCCTTTTATCTGATAATTTTTCCACGCACATGGAACAATTTTTTTTTTTTTTTTGGAACATTGTTTTATCTGTTAATTTAACTAACTCTGTAACAGCAAGTAATTTCGATTTTGATGAATCCGATAATTTAACTGTGTGTGTTTAATTAAGACAGTTGTTATTTTGTGACAGAAACTGTTAACTGAGAGAGCTGAAACCATGGATTTAGGAGTTTTCATTTCTTACTTCGTATTTTTATTTAAATATATATATATTTTACTTACGTTACCCGTAGCTGTTCTTATTTTATTTATATAGATTTTTTTTTATTGTGAACATTGAAGTTTCATTTTGATTTCATTATCTCCTGTCATACAAAGTTGGAACTGCGCTGTGTGGTTTACCAAAGACTTCATTTCGTGAGTATAGTGTATTTTTTTCTTTTTTCGTTGTTTTTCACTGTTTTTTTTTTTTTTTTTTTTCAACTCCATCGCTGAAGGAGATAGTAGTGATCGGTGGATGGGATAAAATAAGTGAGAGAAAGACAGCGAGAAAAGAAGAGAGAACAGTACACAACCGTTTTAGAAAGACAGAGAGGAGGGAGGGAGGGGGAGAGGGAAACGATGGAGATTTATTTTCAACCGCCTTACATTTTAAAGGAATCAGCACTGGTGTTAGCCATACTATATAATCTCCCTGTGTTCTGATCCTCGTTTTTTTTAAACTTAATAGGCAGCTCTAGCTTAATTACGTGTGTGGCCAGAATTCTTCTTCTTCTTCTTCTCCTCTTCTTCTTCTTCTTCTCCTCTTCTTCTTCTCCTCCTCCTCCTCTCCTCCTCCTCCTTCTGTTTCGTCGTCGTCTTCTTTTTCTTCTACTTCGCGTTCACCGGCTATAAACTTCAGCGAAAATATCTACTTGTTCACTTACTTCTGGACTTCCTATCTTGTTTCATTACTTGAGATGTGCGTGCATATCTATTTTACAGATCGAGTTTATTTGTGTGAGGAGGCTGTTGGTTCCTCGCCCCCCTGGGCAGCGATTCTTCGTCCGGGACTTAATCACGGCTATGCAAGAGCGCCGACTCAAAAGAAAGCATTGAAGTGGCCTAAGCAGAAAGCTGGTGCCGACCCTGGCACGACCATTATTTTGGCTAACCACAGTGCCGACTGTAACCACCTACCAGACGACACATCAACAATGTTACTGTTCTTCGTCTTGTCTCTACTCCCGAAAGCCTCGCGGCCAGGGCTGAAAGTATGATTTTTTTGAAAAACCCAGCTTAGCTGAACAAAAACCCAAGCAATACATAGATAAAGAACAACAACAACAACAACAAAAACACATATTGTTAAAATGTACAACATTTATATTTACGAAACGAAAAATGTACCACTTATATAAAAGGATATATTTAAAAAAGAAAAATACCAGATTCCAGATCCCCCCCCCCCCCTTCCCGGCATCAAATAAAAACCCAGATCCCGGAGAAAAACCCAGCATTACGGCGTCAGGGCAGGAAGAGATCTCTGAAAACGGCCCTTCTATTCGCTGCCTCTGATATTTCTGCAGTCCATATTTTCTGCGTGGCCGTTGTATCTGTATAAAACATTGCTTTCTGTGTGGTGCCCTGTCTGATGACAATCTTGCTACATGACCAAACCATTTGATTTGTTGTCTACCTATAAAGTTCAGTACTGGTTCTGTGCCGACTCTTCTCTTGATATCAACGTTCCTAAGACGATCTTTCCTCGTTACAGCTAGCATAGTACGTAAAACCTGCATTTCTGTCGTGACAATGTTAAACAATGATAGCCTAGCGTTGGTAAGAATACTGCTATGAAACGTAAATTACAAGACAGAATCATAAACAACCAGAAACACAAGCGTGTAAAGACAAAATGGCGAAAGTGTCCTAAGGATGGACTCAATAGTGCCCTCTTACTGTAGCTCAATCACGGGTTTTAGGACAGCTGGCACGCTATGGTAATTGCATCCTGGTCAATACGGACCGGACAGGGCGGTGGGGTTGCCAGGGTAACTAGTCCAGAAAGTGGACACAAAGTCAGGCTCCTAGCTATGATGCTGTCGGGGTCAGTGGGGCATGGGCTTCGAGTTTCTTTCTTTTGGCCGTGCACTGTCCTTATTTCTCAACCGCCCCACCTCTCTCTCTCTCTCTCTCTCTCTCTCTCTCTCTCTCTCTCTCTCTCTCTCTCTCTCTCTCTCTCTCTCTCTCTCTCCTGACTGATTTACTTTCTACCCCACCAGGACATCAAAAGTTAGTTGCGTATCCATTACGCAGAACCAACCCCAACAGCCCCTAGCTGTTGTGTGGTTTTTCTAGGCAAATTTACGTCCAGTAGTTCGCCACTGCTTTCTGGCGGTGGGCTTTCTTGATACCACTGTCGAAACCAACGCAAGGCGCATGGCCCGCAAATTGGACCGAACCCGGCATCCCGGCATTACGAAGCGTTCGCATCGACTTAGCCACAGAGCCGACATGAGGACATCCCACAAGCGATAAACACCCGATGACACAAAGTGCCACCATGTGGATGAGGATCCACCGTGGAGAAGTCCCGGAAACCGTGTTTGACAGCACGTCCTTTAAATGGAATATTCTAGCAGACATTTCGCTGGGCAGAGCTGTCGAACCCAGACCACTGTATACGAGCACTAGAAAGCAAGCGGGCTGTCCAAAATGCTGGTTTCATTCCTGCTAAATACATCACGATAAAGATAAAGACAGTCAGACAGCAGTTAAGGCAATCCAGGTCTGAAGTAGTATTTTTCTACGTTGGCCTTTTAGAAGGGCGACACGTTATTTACAGCCAACACATCAGATTTTAACAATCGCCTAATTAGTGCTCTAAGGACATGCTTGTGTATGTGGGTGTGGAAGGGCGGATGGAGGGGTTAGTCTATTCTTCAAAACACGGGGCCCGGGAAACCACACGGGGAGTCAAAAACGTTAACCGTTCAGCTGCTCTAGGCCAGGACAAACAATGTCCAGTAGCCAGTTTCCAACAAGTCGCTTTTTGCTTATTTATTTCCTATGTATGACAAACACAACTGGTTTCCTATTACTAGTATACAGAGCGGAACCAACCCCAGCATTTTTTGGGCTGTTTTCGTTTCTCTAGTCAAAATTTACGTTCAGTAGTTTGTCATTCTTGTCGGAACGTCAGCTCTCGATACCACTGGTCGAAACCAAGGCAAGACAAACCGTCCGCAGCTGGGATCGAACCGGGCACCCCGGCAATACAAAGCGCGTTCGCTACGACTAAGCCACAGACGCTGACCATAAAAATAAAGAGAGAATTATTAATTGGCTCCCACAAGGAAGGGAAACTGTTTCTACTTTTTCTGGCATGCTATACACTGATGAGGTTAAATATAAATAAGTTAAACACTGCTTAATACTAAAATACATACACTATGAAAGCAGGTAGATGAAACAAATGAAAGTTTCAGCTCACTTTTGCCCCCCCCCCCCCCCCCCCCCCAGCAGTCGTATATAAAGTCAAATATCTCGCAGCTACACAGAACCAATACCAAGGACATATATACTAAAGCGGACGTACACCAAGTTACCACTATATATTTCTTGATTTACATCATCTTTTTTTGGGTGGGGGGGGGGGGGGGTTTTATGTCCCGTCTTAATCACCCCCGACCAGCACCCCAAACAGATCAGACAGACAAACTACTAGAGTGCCAGACGGCTAGACCAGAACAAAGCGCGGCCATGCCTCCCCAAATCTAGCCCGGTCCGGCCAGATCAATTCTGATGGCCAAACATGGGTGGCGATAAAGAGTTTGCCAAGCCGGAACGCAATCAGGGCGTCCTTCTCTGTGTCGCTTTGTCGAAGAGCTTCTGTTCTCTGGACTTTAACGAAGTAAACAAAGGAGTGAAGGGGGGCAGAACGGGGCTCTTGTCTATGGATTGAGAGCTAGCTCCAAGATAATTCAGAAGAAATGGAACAGAACGCTGAAATCGCATACATCCATAATCTTCTACTTCTTCCCTTTGTGCCCCAGTGGAGCATAGAATCTCAAGTTAAAAAAAAAACCGTAAGTCTTTGGAGATGCTTATAAAGACAAGGTAGTAAGTACCCCATAAAAACAATAAAACTCAAATAACGAGATTCTGAAAAGAATGGGAATGAAAAGAAAACTGCAAACGACATTTTTGTTAAATACAATATTCTGAACACATTAAAAGACATACAACTTTTAATAAAACAACTACAATAGAAAAAAAAATTAATAGCAAGGAATAAAGAAGTAGACCGCGAGGGCAACATCAACAGATGCACAAATAGTGGTCTCAAAGAGTATACAACTATGAGGAGAGGGGTGTTTTGCCTACTGACAAACTGCAGATCACCAAATATATGTGTATATAATTGTATATAATTGTATATGTATGTATGTATACACACACACACACACACACACACACACACACACACACACACACACACACACACACACACACACATACACACGGTCCGACAATTAAGCAATGGGACTAATTCCATAAAAATTTAAATAATCAACAGTTGAAGATATAACCTGTATCTGATTCAAAGTAAGCCTCTTGTGCATTGATACAGCAAGTGGCACGATCTAACAAACACTGGAACGACCTCTGTAGTTCTTCTATTAAAGTCGATGTTACGACCCTTTGGATATCATCAATATCGTTAAAGAAGCGACCTTTCATCGTAACCTTGATTTTGGTAGTAAAATAATTACAGGGAGACAAATCTAGGGATTAGGGTGGAAGGCTGAGAATACACACTTGTTTTTGGGCCGAAAATTCTGGTTTGGATGATATCTCTTGGGTACTCAACCCATTGATATTTTCAGTCATCAGACAACGAATGTGGTACAAACCGGCAAGCAACTTTTTACTTGCCAAAATCTTGCAATGAAATGTTATGAATTGACTCTCTATTAACACCAGTTTCATCTGCCATAATCCTCACAGTAAAAGAATTATCTTCTTGTATCTGTTCTCTGACTTTTGCAATGAGTTCATAATTACGAACAGAAATTTGACGTCTAGGTATAGGTGCATTAGTAATCATTTTTACCCCACTTTTAATAAATTATCCCCATAAACTTGTAGCATCATTTCAACTGTTTCAATCACGCTTATTCTGAGTTTTAAAAAGAATTTAATGTTAGCTTTTTGCTCGTGGATATTACGTAACAATGCACCTCTGACTAGGTAGATAAAATGGCGGCTTGTTTGTTGTCTGCTTATCAAACGGCCATGAAAAGTTGCCAGTTCATAGATGAATGTTGCCTCTTTAGATTCCATGCTTTGTTTCATAAATGACATTTTTTGTCTTGGTCATATTAAATATCAGTCTCATTACTTAATTGTCGGACCGTGTGTGTGTGTGTATGTGAGTGTGGAGGGGCTGATATCCTCACCCTACCCCTCCCCGCCACAACCATCCACAGACCTGCTCTTTTTAAATGTATTTTTGAACATATTTCATGTTATTTCACCAACACAATATTATTATTGCTATTTACAACATAATATTAACAATAACTATTATGGTTATTATTACTGCGCAATTAAACATGGACTACGGCCCACTGAATCCCCCCCCCACCCCCACCCCCCTTTTAAAAGTATAAACAATTTGCGGAAGGGATCGCAGCTACCTCACCTCGCATCCGCCCCCCCCCCCCCCCGGGCCAGCCTTTTATTTTTATTTTTCTAAAGGTGCCGCTGAATTAGATATGAAACATGGTCACTGGCCACGAGTTGCGGCATGGATCTCTGTACTTAGGACACAGCAGCAGTTCGTGTTCAGAATTCCGCATCCCAGCTGGAACCGTGTTGATATCCTATTGTAATTTGCCAACCCATGCAATATTCTCTGCCTGTGTCGACCTTCGCGTCCAAGACATTAGATCTTGGTTGGCAAAAGCTAGCCCATGACCTTCTCGTCCCACAACCTGGAGATAACAGCACTGATTGACTAGCCACGTACGGAGGTTGCTAATGAAATGGCTGTGTGAATGCAGTGTCTGGTTGTGTGTGTACGTTTGTGTGTGTGCGCGCGCGCTTTCTCTCTCTCTCTCTACACACACACACACACACACATATATATATATATATATATATATATATGTGTGTGTGTGTGTGTGTGTGTGGTGGTGCTCATTTGTTTGTCTCGCCCTCTGATTATCACCTACTCTCTCTCTCTCTCTCTCTCTCTATCTCTATATATATATATATATATATATATATATATATATATATATATATATATATATATATATATAGTCTTTATTTGTTAAATGATGCTTAAAAGGAATAAAAATAAGTAAGGAATAAAGCCAGAAGGACAGAATGTAAGACAATTCTTAAACATTTACATGTAAGGCTCTCTCTCTCTCTCTCTCTCTCTCTCTCTCTCTCTCTCTCTCTCTCTCTCTCTCTCCTCATCCTCCTCCTCCTCACCCTGCCTCAGTTTCTTAGAATTCTATAAATAAACCGCACCGTGGTGGTCAGTGGTTTCTGTCTATTTTCTTTAATCACAGACCACGGTAAAGAGCCATTGTCTGTCTTCTATAAACAGAGATACGTTACACACAACGGTCTATCTACAGCAAAACTGCCTTGGCGTAAACCGAGCATGCCTGTTATCTCCATTTTGTTATCATTGACCCTAGATGACGAATCGGTGTCTGCTTCAACGTTATTCTGCTGGCCGTCCCTGTACTCGTTTTTCTTTGTCAAAGCCCCTAACAGTCAACTTTTGTTTTTGTGCTCGGTTGAAATCTGCCTAGCCTCTACCAGTGCCTAGTGATTCGTGCATTTCATCTGCATATTTGCTGTCCTACTGTCAACACTATGTCACTAGCATAATATGGGTCAGTCAGGAACTTAGAAATGTATAAAATACTTAAATTTAAATTCTTGTCATTGGCCCGGCATTCTTTTTCTTCTGCCTTCTACACTGCCACCCCCTCCCCCCCCCCCCCAACCCAAAGGAGCACAACAGGTAGTCAACCAACTCATGCCACATCGTTTTATCCTTCGCTTTTGCATGCCGCGGCTCTCACCCCATGCCCTCCCCATCTTTTTAACTTTACTCTCTAGCTGAACTTTTCCTGCGTGACTCTTCTCTTAGCGCCTTTATTATTCTTCCTACATCGTACAAAGATCTAACATTCCAGGTATCAATCCTACAGATTTTCCTTGGTGAAAGAAGGTACGTCGACCATCCTGACCCCCTTCGGCTTTCCTTTACAGTGTTATCGCTCTTCTTTTAGAAAAAGCCCTTAAACACTCCCCCCACCCCCCCCCCCACCCCCCCCCATCCCCCAAGAATCTTGACTGGCTGGGTATTTCTTGTTTCTCTTTTTGACTTTTCCATAGTTAGCTGGTTGTTGTGGTTACTGTTTTCACAGGATGAGGATGCCAACCCCATTCCAACCCTTAGTCGCCTTTTACGATATGCCTGGTAGGGTGCAGTATTTCTTCCTGTTCATGCTTCCCGGACAGGTCCCGTTAACACACAAGCGGCCCAGTACTTAACACCCAGGACATTTTTAACGAGGGCTAAGACGGGGGGCGCCTCAAGATGCCAGATTCACCACTTCCTCCCACATTCCCAATCCCCAGCTTTTACAGCCCCTGCAATCCATAGATAACCCACCACCCCCCCCCCCTCCGTCCCCACACACACATACTACAAGATAAGAGGCACTAATGCATTAATCTCAAATCCATCGACAAATCGGAGATTCGAACCCGCAACACTGAAGAATCAAATATAGAGTCAACAAGAATGATTGCCGGGATTATTAAACTGTTATTACAAGGTCCAACAATTAAGTAATGAGACTGATTTTATTATGGCCAAGACGAAAATTCCATCTTTAAAGCGCAACAGGGAATCTAAAGAGGCAACATTCATCAATGATCTGGCAACTTTTTAATCGCCGCTCGATAAGCAGACAACAAACAAGCCGCCACTTTGTTGACCTAGTCAGAGGTGCACTGTTACGTTATAAGCACGAAACAAAAAGCTAATATTAAATTCGTTTTGAAACTCAGAAAAAGAGCCACTGAAACAGTTGAACTGATGCTACAAGATTAATTGTTTATTTCGTGCACAAATTTTCAGGTGGTATTCACGATTCAAAAGGTGTGGAAATGATTGATAATGCAACTGGACCTGGACGCCAAATTTCTGTTCGTAATGATGAACTCATTGCAAAAGTCAGAGAACAGATACAAGAAGATCATTGTTTTTACTGAGAGGATGATGGCAGATGAATCTGTTGTTAATAGAGACACCATTCATGACATATTAGTGCAAAATTTTGGCAGGAAAAAAAGTTGCTTGCCAGTTTGTACCACATTCGTTGTCTGATGACCAAAAACATCAGCAGGTTGAGTACCCAAGAGACATCATCGAAACAAGAATTGTTGGCCCCAAAAACAAGTGTGCGTTCTAAACCTTCCACCCTATTCACCAGATTTGTCTCGCTGTGATTATTTTCTATTCCCAAAATTGAAGTTACGATTGAAAGGACGCTTCTCTAACGAACCTGATGATATCCAAAGGGCCGTAACATCGACTTTAATAACATAACAACTGAAGAACTACAGAGTGCAATTCGTATACAGACTCGTTCAGAGTTTAAGTTACATAGGGGGCATAAGAACTTTAAGAAAGGCTTATGTGGGGCATGACGCAAGCATGCGCGCGCTCACAAACACACATACAAACACACATATACACACACACACACACACACACACACAGGCTGGGAAACACTTGTTTAAAGTTTCACGTGCCCTTGTGTGAACGCGAGGCTTACAACGGCGCTGAGAAGATTATGCAACATTCAGCACCTCAAATAGAAGGTCACTTCACAAAGTGTAACTGTTAACACAATTCAGAAGACGTGGCAGGAGACTGAATACCGTCTAGACATCACCAGAGCTACAAATAGCGCCCATATCGAAGTGTACGCTCCTAAACTTAAAACTTCAAACTTTTCGGAACATTCAAGACGCCACACATCTGTATTCATTAAAATACTTCTTTTATATCCTTTATAGGACGTTGCAGAACCAACCCTAACAGCCCCTGGCTGTTGTGTGGTTTTTCTAGGCAAATTTACGTCCAGTAGTTTGCCATTGCTTTCAGGACGGTCGGCATTCTTGATACCACTGTCAAAACCAACGCAATGCGCATGGCCAGCAGCTGGGATCGAACCCGGCATCCCGGCATTACGAAGCGTTCGCATCGACTTAGCCACAGAGCCGACTCATTTTACAATCCCGGCACTGATTTCTGCTGACCCTGTAAACATACCGTACGCTTTTGCGGCTGGAAAATATTTCATCTCCACAATCTCATCGAGGAATTTAGGTAACCGCTATCATCAGCTGGCAGACGGTAACCATAGAGACCGCTAATATGAAATGTCTGACAAGGTTATGAATAAAGTGAAAGTGTGACAGAAAGAGAATTCTGTTTGTATATTCTCTCTCTCTTTTCTCTCCATCTCTCTCCCTCGAGTAGTTACCGAATCTATTTCGGCTGAGCGCTCAGGGAAAGATAATTCAGTTTAGTGTGGCACAACAAGGGGTGATAACAAGATATATATGATATATCCGAAAGTTTTCGCTATCATTTTGAGTTCAGAAATTTCTGTTGACATGTATCCGTTAATGCAGCACTGACGTGCGTTTAACCAATCGACCTATTCTTTGCTATCTCGTACAATTAACCTCATGTCCTCCCCTATCTTATTCCTTTACTTAATCGCATCTCCTCCTGGTGTGCAGATTCTAATGTTTATGTCAACCCTTCGAAGGCCTCAGTAAAGTGGTTCTCCTTGAACACGCATATAGTGAAGGCAGACTTACCAGCAGTGTAAAACAGCGAGGAAATTTTGACGAGAACAAATCTGATGACATACCTTGGAGTGAGGTTTGATCGCAGCCTATCCTTCAAAGAACATGTTGACCATGTCATAACAAAGGCAGGCAAAGGCCTGTCAGCAATGAGGGTCTTGGCTGCCGCTAGCACTGAGCAGAGACTGCTTCTGCTTCTGTTCCAGGGACTTGTACTTTCTCCCATCGAAAATGCTCTTGCCATCCTTACTGTCAGCCATTCTCAGATTGAAAGACTTGAGAAGGTGCAAAATGAAGCAATGCGCATTATTCTAGGGTGCACTAGAGACACCTCTTGTGTAGCAATGAGGTACTCTCTTGACTTTCCTACCATGAACTACAGGATCAAGATCTGGAGGGCTCGTGTATACCTCAAGATAAGCCCAGGTCTGAAGCACCCTGTGCACCAAATGCTCTTTAAGAAAAAGGGCAATAGGCTTAAAAGGGGCAAGTCATGGCTGGGTAGGGCAGAGGATGACATCATGCAGGTTTGCAGCCTTACAGAAATCCATCCAGGTGAGGAGTAAATACCAGCGTCTAAAGAGCCCAATCTCACATTCTCCTGTGTCGTGACGCTCGATAGGAGTTGTCGGGAGCAGAATCCAGCTGTCAATGCCGAGGTATGTGCGCTTATCAGACAGAACAGTTAAGGAAGCCAGCGGTGCCTTCTCCATGACCACCAGCAGCATGACGATAGAGGTGATGGTGGTAACACAGGCTTTCATGTGGCTGGGATCACAGGACTATTCCCGCGTGTGTGTGCTGAGTGAGTTTATGAGCAATCCATATATTTCCTATTTCAGTGCCTGTTTGATGATTTTCTGCTTGTCTTTTCTCAAAATGTGCTCCAATGTGTCGCCACCTGCTCTGTCTCATTACAGTTTATACTGAAAATACTTCAACTTTTTTAAGGGGGGAGGGTTGGCCCCAAGGTGTGCGGGCTCTCAGAATTCTGCGCCTGCGATATATACAATAGCTTTAACTATCTGGGTACTTATTCTTCAGTTTTATTCGTAGAGGGATCTCAGCTCCCAGCTCCACCAAGCTTAACTCTTTAAATACCAAACAACGTATCATGTGTGGCTAGCTATTACTATTATTATTACTATCCTTATTATTTTTACTATTATTACTATTACTATTATTATTGTTACCGTTACTATTGTTACTACTGCTATTATTATTACTATTATCATTTTTATTAATACTATTATTATTACTACTCTATTATTACTATTATTAACATTACTACTTTTATTATTACTATTATTATTAATACTATAATTAGTACTATTATTGTTATTATTATTATTCGTAGGACTTTCCTTTCCTCCTCTGATAATTGCTGCGGCACCGCCAGCTGAACACACCTGGCATACCTGACTGGTGGCCACAAACTACACGACCTATTGGCCTGAAATGTTCCCAGACGACGAACAGTAAGTTCACAGTTACTAGGTCAGAACACTAGATGACAGACATTGAGAATGCCCCTGCACCATTACCTCTAGCGAAATAGTATAGTGTGTGTTTGGGAGGGGGGAGGGGGTAATAGATGGAAATCAAGGACGGATAACAGAAATTAGATGGTAGCAGGTGTTTACAGACAGCGAGTACGGGGCATTAAGCATACACTGAACGCCGCCAGACAGACCATAGAGAGACACAGACATATAGATGTATAGTAAAATGTAAAGTAAAGGACCCTTTTCCACGCCTTTAGGCGGATAGGGCATACAGGGCTAGACCTATATTTTTATAAACCAATCGGCACAAGATAAGTGATGTGGTCAGCATCACGCCGAACATAAAGAAGGGGCATAGATAAACAGAGAGAAATGCAGACAGACACACAGAGGGAAACTGGCAGGAAGAAGAGACACCGGAACAGCAGACATAAAGAAGTGAAATAACATAGACAGTCAACATGACAGACAGGCACAAAGAAGGACAGAAACAAATGAAGTGAGATAGACACACATATGGTAAGAAACACACACACACAGCGAGAGAGCGAGACAGAGAGAGAGAGAGAGAGAGAGAGAGAGAGAGAGAGAGAGAGAGAGAGAGAGAGTCAAGTTAAACGAACCACAAACGATAATACGGGATGTCACCCACTGGGGAAGTAAAATCAGAAAGCAAATGCAAAGCTCACACACAGCACACTGAATTGACCGACGAGGTCTGTGCCCTGCCCAGAATAAGGCAACATCACTACGCCATCACATCCGCTTGACATTCTTGGCTGACGCTAGACAGAGCAGTGGTCTCCAACTTTTCATATGTGCCCCCCCCCCCCCCCCCCCCCATCTTCCTCCCCCAATGTGTTAAAAAAGGGGGACATAAAGAAAAATGCCAAGCACTCCTAAGAAGCATTCGTAAAAAATAACGTGCAATTTTAATTAGCTTTTTAAGGGTAGGTGTACAGACTGCTCATGCAAATAAGAGTGTCCTCGGCTTTCTGTTTGACAAAAAAAAAATATTGTTTTTTTTACACAATATTATATTTATGATTAAACTAAAGAATAAAAATGTCATCATAACGGAATAATACAAGCACACATTTAACTCCATAACTGCTGGCGCTCTCCCAGGTTGAAGAACACTGAGTAACTGTCAGTGACGTTTAAACCCCACCATGACTGCCCAAGGAGCGATAAAGGCACAAGTCCCAGAAACCCCGTTCAACCATGAAATATATAAATATTTGAACCCCCGATGACAGCACACACAAACCAAGTACAGTACTTTCACGCACACGGGAAAAGACAAGGCAGTCGAGGTGAGAAATAAAAGGAGACAAGACTTGATCCTTTTAACGACAACTGAAGCTATTCCATATTTCTGTGGCTTCGGCGTTGCCAACGCGTTTCGTGTTGGGTTTGATCCCAGGTGCTGCGAAAAGTTTGTCTCGTGTTGTTTGTCGACAGTGATACCGAGAGGTGACCTTTCGGGCAACAATGGCAAACTACTGAGCGTAAAATTTGCCTAGAACAACCACAACAGTCAAAACAACGCTTGGGTTGGTTCTGCAACGTCATGTAAAGGATACATAATTAACTTAAACTATTCCATCTTAGTAATGGTGTCTGCCCCATTTATTTCATCATAACAAGATGCATAACACTTGTCGTAATTGTAACAAACTCTGAAAGCATGTCGAGATAGGTGAAGACCAGGGTGCTTGGAGCAGAGTGGCAAGCTTCACTGGAAAGGTCACGGGTAGTGAGCATACATTAAGTCTTTTCTCGAGGCTATGCCGGCGTAATGGGTAATGAACAGGTAGACAGATTGGCTGGATCTACACTACTGGTTGGTGAATTGATACACGACAAGGCAGATGTGGTCAAGGCCCCTGGGGAACAAGCAACGGAATCAGTAGAGAAACAAGATTATTATTGCCTGGATGTAACCAGAGGGTCTGACCGGTTCATAAAGGTACCATCAGTATTCAGAGAAATTAGCTCCAGATGTGCCAAAGCTAATCAGGTAAGGGGTCAACTATCTTCCCTGTTGACACACAAGCAGATACCTCAGAGTACTAAAGCGAATCTTATCAGAACTATTTTTTGGCCAATACTATGTTATCAATGCCAAACGTGGACACTTACATCCTCCAGTAAACGCAAAATTGTGACAACAGCGATGAAATGCCTTAGAAGAGCTGCATGAGTTTCAAGGAAAGACAGAATACGAAATCATGAAATCAGACAAATGCTAGGGATAAAGCCAGTCTTACAGGTCATCAAAGAACAACAAATGAAGTGGTTTGGACACCTAACAAGAATGCCCTGGTACTATCCACCACAGCGAGCCACACTAAAACGTTACAACGAGCGAGTGGAAGACCTCGGAAAATATGGAGTGATGGCATTAAGAACAGCCTAACAGAAATGAACATCAGTCTCAATAGTGCTCTTGACAGAGCTCATCAACGAACATTACATCTCCCCCTGACACTTCGATGAGGTAAAAGGTGGAAGAGAAGAAGAAGAAGAAGAAGAAGAAGAAGAAGAAGAAGAAGAAAAGAAGAAGAAGAAGAAGAAGAAGAAGAAGAAGAAGAAGAAGAAGAAGAAGAAGAAGAGGAAGAGGAAGAGGAAGAAGAAGAAGAAGAAGAAGAAGAAGAAGAAGAAGAAGAAGAAGAAGAAGAAGAGGAAGAAGAAGAAGAAGAAGAAGAAGAAGAAGAAGAAGAAGAAGAAGAAGAAGAAGAAGAAGAAGAAGAAGAAGAAGAAGAAGAAGAAGAAGACCATCAGTATTGGATCTATGTGCTGGCTGCTGAAGATGAGGACGGAGCACGCATGGGAATGTCCCGAGTACTGTGATGTCAGTTCTTGACTCAACTCAGCTAATTTCTTTATCTGACAGAAGTATTTCCCAATGTAGCTCATAATTCCCCAGAGTGTTCTTTAATATACTCAATGGTATTCTCAGCTCTCCTTCTATTGTACCATAATCGAATCGCATCCTCACCTGCACAGTCGTGGCGATAGTACTAGCCATATGCCATAAATCCCCCCCCCCCCCCAACCATCTGTGATACTGTATTCAAACAACCGTCTATGAATGAAACAGTCGTATTCTTCTTTCCGGTTGTTTGTTCGGCGACAAAGCTTCTTTGATCAAAATACTCGTTTTAGCATCTACTTTAACGTTTTTGGAGCTTGTCAGGCACAATAAATGTTTACCCTCCTGTGTTAATAACTCAAGGCGGTGTACGATGTGCGTCCCCTAAAAGCGAACTTCCATGAAGAAGAAGGAGAAAAAACCGATCAGTCTGGCATTTAGGAGACCGGAGATTTATCCCATGTAGAACAATGCCTTTCTAGACTAGGGCAAGGATCATGTTCGCACGACATAAAGCCCTCAGATAATTACGAAATGAACTTTTATTTTTCTTCAGTGTCCCGGTAATGGCCGCATCCGGATATACTGTATTTCGTGGTGTTCTTGCTTTGTCGCATTTTTAATAGTGAATTAAATAATTAATAACTAGGTACTCCAATAGCAACCACGATAGCAACAACGTTTATACTACATAGACTTTCCTCTAAGGGTTCCGGTGTCATATTTTTGGGGAGAATAAGAACACACAAAAAGTGCTCTGCCACAAGTATGTCGTCAAAGGTGCCTGAAACTGGTGTGTGTTGAGCCCAAAGATGCAAATGCCACAGACTAGGTATAAACAACACAAAACGTGATAATAGGCTTTTAAAGGGTGAACGACGACGACGACAATGAAGAAGAGGAAGAAGAAGAAGAAGAAGAAGAAGAAGAAGAAGAAGAAGAAGAAGAAGAAGAAGAAGAAGAAGAAGAAAGAAGAAGAAGAAAGAAGAAAGAAGAAGAAGAAGAAGAAGAAGAAGAAGAAAAGAAGAAGAAGAAGAAGAAGAAGAAGAAGAAGAAGAAGAAGAGAAGAAGAAGAAGAAGAAGAGAAGAAGAAGAAAGACAAAAGAAGAAGAAGAAGAAGAAGAATCAAGCAGAATCAGCAGCAGCAGCAGCAGCAGAAGAAGAAGAAGAAGAAGAAGAAGAAGAAGAAAATGAAAAGCAGAAGAAGAAGAAGAAGAAGAAGAAGAAGAAGAAGAAGAAGAAGAAGAAGAAGAAGAAAAAGAAGAAGAAGAAGAAGAAGAAGAAGAAGAAGAAGAAGAACCTTCGTCACCGGACCGCCACTCATATATATATATATTGCAAGCAAACCGGGGTGGAGGTGTTCAATAGGTTTAATCCTACTTTAGGAGCATAATAGCAACTCAGCAAGGGGCTGGTCGAGTGGTTACAGTCGTGCACGCATGCACGTACGCACGCACACACAGAGTCGCTCTCTAACTGTCTGCCTGTCATACACATTCTGGAAACGATCCCCAGATACACAAACCTCACCTTAAACTGAGACTCTAGACACAGATAACTATTTAATGTTAACGTACGTATCAACGAAGAACCATACAATTATATGTTCTTTCCTATTTAAAAAAAAAATCACGTCATTAACAACGCCACGAACCTCCATTTCAAAACAAAACAAAACTGCCCGCTGCAAACTCCCCTAGCTCAGAACGCTTTTCATCTTTTTAAAAATCCCATGAGAAAAATCAGGCCACAGTTTCATTATTCATCTCTCAACATCTCTATATTGCTTCCACTCTATTAAGGTTTTGCCTGTGTAGCCAACGGCTGCGTTTCCATACGAGATTTGTTTTGTTTTTAACCGTGTCATGGAAGCTACATCCAATTTGAAGACGCTGGTGCGGGGTTTCAAACATCTACAGGCATCGATTACGTAGAAGCTACTCAAATTCGAAACACCGGTTGATAACAACACCACAAACAATTAGTGGTACCTCGGTATACGTTTCGCTTTGGTATACGTTCAACCTGGTACACGTCCTGTTCAGACACGAACACTTTTGCTTGGTATACGACTTTTCTTTGGAATACGAACTTGTATGAGTCAAAATTAGTCAGGGCACCGCGTGATAAATTTGTTTACCTCTCTGGAGACAACGTCAAGGACAGATGTCAATGATTCTGCAGAGAAGGGCCACACCAACAAAGCCCCAACAAGCAGTAAGAGTACTGTCTGGAATGACCAGACAATGTCTCAGTTCCGAAACATCCCGAGGAGAAGGCAGAAGCAAAATTCCTTGGGCCGATTTTCGATAAATGTCAAACACGATCAGCCTCAACTAGGTTCAGGTTACGAAAAGAGAGAAGGGAAACGAGAAAGTGAAAGCAGAAAACACAAACAAACAACACACCAGAATGTCAGATTCCGGAAGTTTTATTCGAAGGGGCAGCCTCCTTTTAAACCAGTGGCTCTCAACCTTCCTAATGCCGCGCCCCGTTAGTACAGTTCCCTCATGTTGTGGCGACCGCCAAACAAATTATTTTTCTTCATAACTTCCATGAATGTGTTTTCCGATGGTCTTGTAAAAGGGTCGTTTGAACTCCCCAACCCCCCCCCCCCAGCCCCCAAAGAGGGTCGCGACTGGCAGGTTGAGAAAGGCTGTTCTAAATGATAACATCCGCTCCTTCTTTCTTCTCAGTACCGTCCTAGCAGGCACTCGACGCTTCTCAGAAGGGTAACGTGAGGTTAAACGTTCATTTATTTTTTATCTTAACTGCTTGTGTGTTTATGTATTTTATTATTAGGCAGTAAATAAATTCTTGTATACACCCAAATCAATGCATATTATGCTAATAACACGAGGGGGGGGGGCGTGGGAAAAGATGAATTATTCTCATTTTACTGCTTCTCTCTCTCTCTCTCTCTCTCTCTATCTCTCTCTCTCTCTCTCTCTCTCTCTCTTGTTGTACCCCCACCAGGACATCACACAAGCGATAAACACCAGTTGACACAAAGTGCCACCATGCGGATAAGGATCACCCGTGGAGAAGTCTCATAAACCCCTTTCAGCCAGTAGGCCATATTTATGCCCTGGTTATATTCAGGGCCCCCGGCAGAAGCCAGGGTGGGACTTCAAATAACGAAAATTTGCATCCCACGTGGGGACGACTGCATGATGCTATAATTGTATTGCTTGTGAGAACATTCGTTTGGTATACGTACTGCATTACTTATACGTCCAGGGATCATGAAATTTTTGTATACTATACCAAGGTGCCACTATATGCTGCTGTTTCAGCAAACCCTTAATTAGTTGCCTTTTACGACATACTTTATAAGCGACCGTTATAGTCAGTCTAATCCCCCCCCCCTCAACCCTCCATAACCAGTCCCCTACCCCCAACCCTGGCTCTCTCTCTCTCTCTCTCTCTCTCTCTCTCTCTCTCTCTCTCTCTCTCTCTCTCTCTCTCTCTCTCTCTCTCTCTCTCTCAGGGTCATCAACTACAAAAATCCCACATACTGCAGTCAATTTCTGACTCCAAATGTACCACAATGACAAATAACCTCATCTGTAGTTATTTCTTCTTTTTTTTTCCCTCATTCATTTTCTTTTGCTGATTATCCCCCAACAGAATATTGGCTCTCAAATGACTGCGCTGTCACACTCTCTCTCACACTCTCTCACTCTCTCTCTCTCTCTTCCTTTTTCACACTCTCTGGCTCTCTCTTGCTTACTATCTCTCTCACAATTGGGTCCAATCCCTCTACTGTCCTTCACTCCTTACAATCTGTCACTGTGGGGTGTCCTCTTAGTTTGTTTTCTGATTTGTAAACTATATGCATTTTTCACTCTGTCTGTCTGTCTGTCTGTCTGTCTGTCTGTCTGTCTGTCTGTCTGTCTGTCTCTGTCTGTCTGTCTGTCGGTCGGTCGGTCGGTCGGTCGGTCGGTCGGTCGGTCGGTCGGTCGGTCGGTCGGTCGGTCGGTCGGTCCGTCCGTCCGTCCGTCCGTCTACATATCAGAACTATAACGAACATGAAACCCTGTAAACATAACCGCGTAAACATAACCATGTACAACGGAAGCGAATGTGAAAAAGAACCAAAAACCCCCATCAGAACTATAATGAACATGAAAAACGATGTAAACATAACCATGTACAACGAAAGTGAATGTGAAAACTGCACCAACACAACCTCCTATAGCTATAGTGAACTAGACAACTAGATTTAACCACCCAGTACTGAAGTGATCGTGATAAATGACCCAGAATGTAACCATCTAGAACTGAAGTGATCGCAAAAACGACTGGAGCGGCAGACAAGCAACAAACAAGCGACCCACCCGTGTTTTGAATAGGAGACCACTTGAAACAGAGAAAGTATGAAAGCGTCAAAGGGTTGATCTTCAATTGCCCGGTCCACCAATATTCACGCAGGAAGCCCGGGCGTAATAAATCTGAAACACTGGGTTCCAGGCACAGAATGCATAACTAGCCTGCCAGTGAGTAGGTGAGAGCGGGGGGAGGGGTGAGCTGAACAGTTAGAGAGGAGTGGGCGAGAAAGTGTTGTAAAGGGTCACCGAGTGACAGAGAGAGAGGAGGGGTGAGAAGATGTGCTTTAGAGGGTGAGAGAGGGTCAGAGGGTGAAAGAGAGAAGGGGATGGGTGAGAGATTGTGTTTTAGACGGCAAAAGAGGGTCAATGAGTGAGAGAGAGGGGAGAGGTGAGAGAGTGTGCTTTACGGGGTGAGAGAGGGTCAGAGGGTGAGATGAATGTGTGATAGTGAGTGAGCAAGTTTTAAATTATGTGAGTGAGTGAGTCAGTCAGTCAGTCAGTCAGTCAGTCAGTCAGTCAGTCAGTCAGTCAGTCAGTCAGTCAGTCAGTCAGTGGGAAAGCACCACATAATACTGAACATGTGCTAAAGACATGCTCTTTCTAACTGCAGGAGGGATATTTCATATTTTGCCAGCTGCCTGCTCTCAGGTTGTTCTCTTAATTTTATGTAAACAGTCCCTGGAACCGAAATTTTATGCTCTTTAGTCTCTGTATGACTCACTAAGTCTTGTATTTTCGCTTTAATTTTGCTCTTGAAGTACTCACAACGAGCCTTCGTCGTATCCCCAGGAACTGCCATCACCAGTCTTTGATTGTGTCATCATGCAGCCAGTCTTTCCGAAATTTTTGCTTATACTGCTTTACTTTTAGCATGTTGAAAAGATTTTCCAAAGTGGAAGACATATATGAAGGTGAGCGATTATTATTTAAAAAAAAGAAGAGCAACAAAGTCAGCATCACAGCTATAATTCACAATACATCGAAGATACAGTATAAACAGTTAGTGTGATTCACGTGCGCTCTTAATCAGTACCGGGGCTGCCAGATTGATAAGCGTTGACCCCAGTGAGTTCAAAGTTTAAGTAATCGCAGTTACCACAGTGTAAGTGCCCTGACCAAAACGAAAAATGTTCAAACAAAAAATCTATAAAATGTCCAATTTGTCATAAAAAACATATAGAATTACATCTACCATCTAGTCGTCAAAACACCATCTAGATGCAAGGGAAACATCTAGATCTGGATGTAAAACATCCGAAGTGGCAATACTGCTTGCGAGTCTCTGCAATGTTTCGGTGGATTGTCCGGCCCCATTATCTCGTTCATCTTTGACATGAAGTGAGGCGGATATGATGGATTTCCCTGCAACTCAACGACCTGCCTGTTCTGGGGTCTGCTTACTGTCACTGTTGATTGTGTGGCTACAGATCGTCTTCAGCCTTTCTAGCCCTAATGGAGCATAGGCCCTCAACCAACTCACGCCAAGTCGTTCTATCTTTTGCTATCGCTATGGGTCAGGCTGAATTACCACATTGTAAAACATGTCCATTACTGTCGGTGTAAAGATTTCGGAAATTTTTCAGCGCCCCGTGTGGTGACGGAAATTTCTCTCTTCAGCGCCCCATGTGGTAACGGAAATTTTTCTCTTCAGCGCCCCGTGTGGTGACGGGAATTTTTCTCTTCAGCGCCCCGTGTGGTGACGGCAATTTTTCTCTTCAGCGCCCCGTGTGGTGCCGGAGATTTCTCTTTTCAGCGCTCCCTGTGGTATTGGAGATTTCCCTCTTTAGCGCCCTGTTTGGTGCCGGAGATTTCTCTCTTCAGTGCCATGTGTGGTGCCGGAGATTTCTCTCTTCAGCGCCCCGTGTGGTGCTAGAGATTCATCTCTTCAGCCCCCTGTGTGGTGCCGGAGATTTCTCTCTTCAGCGCCCCGTGTGGTGCTGGATATTTCTCCCTTCAGCGCCCCGTTTGCTACCGGAGATCACTATTTTCAGCGCTTCACAGAGTGCCAGAGATTACTCTCTGCAGCGCCCCGTATGCTGCCGGGCCTGTTTTTCTTGCAGACTGGCCTAAACCGTCCTTTTCGTGCGCGTGTTTTCCAAATCGGCACAACTCTCCGACAAGTCAAAACATCTGACCTGAGATGTTCTGCAGAAATCTGAACAAGAACCGTCACAGGAAAAGTAACCGTGACCCATGTGCAAAAGATACAATACAAAATGTTAACTGCAGTGTTGAATAAGGAGTTATCATGTGCTATATAGAATATGTGTTGTCATGTGAGTAAAGTATTTTACAACACACACACACAAAGTAACAGCGATGATGGTTTGTCAAACGAAGTCAGGAAGGAGACTGTGAGCCTAGAAATAACGAGGTGAACTTATGGCAATTCATCTCCAGTCAAATAAAAGTAATCGTTTTCAGAGGGTACTTTTTCTCCAGTCAAAACACTAAAGTGTCCCTTAAAAAGCATGTCGTAAAATGCGACTAATTCGGGATGTGCTGAAATCGATGTGTCAAAGAGCAGTCTTGCTGCAAACTCTCAGACAGACAAACAGACATGGATTGGTAAATGGATGGATGGAGAGAACGAGAGACAGAGAAAGAGCAAGCGAGAGTCAAACTCAGACAGACAGAGAGAGAGAGTGAGAGAGATACACAGTGTCAATAGTCATATCAAAGGCGAAGAAGAAGAAGAAGAAGAAGAAGAAGAAGAAGAAGAAGAAGAAGAAGAAGAAGAAGAAGAAGAAGAAGAAGAAGAAGAAGAAGAAGAAGAAGAAGAAGAAGAAGAAGAAGAAGAAGAAGAATGAGGAGGAGGAGGATGAGGAGGAGGACGACAGACAGACAGACAGACAGACAGACAGACAGACAGACAGACAGACAGACAGACAGACAGACAGACAGACAGACAGACAGACAGACAGACAGACAGACAGACAGACAGACAGACAGACAGACAGACAGACAGACAGACAGACAGACAGACAGACAAAAAAGAAGAAGAAGAAGAAAAAGAAAAATAAGATCATAAGTTTCACGTTCCAACTGAGGATAAGGGACAGAAAAATCGGAAAAGAAGAAAAATAGCAATGGGAAAAGAAAAATAAGGAAAGCCAAAAAAAAAAAAAAAAAAGGAACTGGGAAATTCCCTTATAGTTAAATAAAATTCAGAGAGGTTAAACAAAAGCAACTTTTCAGCTGCTCCAAATAAAAAAAATACTTACAATTTTTTTTTAAAGGCGGTTGAGGGGTGGGGGTGGGGGAGGGTGCAGACAGAAATAAACTTCAACATTAAAGTGACCGAGGCGACACATGACGGAAAAACATTCAACTCCGTGGGGCATGGAGAGAACCGGTTTGTCTACTGGCTTCCCCCCCCCCCCCCCCACAATGGATTCCTCACTTGCCTTGCAAAAAAAAAAAATCGTTTCTCTCCTCACAGTCAGGGCTGCCAATGGGATTTTTTTGAAAAACCCAGCTTCGCTAAACAAAAACCCAAGCAATACATAGATAATAAACAAAACAAACAAAAAAAAACCCAGATTGTTAAAATGTACAAAATGTATAGTTACGAAACGAAACATTTACCACTTTTATATAAGGATATATTTTAAAAAAAAAAAACAGATTTCCCTGAGGCCTCTAAGAAAAACCCAGATCTGGGGCGGAAAACCCAGCATTGGCAGCCCTGCTCACAGTAAACCTCCCACTTGCCTTGCACAAACTAACGACCGCGGCTAATAGAGTTCCCAGAACTGAGACAAACTGATTGAGGCTACAACCAGGGTACAGCAGTGCGTCAGAGGCACTCACTAGACGAGGAGGACATAAATGCATCTTGTCTTACAGCTGGCCCTAATGTGTCAGGCAATGGAATGCATTCATCACCTCCAGCACACGCGTACACAAACAGCAAACGACTGGAAGGCGGGGGATTGGGGGAGGTGGGGGGGGGGGGGTTTTCAGCCCAGCCTTGGCAGTAGCAAGAAAATATTTGATTTCCATCAATTCCCAGCCGAGCGTGAGAGACAGTGCAGTCAAAATGCATGCAGGATTTCACGACTCGGCGAATTATTCGTCTGCGTGCCAATGTCCTCCTGGTCGGTAGAGAAGCGGGGTCTGAATTGCGTGGCTGCGGGAAACGGTTTGATGACCGAGAGGCTCTGGGTCGCTTTGGTCAGATGCGCTGAATATGTGTACCACTGTGTGTCTGGAGTTAGAGAAAATAAAAGCGGTGATGAAGGGACTTCACTCTCCACTACAAAGCAACTTCAATGGAATTTTCAGATGGTCCTATAGCGAAAGCAGATGTCTGCAATCCCTCGTCTTCAAATGCCAAGCGGCGAGGTAGAGAATATCTCATCATAACGCCCAATAATGTTCAATCCTTTTCTTTTTTTATCAACATCAGCAGTGCGCCGCTGGGCGTCGCAGTTTAGCACGCAGGTAGCCGAGCCAGGGCGCGCTGGGTTGCTTGGTATGCAGTGATGTTGTGAGGTCGTCTTTTATGTCTCCCTCAGCCACTGAATATTTATATTTTCTTGTACGCGTCTTAGCACACTTGTTTCTTCTGCAGCGACGCGCTGCCGTCGTTTGGAGGTGATAGGTTCAATTCCCGTCATGATAACTACAGCTTTCGAGTGTTATGGTTGTTAAGTATGCCCGTCTATCTTTCTGCTTCTTTTTGTAAGTGTCAATCAATACATGCCTGTTTACCTGGTTGATGTAAAGACTGTGAGGTCTTGCATCGTTTTCACGTGGTGCCGCACCAATTGGTTTATCGAGACTTCACACCAGAGTCCGAGAGAATTCTTCTCCTCACGTGTGAAGTTTTAAGCATGTGTTGTCACTCGTAAAGCATTAATTATTCCGGAGTACATCTGCTTGAGAGGCCAGAATCCGTAAATCTGCACACAAATAAGCCAGATCTGTGAAACGGGTGTGCACGCAGCCCTCAAGTTCTGAAACAAGAATAAAGTCCAGAGGCAGACGAACACCCAGAACTTTCCGCTGGAGTTTACAGCCGGTAAACGAGAAGACGTCATAGCGTACATACCATTTACACGTGCGACTCTGTGGATTTGGGGTTAGTGTGTTCGTTTAACAATGCCATAGTTCTCCAGTGCTAGGGCTCACTTTCAGCAGTGGACGTTTATCTTCAATTTGATAATTTATAAAAAAAAAAAAAGGGGGGGGGGGGGCGGGAAGTCTCGTAGTCTTTAGGAGTGGATGGAAGCATTACTGCGTAACGTTCGCAAAGACAGGAGACACGAGTGATACACTGTCTCCAAACATCACTGTTGAGACAGCACATAACCCCCCCCCCCCCTTCCCCCCACCCAAATTGTCTTCAGAAAAGTACGGCTTGCCCCAAACTTAAATGAAATTCTTACTGTTTTTCATTACTTTTATTATTATACCACAAAGGAAGCGACATGGACGATAGATAATCGTTTACCCCATCACTCGACATTGTGACATAATATGTAACATCTCCAAGCCCATAACAATATTTATCATATCTCCTCCCCGTAAAATTCATGTTAATTCTAGCTATTTTTAACAACCATATATTCGACAACCCACGAAGTCAACGTCTTAGAAGCACACATTAAACATCACATGTTAATACTATACACATGGAAACGAGATTCAAGAACCCATTGAGACTAATAGTACCAGCCCTCACATGTTATTTTATCGAGCACAACTGGAAGACAGACACAAAATTACAGCTTGCTGATCGACGAAACGAAAAGAAACGCCCAGGTACACGGATTAATTTTTGTGCCATGTGAAAAATGAAACAGGTAGAAGACAGGGCTGCCAGTGATATTTTTTTTTAAAAACCCAGCTTTGCTAAACAAAAACCCAAGCAATGCAAGAATAACGATGTGGGGAAAAATAGGATAAACTGTCCTGGTTACGTCCGTTTTGCTTTTCTAATGACCTGTTGATCTTTTACTTAAGAGTTCTATTATATCCAACATCTAACCCACTTTCACTTACACACATATCTCCTCGCCACCGCCCCCCCCCCTTTTTTTCCCTCTCACTGTCTGTCTTTCCGTCCATCGTCTCCCCACCCTCCCCCTACCCCCGACACCCTCTTTCTCGGCATTTGTGTGTGTGTGTAAGTAAGTGAATAGGTTTTTGTGTGTATGTGTTCGCACGCGATTTTACCAGTCATGCTTTTGTTTTTGACTTGATATTCATGATATGCATATTATTACATGAACATTACATGCTTTATTGGTAAAATACATCTGCTGTGTGAAAGATGGGGGGTTTGGAAGGGCCGAATGTTAGACAGGCCTGCGTGCCTTATTTGTGACTAATTGCAAATAAAGTTCGTTCGGCTCGTTTGTTTTCTCTCTCTCTCTCTCTCTCTCTCTCTCTCTCTCTCTCTCTCTCTCTCTCTCTCTCTCTCTCTCTCTCTCTCTCTCTCTCTCAAACTTACAGCCACCATCTATCCGCGTCATTCACGTAACAATTCAGGTTTCCGTATTGTTCAATGTCAACCCCTACCTGCTCCGCAGACGCCTTGCCGCATGTAATTCCTTCATCGGCCCGCGTCTGTCAGAAATGACTACCACCAGATCAATCTGTAGAATGTCCTCCCATGTAATTCAGGCAGTAATTTATCGCCCTATTCCTGGACAAAGCGTGCATTCATTCGACGCCCAGTGGCAGCCTCTCTGTTTTTTTACTTCTACTTATTGCAGGCATGCATGGAAATTGAATATTAGGAGCTGAAGGTGAGTCGGGGAGACGGGGGAAGAAGAATCATGCGACTGGGGAGTGATGGAATGTGAGTGCACATACTCACAAAGACAGAGGCGTAGAGGGAAGAAGAAGAAGAAGAAGAAGAAGAAGAAGAAGAAGAAGAAGAAGAAGAAGAAGAAGAAGAAGAAGAAGAAGAAGAAGCAGAAGAAGAAGAAGAAGAAGAAGAAGAAGAAGAAGAAGAAGAAGAAGAAGAAGAAGAAGAAGAAGAAGAAGAAGAAGAAGAAGAAGAATGGAGAAATCGCAGAAAGAAAGAAGGAAAGAAAGAAAGAAAGAAAGAAAGAAAGAAAGAAAGAAAGAAAGAAAGAAAGAAAGAAAGAAAGAAAGAAAGAAAGAAAGAAAGAAAGAAAGAAAGAAAGAAAGAAAGAAAGAAAGAAACAAACAAACAAACAAACAAAAAGAAAGAAAAAAGAAAGAAAGAAAGAAAGAAAGAAAGAAAGAAAGAAAGAAAGAAAGAAAGAAAGAAAGAAAGAAAGAAAGAAAGAAAGAAAGAAAGAAAGAAAGAAAGAAAGAAAGAAAGAAAGAAAGAAAGAAAGAAAGAAAGAAAGAAAGAAAGAAAGAAAGAAAGAAAGAAAGAAACCGGACGCCTTAGAAGAACGGAAGCCCGCAGACGTCAAGGAAATCAACAGCATGCAGAGAAAACTGGACACACCAGGTTCCAGTCAGCAAAGACAAAGAGAGGGGAAAAAAGAAGAAGAAGAAAAGAGGAAGAATGGACAAATCGCAGAAAAAAGGAAGGAAAGAAAGAAAGAAAGAAAGAAAGAAAGAAAGAAAGAAAGAAAGAAAGAAAGAAAGAAAGAAAGAAAGAAAGAAAGAAAGAAAGAAAGAAAGAAAGAAAGAAAGAAAGAAAGAAAGAAAGAAAGAAAGAAAGAAAGAAAGAAAGAAAGAAAGAAAGAAAGAAAGAAAGAAACCGGATGCCTTAGAACAGAAGCCCGCAGACGTCAAGGAAATCAACATCATGCAGAGAAAACTGGACACACCACGTTCCAGTTAGCAAAGACTCTTCCTTCTTTATAATTAACGGGGGGGGGGGGACACCCCTAGATTCCACTCTCCGGCAACCTCACTTACTTGTCCCTCCTGCCTCAATCAAACCCGCAACCTCCCTTCCAACTCAAACAATAAATTCAGCCCGCGCTATTTTCGCCGTGTTCGTTTGTATCTAAAATTCTCTTTCGCCCGGCGGTATGGGCCTAACTAAATTAATCTCTCACAAATATGCCAATGCATATATTTTCTGGATTGAGCGCCGGCAGCAGCGCAATTAAGCGAAAACGTGCATCATTATCCGCTGAACAATCTTCAGATAACGGTTGCTCTGTGCTGCCCTGTGGAATTCTGTCGGCCGGCTTGTGATCCCTGATTGCCGTCCAGCTGATGGGTTTAATTGGTGTTGCACTGCTGGATGCTTGCCGGTCTCACGGTTTCGGGTTCGAACCTGCACGGGGCGGATTTTTATCATTGACTTTAATCAAGAACTGACATCACGGCACTCATAACATTCCCACACGTGCTCCGTCTCTTTTCTCAGTAGCCACAGACGAGTCGACAGTTTAACAATATCTGCTCCAACCTGATTTTACAAAGTCTTGCCTCCGTTTTCCCCCCTTCAGTGTTGAATATCTTCCAGAAGCTTTACTGACCCCTCGTTGAATTCCTCTTTCAATGTACAGAAAGAGGAAAAACGATTTGCCCTCTGGGAGTGGGCCAAAGTGATGCAGGGACTCAATTTTAGGGGTCCTTTGGGGCTCAGGTAAGTGGCGGCTCGGGTCAGAGGTCAGTCGAGGCTCTTGTATGTCCCTGAATGGTGGAGCCTCCCGTTGAAGATCTCAGCTAGGCCATCTACCAAAATGGTTGTGTCTGCGCATGTGCACAGCTGGCTGCAAGCTACCAGACAACCTTTTCTTCTTCTTCTTCTTTATTTAGGGTTGTTTTTGATTCATATAGATTGTTATGAACAAACAGTTATACCGCTAATCAGTTAAACAACACAGACAGACAGTAAACAGATGTATAATTGAACAGTTAGGTATACAACAGAACAAACATACATTTCACTGAACAAACAGACAGTTTCAAATAGTTAGACAACAGGACAAACAGTCAGACATATGGTCCTATTTACGTTTTCCGCTCCAGAAAGAGAGTGACTTTCCCTGCCATTCACGAATCGCCATGACACAGGGCTTGTTCTATGTTGCAGGGGTGTAGCGCTTTGTCACATGTCGGCAATACAGGTCCCAAAACATGCAAAACAGACCTTAACCCCAACTCCCCTACTTCCCACTAGAGAATGCAGCCTACGTCCCACGAGAGAGCGCAGCCTACATTCCACGAGAGAGCGCAGCCTACGTCCCGCGAGAGAGTGCAGCCTACGCCCCACGAGAGAGCGAAGCCTACGTCCCATTATAAAGAGTACAGCCTACGTTACACGACTGCATGCAGGCATGTTTTGGAACCGTTGAAAGCGCTCACTACCTGGAATATACAACGTGCGTTATCACAGGCCGGTGACCACTAGTAAAATGCTAGGTGCTAGTAGTTGGTCACTAAGTCCGCAACATAGGACAAACCAGGACCGTCTACTACCGACGGTCCTGGACAAACGCTGCGATACGGCGAATCTTGAATGGCAAGGGAAATCCCTCTTTGACGGTCCTGGACAAACCCTGCGATACGGCGAATCATGAATGGCAAGGGAAGTCACTCTCTTTCTGGGGCGTAAAACGTAAAGAGGACCAGATATGTAACTGAACTGTCAGATTTATATAAAAAGAACGAGGAGTTGACAGACAATAATTCCTTTATATCGTCCTCAAATTTTCTCAAAGTGTGTCGTACGTATCCAATGCCAGCGTCTTTTCTTCACAACTTAGTCCTCAAAGTTATTTATTTCTCCCTCAAAGCTCTACATTAGTGGTTCTATCACCCTATTGAATTTCCTCTATTATGTGCAGTCAACCAATGTTTGTAGTTTATTAGTAAGTGCCTTAATTATTCTCCGTGTTTCCGCTCCATACAACAGTATTGATTTGACATTAACATTTTTTTTTGGGGGGGGGGGGGGGGGCTTCCGGTCAAAATGGACGCCAGGCACAGTCACTGTTTTGAGTCGTGGCAAAGTTTTTGCTTCTACCAGACGGTGGCCGTTGCATTTTTGCTCCATTTGTAGACTGAAAGGATACAGTTTCGTCGCCCAGCTACTGAGTTGGGTGCATGGTGCGACCAAGTGAGCTGCGGATTTCATTTGGAATGTTTTTCGACTGTGACCAGGGTGGTGTTGTAAATTGTAGATTCAGAAAATGGCGCGTCCCCTGTTGTCGCAATACTGGTGGTGCCATTATGTGATTAAAACTGATCGCGTGTGCAACTGCTGATTTGTTGGTTACCTCTGCTACCGTCAATGATAAACTGCATTTCTAATGTCGGACTGTTTGTGTTAGCACTTTGGATGGCTACCGTATGCTTTTAATGCGGGTGTATGCAAGTGCATATGCTGAGACAGCAGTCTGTCAATCTTTCCACAAGTAACTGTGATGAATATTCTGTGTGTTTTTCGTTGGCACAGGAGCGGAGCAACTATGGCGTGACCCGTTTGCTATGAAGCTGAAACTAACATTACCACTAACATTGATAGTGTTTTTTAATGTAACCTGGATTTACCAAACAAGATCTTTAAAAAAATAATCGAAAAGAAATTCTAAAATAGCACATTTTAACCACAGTATCTGTTATGATACTATGTATACATATATATATTATCCTTTCGCGTAGTGTACTCGCCAATTTCTGGTACCACGTGAGTGTCAAAACAAAAGACCACAGTGAACGCACAAACGGATGAAACAAGCTCAGTGTTAAAGGTAACTGCAAAGGTAAGGTGACGAAGACAGTTTCCACAAACCCCATCCTATTCTAAAGCTGCGATACGAAAACGGATGACAAACACATTCAATGTCAGGACACTTCTACTTCACGGCGGCCTGGAGTCGCTGGCAGTTCCTGTCCATTCCATGACAGCAAGAGAATCCGGGCGAACGCCACAGCTGGAGTCATCGGTTCATTACCAAGAGATTAACGATTTCGCCCGCAATGGCGTTTCCACGTTGTGTGCCAAGTAACGGATACGGGGAGAATCTGCAAGTGTTGTGTCAGCACAGGGAAGAATGGGACTTGGCAGGGGGGTTCTAATCATTAACAGCGGCCACGACAGCCACACGGTAAATCATGTGTTGTGTCACTGGGGAATATGACACAGGCGTCTACAACGAAATGGAGGAGGAAATACAGTAGGAGGGTAGGAAGCATAATGTGGAGGGAGCGGGGGTACCATAAACAGTCGAAATGACATAGTTTCTTATCAGCTGTCCGCACTGGTGACAGAGCACTTATGGTATATAACAGTGTGCAATGATGCTGGTTGACATCTCCCGACTTTATTTTTTTACTATGACAAACGTCAAAGTCTACAGATACAGCTGGAGAGAGAGAGAGGGGGGGGGGAGAGGGAGAGAGAGAGGGGGAGGAAGAGAGAGAGAGAGAGAGATACTCACAGAATACAGGGATCCTTTGAATAGACAATTTAGTGGATCCCGGCTCGCTGCGGCATACCGGGAAATGAGTTAGCAGACAAGACTTGCAAAAATTAGAACAAAGGAGAAACAACACGCCTATTCATTGTCATTACCAGAAATCAGAACACTAATCAAAGAAAAATACAAGGAATTGTAGAGAGAACAAACTAACAGTAACAGAAAGCAACATACAACTGTTTTTCGTCTTCGGACAGGACAAGGCAGGCTCAACTAGCACATGTATAAAAAAAAAAAAAAGATTGTACTGTCCCCACAGTGTGCCTGTCAAATAGGACCGCAAACACCCGAGCACATTCTACAGCCTACCCTCTCGTACTTACAACTTCGAAAAGACACCAGGCCTCAAGAGCACAATGTGCAGAGCAAGCAATGGGGAACCATGAAAAACCTGCTACTGGCATACGAGTTCATAGAGGCAACCCGCCTGATGGTCTGATTTGAGCATACGAAACCGAACGCAAAGAAGAAGAAGAAGAATAGACAATAGAAGGGTTGTGGGGCACGATGAGACGCCGCAATAAAATGTGACAATTATTCAGTCTCAGTGGTCTCCAATTTGAGACCCGTGAGGAAGTTCTAAGGAGAGTGTTAAGTACCTTTGAAAATAAGTCCGTTTGTACTAGTGATAATATGTTATACTAACAGTTATTTTTCCGATTCAAGATTTTTAAAAAAATATTAACTAAACTACTCATAAACCCAGAAGCCGCCGTGGCGTAGCGGTTAGATGCTAACTTGCGGATCAGAAGGTCGTGGTTTCGCTTCCTGGCGGAGCCGTCAAAAATGACCTTGACTCCCAGGTCAACCCAGCCTTGAGTGGGTACCGGGTGCAGTCCCGGGAAGTAAAGACGGCAAGCGTGATGCTGACCACATCACCCATCTTGTGCCGATTGGTCTATGCCATGACAAAAGACTGTCAAAAATTCTCTCGCTCTATCTCTCTTGCCACAAATCTTTCCAGTGATCACAACGTGTCCCAGTGACTTTCTTCTCATAACACAGCCAAACAATGATGACCGTCTTTGTATGCCGGATATGTGTAATAAGTTTACTCGGAGTCCTCACCCTCTCAGAACTTTTGAAAAACTTCATTTTGGATGTCAAAGAAATTGTAATTCTTGTGTAAAACCACATGTTTAAGGGCTCAAGAAATTGGCTGGCTTGTTACTAAACACTTTACACTGGCTCACACGAATGGGGAACCCAGCAGCAAATGAAATAACAGCACGTTCGCACAACAGTAAACAACTCTCAACAACGATGGGGGGAAAAAACAGCACATCCGCACTAGAGTAAACAGCACATCCGCACAAGAGTAAACAGCTCTTAACAGCGATGAAAACCAACAGCAGGGTCTCACCAGAAGAAACAACTCCCAAGAACAGTGGGGAAAAAAACAGCACATCCGCACAACAGTAAACAGCTCTTAACAACAGTGAAAAGGGGGGGGGGGGGCACATCCGCACAAGAGTAAACAACTCTCAACAGCAATGAAATTACAGCCCGGTTTCACGGAAGTAAACAACTCTCAACAACAGTGGGAAAAAAAACAGCACGGTCTAACAACAGTAAACAATTTTCAGCAGCAATAAAATTACAGTTCGTTCTCAGAAGAGTAAACAACTCTCAACAGCCATTTTTAAAAAAACAGCCCGGTCTCACAGTCAGGAATAACATTACGGCACAGTCCCACTAAAGTAAACATTTCTCAGCAACAATTAAATAACATCACGGTCTCACAAGAGTAAACAACTGAACACCAATAAAATAACAGCACGGTCTCACACTCAACAATTAAATAACAGCATGATTTCCCTTTCAACAATGAAATAACAACACGGCCCCACACTCAACAATTAAATAACAGCACGCTTTCACTTTCAACAATAAAATAAATAAAAGCGCACGGTTTCACAGTCAAACATGAAATAAAAGAACGGTCTCACATTCAACAATTAAATAACAACACACGACCTCACATCCAACAATAAAATAACAGCACTCCTTACACTTAGCGAAGTAACAACATATCAACTCAGACTCAGCAATTAAATAACTGCACATAGACTCATACTCAGCACTGAAATAACACAAGGGCTCAGGCTCAACAATGAAATAACAGCACATGAGCTGACACTCAGCAATGTATATGTTAATGACACAAGGGCTCAGGCTCAACAATGAAATAACAGCACATGAGCTGACACTCAGCAATGTATATGCTAATGACACAAGGGCTCAGGCTCAACAATGAAATAACAGCACATGAGCTGACACTCAGCTATGAAAAAAAAAAAAAGAACACGAGTTGCTAAGAGCAGGAAATTTCTCAACAATTACATTAGGGGGTTGGGGGGGTGGGGTGGGGTGGGGGGGAAAGGGGGGGGGGGGTCTAAAACATAGGCTGCTAAAGTGTAGACAACTCAGAACAATTGAAATAAAAAAAAAACATGCAGGTTCACGGGGAAAACACGATGCAGGAAGCGATAAAACTAGTGTCTTCCAACCTTCTTTTCAATGTGCCTCATTTTGTAACACATTTTATAACGCCCCTTTCTTCCCTACTTGCAATTCGTGCTTGTGTGTTGCTTTGCAGATTCTCCTTCGTAATCACCCTCTTCCCTTTCCCTCCATAATTAAAAGGGTGCCTCGGGTTGATAATTATTGGAAAAAAACCTGTGTTTCCTCCCGAGCTCCCGTTCCTAATGGGATCGCGCTCTATGGGTTGATAAATACTCAATTAGAATTCTCTTGCTGCTCCTACCCCTAAATGAAATCGGGCAACGGGTTGAGAATCATTGAATAGCCACTTTCTTCCTGCTCCTGTCTCCAAAAGGGATCACTTTCTGCAGGTTCAGAATCACTTACCCCCCTAAAACTGCGTGGTCTCGAGGCATGGTGTCCGCCTCGAGTGCTAGAGGTTCCGGGTTCAATCCCTGGTAAGGGATAGGATTTTTTTACGTGGACTTCTAGTAATTCCCCCTGGTCTCTGGGTAGTGAGATCGGACGCCCGTGTGCATTGTTACGCACATAAAAAAATCCCTTGGCAGTTGTAAATCGAAAAAAAGTAGCCTAACGGCGCTGCCCGGGCAAAATTTAGAGTTGGAAATGTACCCAAAGTAATGTCAGGATCCTCGCCGGTGCTACAAAGCCTGTGCACTGTGCTGAGCTTCTTCGGTAACGACTTGAGTTAGAAACAGAACGGAGCACTCATGGGTTACTACCCGTGTGCCATGATGTTGATCCGTTTTTCAAACTTGAAACCTCACTAAAGACTATATATCCCCTACCAGTGCACTAAATGGGGCCATGCTGCCAGTTTCAGAATCACTCTAAAAGAAATGAAAAGTAAAAACATGTTAACGCCAGTCAAGCATCGGGTCTATTATATTAAACATATTTTTTTTAGACCAATCGATACTAGGAAGATGATGTGGTCAAGAATATGCCAGCCGCCTTTACTTCCCCGGAAAAATTACCTGGTATCCGTTTTAGGCTTGGTCGACTTGGGGGCTAAAATCAATTTTAAAATTATTTGATTTGGAACCCAAGATCTTCGGGCTAGTGTGGTAGAGCGGCTCTCAATCTTTGAAATACTACTTTCTTCGTGATAGGGTTCCCAAATAGGATGGCGCTGTAGGCGCTGAGAATCGCTGAATTAGTTCTGTATTTGTGCGCCTACCTATAAATGGGATTGACACTCTATGTTCTGAGTCTCACTGAATTAGTACTGAATTTGTGCGCCTACCTATAAATGGGATTGACACTCTATGTTCTGGAGTCTCACTGAATTAGTACTGAATTTGTGCGCCTACCTATAAATGGGATTGACACTCTATGCTCTGAGTCTCACTGAATTAGTACTGAATTTGTGCGCACTCTATGTTGTGAGACTCACTGAATTAGTACTGAATTTGTGCGCCTACCTATAAATGGGATTGACACTCTATGCTCTGAGTCTCACTGAATTAGTACTGAATTTGTGCGCACTCTATGCTGTGAGACTCACTGAATTAGTACTGAATTTGTGCGCACTCTATGCTGTGAGACTCACTGAATTAGTACTGAATTTGTGCGCACTCTATGCTGTGAGACTCACTGAATTAGTACTGAATTTGTGCGCACTCTATGCTGTGAGACTCACTGAATTAGTACTGAATTAGTACTGAATTTGTGCGCACTCTATGCTCTGAGACTCACTGAATTAGTACTGAATTTTTGCGCCCGGCTCTAAATGGGACTGACACTCTGAGACTGACTGAATTAGTACTGAATTTGTCCGCCCGCCTCTAAATGGGATTGACACTCTATGTTCTGAGACTCACTGAATTAGTACTGAATTTTTGCGCCCGGCTCTAAATGGGATTGACACTGTACGCGCTGAAAATCGATGGATTGGACAGGAAAAGAAAAACGAGTCCCAGCTAAACATACATATAAATCCGCTCAACAATGCTGAATGATTTTAGAAACACAATAAAAGAGATATCAATCAAAGAAATACAGTTAACTAAAGTTATACAAACAGTATCTATTGCAAATATGCAGCAACGGAATCGACAGACGGATAAATCAAACATATTTACTGAAGACTAAACAACAGTTACAAAAACAGCCCCTGGATATTCACATACACACGCTCTATCTTCCTTGTTAATTTCCTGGGTGCATTCATATATCTCATGTTGCGTGTACTCTTATGTTAAAAGCAATAGAAATGAAAGAAAGGGCGAAACTGACGGGTTGCGCGTAAAGAAAATGCCAGCGATTAAAAACAATAGCCAGCCAGAAGCGGCAGCGATATTCATGATGAGGAGTGGGGCGGGGGCGGGGGGGGGGGTGTCAAGCTGACCTTAACCGTCTGTGATTTGTCTTTGTGTGATGGTGGTGGTTTTGTCGGTAACGATTAAAGAAGCTGCTGTTGCTGCTAACAATCACAGAAGATGCTGCTAACATTTATAGATTTTGCTGCTAACAATTATAGATGTTGCAGACAACAATAAAAGAAGCTGCTGCTGCTAACAAAAAGATGCTACTGCTAACATATTGAAGATATTTCTGCTAACGATGATAGATGTTGCTGCTCATAATTATAGATGTTGCTGCTAACAATTATAGATGTTGCTGCTAACATATAGAAGCTATTGCTGCTAAAAATGATAGATGTTGCTGCTAACATATATAAGATATTGCTGCTAAAAATGAAAGATGTTGCCTTCTAACATATAAAAGCTATTGCTGCTAAAAAGGACAGATGTTGCTGCTAAAAATCATAGACGTTGCTGCTAACATTTAGAAGCTATTGCTGCTAAAACTTATAGATGTTGCTGATAACATACAGAAGCTACTGCTGCTAAAAATGATAGATGTTGCTGCTAACAATGATTGTTGCTGATAACAATTATAGATGTTGCTGCTAACAATGATTGTTGCTGATAACAATTATAGATGTTGCTGCTAACAATAAAAGAAGCAGCTGCTGCTAACAGAAGATATTACTGCTAACATATAGAAGACATTGCTGCAAACAATGACAGATGCTGCTGCTAACAATGATAGATGCTGCTGCTAACAATGATAGATGCTGCTGCTAATAATGATAGATGCTGCTGCTAACAATGATAGATGCTACTGCTAACAATGATAGATGCTGCAGCTAACAATGATAGATGCTACTGCTAACAATGATAGACGCTGCTGCTAACAATGATAGATGCTACTGCTAACAATGATAGATGCTGCTGCTAACAATGACAGATGCTGCTGCTAACAATGACAGATGCTGCTGCTAACAATGACAGATGCTGCTGCTAACAATGACAGATGCTGCTGCTAACAATGACAGATGCTGCTGCTAACAATGACAGATGCTGCTGCTAACAATGACAGATGCTGCTGCTAACAATGACAGATGCTGCTGCTAACAATGACAGATGCTGCTGCTAACAATGACAGATGCTGCTGCTAACAATGACAGATGCTGCTGCTAACAATGATAGATGCTGCTGCTTACGATAGATGCTGCTGCTAACAATGACAGATGCTGCTGCTTACAATGATAGATGCTGCTGCTAACAATGATAGATGCTGCTGCTAACAATGACAGATGCTGCTGCTAACAATGATAGATGCTGCTGCTAACAATGATAGATGTTGCTGC
>CAJHNH020000047.1:87500-212500 GCA_905116865.2 Candidula unifasciata | reverse complement strand
CTGTGTTGGACCCCGAAATGTGCAGATATCGCAGCACAGCTGTAAACACCAATAACCACATATCAACCGCCTTGTTAAGGCGCAGACACAACATCGGTTGCAAAGAAATAATTAACCAATCAAATAGCTGGCATACCTAAAAGACTGGGAAAGCTGGTTTTTTAAAACAAAGTTTTTTATTTACAGCACAGTTAACTATGGGTTTATGGTAAAAATTTCCATGTAACAACATAGTTAAACATGGGACCTGGGGGACACACTGAAAGTTCGTGCAGCTCAAGAGAAAAACTAATCATCATAAACAACATGCTACACGGTAGCGTTCCTTGTACTAGAGCAGCATTCTTTCTATAGAAGGCATTAAAGTTAGAGTCCATACACATAAACAAACCGACGGTTGCTCTGTAACACACAAAAGACGGTAATCATATTATACAAAATGCATATGGCTAATTATACTGTATAAGAAAATATTAACCGAAATTAACGTCTTCTAAAAACCATATTACCAGATAAAATACTAATGAACAACATCATAACTTCCCATAGAAAATATATTGGAGATACAAAACTAATATCTTAATGTCGATTCTTTTTCCACTGCGTTCGATCTAAAAGCACAGCTGGCATGTTTGTGTTGCGATTTGAGACTAGGCTGCGATATCTGCATCTTTCGCCCCAACACATCCGATTTCAACGAACGCGGCCCTAAAAGGCACCCAAGGAGCTTCTTCTTTCTTTTTCTTTTGTCGTCTCACTGATACCAGTTTGTAGCCCACTGTCGTGGTTCTGTCCTCTCGCTGATACAAGATCTAGTCCAGTTCGTGGTTTTGTCGTCTCACTGATACCAGTTTGTAGCCCAGCGTCGTGGTTTTGTCCTCTCGCTGATACCAGCTTGTAGCCCACTGTTGTGGTTCTATCGTCTCGCTGATACAAGATATAGTCCAGTTCGTGGTTTTGTCGTCTTACTGATACCATTTTGTAGCCCAGCGTCGTGGTTTTGTCCTCTCAATGATACCAGTTTGAAGCCCAGTGTCCCCCCCCCCCCGTATTTGTCTTGCGCTTCTCGGGTGGCTTGGATGATATTTTTTTTTATCTTTCTGAACGTTTCTACTACACCATTTATCCACATCTTTCTTGGTCTTCCTCTCGCCTTCCTCCCAGACGTTCTGCTGTAAGAAGTACCATATGCAGTTTGGTCTTGCTGCAGTCTCACTAGATAGCTAAATCATTTCATTCTTTGTCTGTCAATATAGTCCATACATTCCAGCTTTGTCTCTCATGCTGGTATTCCTAACCCTGTCTCTTCTTGTGTTGTTAGTGACCTTGCAGAGACAGTATTTCACATGTAGTTATTTTCTGTTCTAGTACCCTACACATTGTCCATGTCTGGCACTGATAACATAAGGTAGGGATAAGGATGCTATTAATCATTTTCTGTTGTGCTGGAAGGAAGATGTCATGAATTCTACCCAGTTTAATCTCTTTGTTTCCCCATTCCACAGATGTTCCAATCAGCCATCCTAAACGTTGTTCATTTTGCGATGAAAATAACAAATCACAAATAAGCGCGGCCTGTAAAATTGGTGTGCACGCACAACTCAAGTTCTGGAACATGACTAAAGTTCAGAAGAGGACGAACGACCAGAACTTTTCCGCCGCAATTTACAGCCGGTGAACGCCAACAATATATTGGGTGCTCCACTGTTCACCCTTCTCGTATTGGCAGGCATGAGTCCTATTACAGGCGACCACCAGAAGCACATGTCAGAATACAGACCCCCGACCAACTCCAAAAAATCTCTTTCCCTTTTACTGTCTTCTGTAGCCCCTTAGATGCCCTCCACCTACTGTTTATCACAGAGACTGCACCCAAACGAGCCAGACATGTAAAATGGATATGCACGCAAAACGCAAGTATTATTTCTTTCGAATGTTGGGGGTTCAGTAGGAGGGCTTTCTAGATGTTCATATTTCTTAAATGTGCGTAGAGACGGACAGACAGACAGACAGACAGACAGACAGACAGACGGACGGACGGACGGACGGACGGACGGACGGACGGACGGACGGACGGACAGACAGACAGACAGACAGACAGACAGACAGACAGACAGACAGACAGACAGACAGACAGACAGACAGACAGACAGACAGACAGACAGACAGACGGACGGACGGACAAACAGACGGACGGACGGAGTTACAGAAAAACGGACCGACGGAGTCACAGACAAACGGACGGACGGAGTCACAGACAAACCGACGGACGGAGTCACAGACATAAGGACGGGCGGACTGGCAGCCAGAATAATTAATAAAACAGATGAGAAAATCGTTTTATCAGCGGTTTTCAACTTGTGTCTTGCGGCTCCCTGGGGAGTTATGTCTAGGAAGAGGGAGGACGAATAAGTGCCAACTACAACCTACTTTACCTGTGCCCTTTTACTTTATTCTTTTTTTTTTTTTTTTTTTAGTTAAGGTTTCCCAGCAGTTTTTTTTTTTTTTTTTGGTATTTTTACCCGCTCGCATCTTATATTAATATTCTGCTTAACTGCAGATTCTGTTTAAAAATAATATTTCGAAAATCGCGTCTTCTAGTTTTCTAAAACGCTCCTGCGCCCGGCGCTCCAGTGTAGTTGATAGCGTGTTGGACGCCGGATGACAATCCCCATGCGTGTCCGGTCTCGGGTTCGAGCCGAGGGGATGGCAGAGAAGCAGCATACTCCTCAGATTAACGGTGTACGTTCCACTGCGGCTATAGGGCTTCGATGCTCACGACAATGCGCCAAATGAGCTAGGCTTGAATGCTTCTGGTCAACAACAACAAAAAACCCGCTTCTGCTCTTAAAGGGACGGAAAGAAAACTCGCCTACATAAAAAGATCACTGCAAAATTTTTACCAGTACTCGGTACTCCGCACAGAAGCTACACAACTAATCTATATAACTGGGTGATCTATGCAGACTACTCACACACACAAAGGGGGGTGTTGAAAACAGCTTACTCTGTAATTCGTTGGGTTAAGTGATATTCCGTACGTTTTCACATAGTTAGAGATAACATGAACGGGCACTCCCAGTCAGGGAGAAGCATAGGGCACTGGCAAAGTTCTTTCCTACCTGCCCAAAAATCTGGCGTTCGAGTTGAGTTGAGTCAAGAACTGACATCGCAGAACTCGAGGCATTCCCATAAGTGCTCTGTCCCCATCTTCAGCAGCCAGCGCAGAGTTCCAATACTAATGGTACCGGTTGTATTTTGGTCATATGTCCGTCTTGTCTTTTCCCTGAGTGTAGTGAGCCGGCCAGACCCTCTAATCACACACAGGTGCTACATTCTCTCCAGGCCATAATCTTGTTTTTCTTCTGACCTCGTTTCTTGTTCCCATAGGGCAATGACCATATCTGCCTTGTCATGTATCAATTCACCACCCGAAACGTGCAGATTCAGCCAGTCTGTCCGCCTGTTCATTCCCCATCCTGCCGGCATTGCCTGGAGAAAAGATCCAAAGTATACTCACTACCGGAGACCTTACAAGTCAAGCTTGCCACTCTGCTCGAAGCAACTATATCATAACCTTTCTCAGCATGCTTTCGGAGTCTGTTACTCTGACATTTGAATCCGCATAGTAACGGATTCTTGATAGTTAATTCTGCCTCCCAGGCAGGCAGTCTTTAATCATCAGAGCCTCATCTGGGAAGTCAAGGCGTCCGGAGAGACGATGACCACATCAAGTATCATCGATCAAACTGCGAGTCTAGCAACATATCCCCGATCTTGACTTAAAAAAGGGTCATTTACTTACGGTTTAGTTTTGACATGCTTGAAGATAGAATTCATAAGCACTCCAGGTTCGTTTCCACATGCTTTTTTGACTGAATTAACACATGCTCCAATTCTTATTGAGGTAGACTTCATAAAAAGACCTTTGCTGTCAGGTAAGTTAATTGCGTATCCTTTACAGGACGTTGCAGGACCAACCGAAGCATTATTTTACTGTTGTGGATTTATTAGGCAAATTTTACGTTTAGTAGTTCACTGCTTACTGAACGGACAGCTCTCGGTCGAAACCAAGGCAATGCAAACCTTCTGCAGCTGGGATAGAACCCGGCATCCCGAAATTACGAAGCGCGTTCGCAAAGCCTAAGCAACAGACGCTATCAGGTAGACACGCCTAAAATGGGCATTAGGCAGTGCCCATGGAAGTAAATTCGGCCGATGTGTTATTGCCATCAACCGCCGTGTGCTGACTGATCCGTGACCAATATATAGATACACACACACACACACACACACACACACACACACACACACCCATTACACGGAAACTACAAGCTAATGAATAAAGAAGACCCATGGCAAACACTGCCATCACCGGTGGCAAATTCTGCCATGACTAGTACAAATTCTGCCATAACCGGTTGCAAATTCTGACCCGTGGCAGATACTATCAACCTGGCATATTCTGCCATGACCTTCGTCAGATACTGCTATCAACCTGGCATATTCTGCCACGACATGTGTCACATACTACTATCAACCTGGCATATTCTGCCACGACATGTGTCAGATACTACTATCAACCTGGCACATTCTACCACACCATCTGTCAGATACTGCTATCAACCTGGTATATTCTGCCACGACATATGTCGACATGTGTCAGATACTGCTATCAACCTGGCATATTCTGCCACGACATGTGTCAGATACTGCTATCAACCTGGCATATTCTGCCACAACATGTGTCAGATACTGCTATCAACCTGGCATATTCTGCCATGATTCGTGGCAGATACTGCTATCAACCTGGCATATTCTGCCATGATTCGTGGCAGATACTGCTATCAACCTGGCATATTCTGCCATGACCCGTGTCAGATACTGTTATTAACCTGGCATATTCTGCCATAACTCATGGCAGATACTGCTATCAACCTGGCATATTCTACCGTGACCCGTGCCAGATACTGCTTTTAACCGGGCATATTCTGTCATGACCTGTGTCAGATACTGCTATCAACCTGGCATATTCTGCCATGACCCGTGTCAGATACTGCCATCAACCTGGCATATTCTGTATGACCCGTGTCATATACTGCCATCAACCTGGCATATTCTGCCATGACCTGTGTCAGATACTGCTATCAACCTGGCATATTCTGCCATGACCTGTGTCAGATACTGCTTTTAACCTGGCATATTCTGCCATGACCCGACAGACACTGCTATCACCAGTGGCAGATACAAGAGTGTGACCTTTAAATGCCCTAGCTCAGCGTTCTTCGACATTTTCACACCTGCAAACTGGGCAAGTAGGAGAGACATTTTGCCGACCGGCTGACGGCAAAGACAGACGCAAACAAAAATGCGGATGCGAGTCGCCTGATTAGAAGACAAAAAAATTATTGGAAGAAAGAAGTGTTTCAGTTGAATCTATTCATTATGCGTGCTTCATTATTATATGTTGATATCACTCTGTAGTAAAGCACCTAACAAGATACAGTGACATATGATTGGCAAACAACTGTCCAAGGTACTGTCTGTATCCGTTTTATTTGAAAAAATGTAGATAATTTAATCCAATTATACAAAAACGTGTTTTCCCCCCCAGCTAACAGCGATATCTGCTGCTCTTTAGATGTTCAAATCATCTGAGATATTGTCCAGACAAGAGCCCTACAAAGAAAGCCAAAGAAGAATAGTAAACAAGACACAGAACTGGTGTCGCTAGCTACTAGACGCTGTGGGGTTTGCTGAGAAGGAGATCTGAGCACAAAAGAAGAAAAGGTTCGACGTACAATGACAAAGATCTGTCGACTAACTAAATCTGACATACACGGCCGGCGCGTTGTTTCTGGCAAACGATGCGCTGCAATGGTATAACATCATATTTCTCCGTTTGGTTTCCGCTGCAATCTCTACTACAAGACTGATTTACAAATCACAGGCTCGAGAATATGGATCTAGATAACGTCATTTGGTGAATTAGGCCCAGTTTTCTGTGTCGGTTTTTATGCCACGCCACTTAACCCCATCCCTTTGTTTCCAACTTTACAAGACAAAGAAAATAATAAACATAAGAGAAACGAAATTAATAAATGAAGCCGCGATACTGTTAGTGTACATCTGCGACCGGGTCGCCAACACTGGCTCGCCGGTATACGACTTTGCCGCAAGTTAGGACAGTTTTTGGGTGTGTGCATCCTTTTATAACATCAACACTGAATGAGTCTTTTTCAGGGCTCTTGGTGGCGTGCATGCGAAGCCATTTTATATGGCGCACATAATCTAGTCCCAATTATAACCAAAAGCTCCCCTTTTGGAAATGCTGGCTGAACGTGACCGCCCCCCCCCCCCAGAAAAGCACCAAGCTAAGCATCTGCCGGGGAATGGAAGCGCACTAACCTGTCTGCCACTTCGGTTTAACGTTAATTACCTCTCGACAATGAAAGCTGACTTGTCTCTGATTACCTGTAAGGCTCCAATCTTTTCCACAATGTCTTGCACTGACTGATTGGCTGATTGATTGATTGGCTGATTGATTCGCTGACTGATTGACAGTTCGGCACCTTGCCGTCCTTCCAGACGACAGTGTTATATTGCGCTATGAGGAGGCATGGGACTCGCAGACCATGGCGATGACGAGTGTGACTAGCAAGACCAGCTCGCGTTAAGAAAAGTCTTCCACAATTATAGCATGGGGCTTCGGGACCGTTGTCGTCACCATCTGTGTTTAGTCTAGTTTCTTCTCAGACGCTCGGCTCCCAACCTTTCTACAATCACTTCTTCCTTTATTCTCATTCCCCTCCTGGTGTCCCCCCCCCCCCCCCCACCCCCCCCCCCTTTTTTTTCCAAACAACAGACTCGTACAAATGTCCAAAAAAATTTATTTTAAAAAAGTCAAACCCCGTTAGTCAAGGATTATGAAAATGTGAAACGCATTCACTAAGCCACAGAGCTGATGGCTCAAGTTAACGCTGACAGGTGCTAAAACAGGACAGTGAAAAGCTTGCACTGAACCAGCGAAAAGGTTAGAAGGGAACTGTGTCAGCACTTGAGCACGGGTCAGCTCCGCTGCGTACAGGTGCGCTTGTTATGGGAGTCTCCGCTGAACCAATGGTGCCATGAGAAATACCACTCTTCACAGTAGGCTTGAGATGGGCAACGGGAAGGGGTGAAGGTAACAGTTAAAGGGGGAAGGTAAACAAGGCTGGTTAAACGTGCAGGTGGGGCGTTAAAAAACACATGAGGGAGGGAGGGTTATGTGGAGTAGGAGAGACAAAGCAAGAAACATTAAGACTCAGGAAGACACTTGGAGTCGGAGAGAGGGGCAGACAGACGCTGAGAGACCAGCGGAGAAACAAATAGACAGACGGGAAGACACGGCAGAATCAGAGATAGAGGGAAAAACACACATGGGAAGACAGTCGGACAGATAGAAGAAGACATATAGAGAAAGACAGGCAGGCAGGCAGACAAGAGGACGACAGACAGACGAAGCTAAAACAGCAGTCACATACAGAGTCACACAAACGTACACAAAGAGTGGGCAGAGAGAAACATAACACATACATACAGAGCAAGCGAGACAGAGACATACATATAGTGAGAGCCCAAAATAAAAGAGATACGAGACAGAGAGGCATACAGACAGAATGAAAAACAGACAGACAGAGAGACAGACAGACAGACAAAGTCAGCCGTGACAAACTAACAAACGTGTACACGCTTACCGGAACCTGGAAGACATGAACCGTGTCGTTCAAGAATGCAATCCGAATGTTGACGTACTTGCCCTTGCGAGGTGACTTGGGCGGTCGGGGGTCACTCATGACCGAATCCTTGAACGCCTGACTAGCCTATCCGCATGGTACATTCCACTTTCAACCAGACCTGGCAGAAGTACAAGAACAAGTTTATAAGCACATTTGGCAAGACAACAGCGCAGTTGTTCACTAAGTTGCTGCTGGAAGAACTATTCCCCGTGCGGGTTCCCGGGATCCCATTGTGGGGAAAAAACAATAACAGACTACTAAGCATGTCGTAGGAGAGACCAGCAGGGGACTTCCCTTGAAGTCGGAGTGCATCTTCCAGAGCGGCAAGAAACAACCAAAAAAAGAGAGTAAAATGGATGTAAATGCAAAACTCAAGCCCTGGCACAAAGCCAAAGTCCAAACGGATCAAAAAGCCAGGACTTTCCACCGAAGCCTACATATGGTGAACAAAGAAGAAGAAGAAGAAGAAGAAGAAGAAGAAGAAGAAGAAGAAGAAGAAGAAGAAGAAGAAGAAGAAGAAGAAGAAGAAGAAGAAGAAAAAGAAAAAGAAAAAGAAAAAGAAAAAGAGGAAGAGGAAGAAGAAGAAGAAGAAGAAGAAGAAGAAGAAGAAGAAGAAGAAGAAGAAGAAGAAGAAGAAGAAGAAGAAGAAGAAGAAGAAGAAGAAGAAGAAGAAGAAGAAGAAGAAAAAGAAAAAGAAAAAGAAAAAGAAAAAGAAGAAGAAGAAGAAGAAGAAGAAGAAGAAGAAGAAGAAGAAGAAGAAGAACTGTAGAAGCACAAATACTTAAATGGTAAGCAAATGAGTTTTGTGCTCAATATTACATCGGCCGCCTTCACTTCCCAGGATTGTACCCACTTAAGGCTTGGTCGACTGAGAGCTCAAGGTCATTTTTAAAGGGGGGAAAATGAACCCACGACCTTCCGATATGCAGGCGAGCGTCTAGCCGCTTCACCACGGTGGCTACACTTAAAACGAGAACTTATTAAATAGAAATAGTTAAGGGCACTGTTAAACTATCATGCAAACGTTCACTTGGAAACGGTGTGGGGGGGGGGGGGGGTGGTGTTACCCGCTAACGATTATTTCTCTACTTTCCGCTTTCGTAAATTTCTTCCTTGTAATCTCACTACTTTACCGCAGTTCCAGCAAATTGACCCCGTGTAGTATGGACGTCAATAACTAGCGGGCTCGAAGGCAGCAATCTAACTTTTATTACAGAACCTTCTAGATAAGCTGTTCTCAACCTATGGGTCGCGACCCTTTTGAGGGTCAAACGACCCTTTCATATGGGTCGCCTAAGACCACGAGGGAAACACATACATATTTACTGAAGTAATGAAGTAGCAATAAAAATATATTTGTGGTCGGGAAAGCGGGTCAACACGAAATGAGAAAAAGTATTTAATGGTGGCGGCATTAGGAAAGTTGAGGGCCACTGTTCTAGGTGTTCCATTTGTGTAGCCTGGTCACGTGGTCACGCATCAGCAACTGCAGCAATAGTTGTAGTGATAACCACGTTTTATGTGCACGGTGTAATAAAATCAAGCAGGTACTAAGTTTGCCTGACAAGAACACTTATAAAATGGCTAGATAAGACTTCAGTAGCAAACAATAAAAAATCATATCAGAGGCTAACTCATTCTGTACCGACCAGAGTAGCTGGCAGCTGCGCGGGAGAAGGAGGGGGGGGGGGAAGGACGACGATGACAACGAAGAAGAAAAAGAAGAAGATTATGATGATGATGATGATGATGATGATGATGATGATGAAAAAAGAAAGAGGAGGAGGAGGGAAAGGATGGGAAGAAGAAGGAGCAGGAGCAATAGCAGCAGATGAAGCAGAAGAAGAAGCAGAAGCAGAAGTAGGAGGGGGAAAACATTGTACTGATAAGTAAAACCCTAAACCACGAAGCTTCCCAGGACTCATACTGGGCAGCAGACAATTGCCCGGGAAAAACAGGATCCATCATCCGCTGTACAGCCAACACAAGGAACTAACCAAGTCATGGAATGCCAAAACAAGACCCTGCTAGATGTGAGTCATTGAGATCTGAGAGCCTAGCAAAACATATAGGATCAATTAATTGATAAGTTCCAGACCAGGCCCAAGGCTCCGCCCCTCTCTCTCTCTCTCTCTCTCTCTCTCTCTCTCTCTCTCTCTCTCTCTCTCTCTCTCTCTCTCTCCTGTCTAAAACCAGTGCCGGGAATCAATGCCTGGACCCGGGTGTACACTTAACTGAGTGCAGGATTCAGTAACCGGATTACCTGTAGGCTCGATATAAATACCGGGGCTGCACGGCAGAAACCAATGTTGAGATTAAAGAGGGGTTGTAAGTAAATGGTTCAAAGAAGCTGCTGTTGGGAGGAGAAAAAAAAATTTTATGATTGATTTACACCAACAGACTTCTTTGTGATAAAATAGACGTGGGGGGGGGGGAAGAGAGAGAGAGAGAGAGAGAGAGAGAGAGAGAGAGAGAGAGAGAGAGAGAGAGAGAGAGAGAGAGAGAGATTTCCCTTTAGCTACATGAAACTTTGAGTATGATGTTAATCTTACCACGTTTCCGCCTCTTCTTACGTTTTCTGGATGTTAAAAAAACAGGCTAAGTACATGGTTAACATCTGAGAGAAAATACAGCTAACGCTTTTTTTTAAAGGCCGTTGTTACGTACATGGCTAACATATGGGAGAAAACACAGCCGATATTTTTTAAAGGATGTCACGTACACGGTTAAAATATGGGAGAAAACACAGCTGAGATAATTTTTTTAAGAGGCTGTTTCCTACACGGTTAACATAGGGGAGAAAACACAGCTGAGATATTTTTTAAAGAGGCTGTTTCCTACACGGTTAACGTATGGGAGAAAACACAGCTGAGATATTTTTTAAAGAGGCTGTTTCCTACACAGTTAACGTATGGGAGAAAACACAGCTGAGATATTTTTTTAAAGAGGCTGTTTCCTACACGGTTAACATATGGGAGAAAACACAGCTGAGATATTTTTTAAAGAGGCTGATTCCTACACAGTTAACGTATGGGAGAAAACACAGCTGAGATATTTTTTAAAGAGGCTGTTTCCTACACAGTTAACGTATGGGAGAAAACACAGCTGAGATATTGTTTAAAGAGGCTATTTCCTATACGGTTAACATAGGGAGAAAACACAGCTGAGATATTTTTTTAAAGAGGCTTGTTTCCTACACGGTTAACATTTGGGAGAAAGCACAACTGCGATTTTGTTCTGAAGGCTGTTACGTACACGGTTAACATATGGGAGAAAACACAGCCGAGACACAGCAGTCGGTGGAGTTGTTTTAAGAGGTCGTTCATCGGGTGTCATGGGGACTGTTGAGTCAGATTCCCGGGGTGTTCAGCGTACTCCATGAAAGGCTTATTGGTTTGTTATGACTGTAGTAGCTGTTTTATCCTCTTCCGAGCGTTAAGTGGACATTGTTTATACCAGTTTGTGTTTGTCCACAATAAAGAGACTAAATCGCACTAGAAGAACCATACTTGGCGGGGTGTATTATGTTACCATACTCGTAGACAATGACCAAGTGAACATCTTCCTCTATCAAACAAGTGCGTGTTCTCGACCATCATCACTATTCCCCATGATTTGCCTCTCTGTTACTATTTTCTATTCCAAAAATTAAAGTTGCGATTTAAAGGACGCTTCTTTGACGATACTGATGACATCCAAAGGGCCGTATCATCGACTTTAAGGGCCATAACAACAGAAGAACTAAATAGGTCGTTCAAGTGTTTGTTAGATCGCGCCACTTGCTGTGTCAATGCACAAGGGGCTTACTTTGAGTAAAATACAGGTTATATCTCCAACTGTTGATTATTTTAATATTGATGGAATTAGTCTCATTACTTAAATGTCGGATCTTGTGGGTCCCAGGTGCCTGCTACAGGCAAACTCACACCGAACACGCAGATTCACCTATGTGATGTACAGTGGCAATCCCCTGGTGGTTCGTTCTCTAAACGACCCCACCACCACATGGGATTCAAGATAAACATTGACTTTAGTCCCCCAAAAAAGCTATCGATTTTTACATTGTCTAATGTTTCCCCGTATGTCTACGTACTGCCTAATTCCTCTACATCAGTGAACGCCAGCCTTGCCCCATGCCCTTTTTTTTTCCAGAAAAAGGGGGGGGGGGGGGGCGTAAGCAAATTTCAAGGTGGCGTCAAGTAATTTTTGAAAACCTAAGTCTATTTGCTACTTCTTCTTCTCTTCCACCCTGTACCTGAGCGAAGTGTCGGGGGAGATTTGTTGATCAGCTCTGCCAAGAGCACTATTCAGATAGATTGATGTCCATTAGCACTTTTGTAATAATCAGGATTTTCAGCTTTAACAATCATGAAAACAAAAACAGTGCTGCCAGCTTGATGTGGCTAGTGATCCTTAATATCATCAAAACAAAACAGTGGCGTCGATGACATTGATATCTGAACATTCGAATACCAGTTGCTGGTAAACTGCTTTTTCGTTTTTGACATTTTGAATGAAGTACGTTGTTTTCACTAAGTTCTTGTTAAGTGAACTTTGGATTTTTTCTTTCGTCTTCCTCTTTTCTTATGTTGGGGGTAGTGGGTCGTGGTGGATCTAGCCATATACTCAACAAGGACGACACCTGAGAAGGGTTGCAGACCACTGCTCTGCATCGACAAAAGCCACCAGGTACTTGTGTGTTTGTCATGCGACTCCAATGAACCACTGGGGTCTGGAGAGAATGATGCAGCAGGTAATAAATAGCCAGCGGATCTGGAAGACAGACGATACTAAAAAAAGGCAAGACTGAAATACAGTAAAGTCCTGTTTAGGAGAAGTCGCTTAAGGCGAACACTCAGTAAACAAGAACTCGTTTAAGACGAACCTTCGGTTAATAAGAACTCGTTTAATACGAAGTCAGTTAATAAGAACTCGATTAATACAAGCGCTCAGTTAACAAAGAACCAAATTGCGGTCCCAGTAGGGATAAACTATTCAATATGCACCTATTTAGTCTACGGTTAGCATGAGTGTTACCGTACAACCAGACTGTTAGCTATCATCAGAGCTGGGAATGATGCACTGGTTGCTGAAGATGGGGCGCTTATGTGATTATCCTGAGTGATGTCCTGCGTCATGTTTTTAAAATAAATGCAACGGTTCTCTACAGAAAGTTGAACAACATTAGGCAGCTCAGAGGTGGGAGTGGGAGGAGGGGTTACAACAAATTATAAGAAGCACACGCAATTAAACGCATAAGGCGACACTATTTCTGTTGCAGCAGGCCACTCGGCATTTAAGAGTGATATTGAGCCAACCCTGATGTGTGGAAGTTAATCACGGACAATCAGGTGATTAATGAGAAATTACAAAAACAAAAAACAAAAAGCTGAAGAAACGTTGTTAAATGGCGAAAGGAATAAAAACGTTATAAACAGGGCAAACGCACGAAGATTATGTCCTGAAAGAAAAATAGACGGGCGGGTTTACGGATGGATAGAAAAAAAGATGGCGGGGGAGGGCGCAGACAGACACAATTTACGTATAGAGAAAGTCACGGGTTAACACAGACAGACATCCAGCAGAATGATGCAGCCAGACAAACAAACCATTTAGAATCCATCATTATGTAGCACGACTTTCGAGAAGATTCCCAATGCAATGGCCCCCGCCCCATCCATTGTTATATTTATATTATCCGCTGTAGCACACAAGGTTTCTTTCATGTTCAGTCCGGTCAATGTCCCCCGTCTTCTCGGCCGATCTCTTCCTCCTCTCACAGAAATCTCCGTTTTCGATTATCACTCTTTCTACAACACTGTAATGTTTAATGTGGCCAAATTAGTTTTGTGTCCGAGATATGATACTGCTTAGGAGTCGGTTTTGTTCGATTTTCAGACCTCGCCTGTCTAGACTGTTCTTCTTTTTTCTAAGGCAGCGGCTCTCAACGCCCGTGTGTCACCGGGGCCCTCAAGGGAAGCAAAGAATAGTGACACTGCACCCTACCAGGCATGTCGTAAGAGGCGACTAAGGGTAGGGTTGGGCTTGAGGTTGGATACCTCATTCTGTAAAAAACCATAGCCACAAAAACCAACCAACCATAGATAAGTCAAAAAGAGAAGCAAATAAAATCCAGCCAACGACGATGAGGGAAGGCTCTTCAAAAAAGTATGGCACGGTGTGGAGAAAGCCGTAAGGAGTCCGGATCGTTGACGTACCTCCTCTCAGCTAGGAAAACCTCCAGAATTGGCACCTGGAATGTTAGAACTCTCTATGATATAGGGAGAACAATGGAAGTAGCAAAGGAAATGAAACATTAAAGAATAAGTATTTTAGGGTTATGTGAAACTAGATGGACTGGGGCAGGGAAAAGTATTCTAAATTCAGGAGAAACTATTTTGTTCTCAGGACACAGAGGAAAATTCGCCGCACAGTGAAGGAGTGGCCCTGATGCTATCAAAAGAAGCAGACAGGGAACTAATAGAATCGGAAGCTGTGAGTCCCAGAATAATAAGAGCATCTTTTAGAACAGTAAAACAGAAGGTGAACATGTCGGTAATACAGTGTTATGCACCAACAAATGATAAAGATGCATCTGCTAAGGAAGAATTTTACATGCAGCTTCAAAATATTATAAATAATGAAAGAAAGGGCAACTTAAAAATTTTGATGGGTGACTTGAATGCTAAGAAAGGATCAGACAACACAGGTTATGAAGAAATTATGGGGAGATGGTCTAGGAGTAATGAATAAAAATAGAGAATTGTTCAAAAATTTTTGTGCAGGTAACCAGTATGTTATTGGTGGAAGTATTTTTCCCCATAAAAGTATACACAAGGCAACATGGGAATCACCAGACCATAAGACAACTAATCAAATTGACCACATATATATTAACAAAAAGTTTAGATCATCCCTTTACGATGTTAGGGCTTTCAGAGGTGCCGATGTATTTACTGACCATTTCCTGGTGGTAAGTAAAATCAAGTTGAAACTAAAAAGATATATAACATCTTATAATCATAGAAACCAATATAATGTAGGCTTTCTCAGAGATAAAGAAATTAAGGAACAGTTCTCAGTTACGGTCTCTAATAAGTACCAGGTGTTGCAGCAGTTAGCTGAAGATTTCAACACAGAAGTCTGCTGGGATCAGATCAAAGGAATCTGGAATGAATCTTGCGTAGAAGTTCTTGGCAAGAAAGAAAGGAAACATAAAGCATGGATAACACCAGAAACCATTAAACCGATTGAAGATAGGAAAAGTAAAAAGGCAGAATTAAACAATAGCAAAACTAGAGCTGCTAAAGCTAGAGCTCAGGAGAAATACACAGAAGCCAACAAGGAAGTTAGGAGGCATATAAGGGCAGATAAAATGAAATATCTAAATAATCTAGCACAAGAAGCAGAGGCAGCAGCAGCAAAAGGAAACCTCAGAGAACTTTACAGTAACACAAGAAAATTAGTAGGTAAATATAGTCAGCCAACTGGATCAATCAAAAATAGTCAAGGAAAGGTACTTACTAACACTAAAGATTAAATGGACAGATGGGTTGAATATTTTGAAATGCTTCTAAATAGACCAGGCCCAGAGGTTCCCCCAGATATCCAGCCTTACGAAATGGAACTGGATATCAACTGTGAGATACCATCCAAAGAGGAAATTAGAAAAGCTATAAATCTTCTCAAGGAAGGAAAGGCGACAGGCCCAGATGATATCCCAGCTGAAGCCATCAGGACCAACATAAACACATCAACAGAATTGCTACATAGATTATTCAGTAAAGTCTGGGAGACCGAAGAAATACCAGCAGACTGGAGAGAAGGATATATTGTGAAACTGCCCAAAAAAGGTGATCTACGGGAGTGTGAAAACTATAGAGGAATTATGTTGCTGTCAGTTCCTGGAAAAATATTAAGTAGAATTATTTTGGAAAGATTAAAAGATGCTATTGATAAAATGCTAAGAGATGAGCATGCAGGTTTTCGGTCAAACAGATCTTGTACTGATCAGATAGCCACATTACGTATTATAATAGAGCAAAGCAACTGAACTCACCACTTTACATTTGATTTATAGACTTTGAAAAAGCATTTGACAGCATTGATAGGGAATCTCTCTGGAAATTGATGGGGCACTATGGAATCCCACAGAAAATTATCAACTTAGTAAAGGCAACATATAAAGACATGAAATGTCGAGTTCATCATGAGGGAAAGCTAACAGATGCATTTGAAATAAAAACAGGTGTGCGACAGGGATGTCTTTTGTCGCCTCTCTTATTTTTACTGGCTATAGACTGGACTATGAAAACAGTAACTGCTAACACCAAGAATGGAATTCAGTGGACCCCTACAAAACAGCTTGATGATCTGGACTTCGCTGATGATATTGCTCTTCTGTCCCATTCACGGAATCAGATGCAAGATAAATTAAATATACTTAATGCGAGATCACAGCAGCTTGGTCTAAAATCCATAAAGGAAAGACAAAGATAATGAGAATAAATCAGGCAAATAGTAATGTTGTTTCTCTTAATGGCGCCCCACTCCAAGACGTGGAGTCGTACACCTATTTAGGCAGTAATGTAGATAAAGATGGAGGAACTGATATAGATATTAAAAAAGAATACAAAAGGCAAGAGGTGCTTTCATAGCACTAGGAAATTTGTGGAGGTCAAAAGAAATTAAAAGAAATACTAAACTAAAAATTTTTAATTCTAATGTCAAATCAGTACTATTGTATGGGGCGGAAACATGGAGAACAACCAAGGCAATTACTAATAAATTACAGACATTCATTAACTGGTGTCTGCACAGAATAGAGGGAATAAAATGGTATGATAGAATAACTAATGTAGAACTTTGGGAGAGAACTAAACAGGCTCCAGTGGATCAGGAAGTGAGGAAAACACGCTGGCGTTGGATAGGGCACACACTGAGAAAACAGGAGAACAGCATAACTAGAATGTCTTTGCATTGGAACCCACAGGGGCATAGGAATAAAGGAGGCCAAAAAACACATGGAGAAGAGAGCTGGAGAACGAGGTTAGAAAGATTGGGAGGACATGGGGAGAGCTCCATGCAATGGCGAAGGATAGAACGACTTGGCGTGAGTTGGTTGAGGGCCTATGCTCCATTGGGGGATAGAAAGGCAGAAGAAGAGAAGAAGTGGCTCTCAACCAACCTAATGCTGCGACACTTTAATACGGTTCCCTCATGTTGTAGTGACCCGCCCACACCCACCCCCCCCCCTCCCCCCCCTTTTTTTTTAAACAATTATTTTCCTTCACAACTTCAATAAATATGTGTGTGTTTTTTAATGGTCTTAGGCGACCCGTGTGAGAGGGTCGTTCGACCTTTAAAAAAAGGGGGTCGCTACCGGCAGGTTGAGAAACGCTGGTCTAAGGCGTTACGCGGATTCTTTCATATTGATACAACGAGTGAGAAATTTCATTTCTTTTGATATAGTTTGTGAATATGTTCCGTGATACAATCGGGTGCCGCCCTCAGCCTCTCTCTCTCTCTCTCTCTCTCTCTCTCTCTCTCTCTCTCTCTCTCTCTCTCTCTCTCTCTCTCTCTCTCTCTCTCTCTCTCGTCATGACACTGGGTTTTGTGGCGATATCTTTAGGAGCCTTTTTATCCCTTGCGTAAAAAACCTAGATTAATCGATTATATCAAATCTCAAATAACGTTAATAATTCATAAATAAATAATATATCTAGACTCCGTTAGGGTGTGTTTAGAGAAGAATATAAAACATCCTATTAATAGTCGATAAACACAAGCAGCAACATCAAATACCATTACAGACACTAAATCACAGAAGATCAGCTGCAACAGTAAGAGGACGGCCACGAATAATGTGGATCGACAACATTGAAGAGCGGTTGGCACGTAGCGTTGTTGCTTACAGTTAGGGTTGAGTTAGGGTGAGTTTTTTTATCATTGGATCGACAACATTGAAGAGCGGTTGGCACGTAGCGTTGTTGCTTACAGTTAGGGTTGAGTTAGGGTGAGTTTTTTTATCATCAGTTCTTCATTGGTGATCTTGTTTTCCCCAAAATACTCACAGGATTCTACAAAGACATTTATTTAATACAATTTCCCAGTTTATATACAAAACCTGCTGTCCAGAGCAGAATGGGGGTTGTCAGTCTAAAACACTTGGAAACAGTATTAGGAGGAGATCGGAGCATGCAATGACTATCACTCTCTTGGCTCCAGTTATCTGCAGACCTCACAGGTGCGCATCGACTTACACTACCACAAGTCGAAACACAAACACGGCGAACAGATAGCCGATGCTAACATCAATGTTTATTCAGTTACACAATCGCCTCCAAACCAGTGCACCAAGCGGTAACAGTCCAGGGATCACAACACATAACAAACAAAAAAGTTCAAGAAAATATTAGCGTTAGGATGACTAACACGCGAATAATCTGAGGGCGATAATTTAACAATTGGAATCTTCAACGCTAAAAAAACAACATGTCCGGCCTGGACCAGAATTGTCGAACAAACGATAGCCAGGTTTGGTATAAGAACTTGCAGCCAAATCTGATTCAAACATCAACTTGGAACTTGATTCATCCTTACGTATCACGGACACACCGTTGTTGGAACCCAACACGAGACTGGCTATTCTAGCTCCTTCCAGCGTTAAATGATCTTTCTCACCCACGTTATAACTCACCACACCCGTGATTCTCATGCTCTCCCATTTGGCATGGGTTAAGCAACAACAAAATTTCGTTTGGCCAACATTTTCCGTGCTCACAATTTCGACAATTTCACATTCATAGTAATGATCTGACGTCATTCCTACTGTAAAAAACTTCTCAGGGAGAAATTGATTCCCTACAAAGCACTTATGGTCAAGTCCGATGTGCGATGAAGATGACCTTTTAAATGAACAATGAACCAGCTGTCATTTGTCAACACTCACTGTTGTATAATTATATTCCCCAAATGCTGCTCTGGTGTAATCTAAGTTGTCTTCAAACACAGTCCCTTTGACTTCAATATACTGCTAAGCTTGGCAAAAGTTTTATTTATTCCTGACATTAATTTCCTTTCGTGATCCCAATCTGAAGTAAATTTTTTTTCCGAGGTATATAAATGAATCAACTTCTATTGCTTTGTTGTTTAAGGTAACTTGATTAACCAATTACAAAAATGTTGTTTAAGATTGAACATTTTCATCATTATCATTTTTATCATCTTCAACTCTTATTCTCCCCTTTACCCCAAAAAGAACATAGACCCTCAACCAACTCACGTCTAGTCATCATATCCTTTGATAGTACATGCAGCTCATTCTAAACCCTCCCATCTTCACTATTTAGTTCCCTTCTCTGTGAGCGTGGCTGTTTTTAATGAGGTGGGAGGGAGGGGGTGTCTACCTCTATTTCTACGCCTCTGTGGGTTCCAGTGTAATGACAGCATAGTTATATAGTTATACTGTTTTCCGGTTTTCCCAATGTCTGTCTTAACCAAAGTCAGCGTCTTTTCCTAAACCCCTGATTTACTTGCATGTGTCTAGTTCCGTCCCAAAGCGTCATTTTAGTTAGGAGATTATTCAGTTCTTTTCCATCTATTCTGCTCCGACAATGGTTAATGTTTGTAGTTTACTAGATATTGATTCAGCAGTTCCTCGCGTTTCGGTTCCATACGGCAGTAATGATTTGACATTAGAACTACATATTTTAAGTTCTGTATTATTTTTAATCTCTGCTGACTTCCACACATCACAGATAGTTACCAGGGACAAAAACGCCGAGTTGAAGAAAACACTGTACCAGTTACTAAAATTATGAATTAAAGATGCAATCAAGACACAAGACTTCTGAGTAAAAGACACAGGCTTAATCTATCTTACCCCTAAATAGTGTGAGTTAGGAAAGAAGACAGCATTTGTCTGGAACTAAACATTGATACATGCTAGTTAGCGTTCTCTTGATGTTTTCTCAAAGATATACGGGTGTGCTAGGAAAGGAACAAGCAGAAAGACCAGCTGATCCAGCAGCAGTGCGTACTGTTTTGATGCATGGCAACCTAGATGTGGTCAAGACCCTTGGAGAGCAAGTGAACAATCTGAGAGAGTTAACAGATCTCTATGGTGTAGAGCAGGGCTACTCTACTAAGTTTACTAAGCGCCCAAAATGTTGAAAATGGGGATCGTCAAAGGCCAGGGACCCCAGCCCCTTCGTAGCGGATCATTATATAATACTACCCTCAATGATCCGCGGGTCACTTGCTAGGCCTTTGCGGGGATGGATTCTAACAACACTAGACAGTGAAGATGCATTGGCTATGAAAGCACATAGGGCTAGAGAATTGCCTTAGAGAAAGCCAGACTTTCAAGCCTGTCGTGATGAGGCTCCATTCACCTGACAAACTCCGACAAGCATGTCGCTATGTCACAACACTAACAAACTACTGAAAAACAACAAAGTTATAGCACGACATGCATGTTTCATGCAACCAAGTCCCAAATAGCTGCTCGAGTGCACCGCATCCCAAATTCCCAATTTCGATAGCGTCTCTGTCCTACCATCTGTCCGCCATATAATGTTATCTCGGCCGTTCATCAAATTACACTTCAATAATTTATCTGTTCAAAGCTCTGCCCTACGCTCTTTTCAGATAAATATCTGCAAATTTCGAACCCGAAACATTTGCAAACAGTAAATTATTCATCGGTAATTTAACCCCCAAATCTATATTTCCTTCACGGTGCTATATAAATGAGTAGCAGCAGCAGGAGCAGGAGGAGGAGGAGTAGTAGCCGCTGCAGCAGCAGTACAGGCAGCAGGAACGCGCACGAACCAAAATACTTACCTATGTATCATCGCAAATACATTTTGTGTCTATCCACACACACACACACACCTCTATATTAGGTATCTATCTATCCACACACACATACATATGTACATACGCGCGCGTTCTTTCATGCCTATTAACTGATCCATACATCCATACGCCTATATACCGACCTACTGGGACACAGACCGACCAACAGGCAGACAGGCAAGCAGGACGACAGGTATACGCAGTCAGGTGACATGCGTACGTGCACAGTGAGTACGTGTGCGTAGTGTTCTAGTAAGGCATACACATAGAAGGGCCTGGTTGGCGTGAAGTGCGTGGGGAGTGGGGGGGGGGAAGGGGCAGACAGACAGACTGACTGACAGAATGTCAACGCAGGTCCCATTCCAGCAATTTTCATCTGTAATCGTGCGTCAATTTGTGCAATCCTCAATTATTAACCAACGGGACAAATAGATGCTGTATAGTTACCCATAAGTGTTCGTTTTTCTTCTAACTCAAGTCTGAGTCCGAAGAAGCTCAGCACAGTGCATGGGCTCTGTAACACCAGCGAGGATCCTGAAATACTTCGAAAAGATTTTTAACTCCAAATTTTGCCCGGGCAGCGCCGTTAGGCTAATCTTTTCGATTTCTAACTGTCAATGGATTTTTTTTTACGTGCGCAACAATGCATACGGGCGTCCGATCTCACTACCCAGAGACCAGGGGAAATTACTAGAAGTCCAAGTTCACGTGAACAAATTCCAGCCCTTACCGGGGATTGAACCAGGAACCTCTAGCACTCGGGATGCACACCATGCCTTGAGACCACGTAGCTCCCCACAAGTACTGATAGGAAGAATAGAAGGCCCCCCCCCCCCCCCTATGTATATATGTATAACAAAGATACCAATAAATGAGGTATTTATCACTCGACATTTGGACTCCTCTCCAAAGCTGACCTTTAGACTTCTCAGGTGTATTTCCCTATCATACCTCCAATCTTTTACTAGGACGCTTCCCGAAAACCGAATCTTGAGTCTGACATGCTGATAACATGCTACTAATACAAGTCAACAGGAATTACAAGACAGCTAATGCAGCATGTAAATAGGCAAAGTCTGAGGTTTATATATATATATATATATATATATATATATATATATATATATATATATATATATATATATATATATATATATATATGCGCGCGCGCGCATAAGTTTCAGGGCTCAAATGTGCGGAAAGAAGGAGGGGGGAGGGGGAAGATACACTAACACCCTATCAAAATGTCCAAATGCAACTAAATACGGGTTACTGAAACTGAATGTGTCGGATCAAAAGAAAAAAGATACTGCAGGCAGCATAGCAGTTAACCATAAAACAATGTGCCAACCGCCATTTTAAGGTTGAAGGAGGAGGGGGAAGAAGAAGAAGAAGAAGAAGAAGAAGAAGAAGAAGAAGAAGAAGAAGAAGAAGAAGAAGAAGAAGAAGAAGAAGAAGAAGAAGAAAGTGGAGGAGGAGGAGGAGGCGGCGGAGAAGGAAAAGAAGAAGAAGAAGAAGAAGAAGAAGAAGAAGAAGAAGAAGAAGAAGAAGAAGAAGAAGAAGAAGAAGAAGAAGAAGAAGAAGAAGAAGAAGAAGAAGAAGAAGAAGAAGAAGAAGAAGAAGAAAGAACAAGTTTGCAAACTATGATAATAACAGAAATGGGACGCAAACAGTAAAAACGCATTACAATAAACGGAGAGAGAGAGAGAGAGAGAGAGAGAGAGAGAGAGAGAGAGAGAGAGAGAGAGAGAGAGAGACAGAGAGAGAGAGAGACAGACAGAGAGAGAGACAGACAGAGAGAGAGAGATTATGCCTATAGCAGGTTTCTCCTATCCTGAACATACAATAACTGATGACTGCAGAAATGAAACAGAGATTTAACCCCAAAAAAAAAAAAAAAGGAATAGTCCAAAATATGTTTAATATGCAAAGAACTTTAACACCTACAGATATATGCAACATTAAACACAAGACCTTTCAAATGTCTACACAGAAACCTAAACAGCAAGGAAGTATTGAGAAAGTCGATCTGAGTGTCTTACCAGCTGTGTTTATATTGAAGTGATATGTTATGACAACAAAGGTTCTAGATAACCTTGAAATAGAAAGAGTTGTTGGAAGAAGACCAAGTAAAATAATTTGGTTACAATGTAAGATATAACACCATTATACCAAATATATTGGAGGGGTGTAGGTGTGAGCAAGAGGCTGGCAGCAAAAGAAGGTTTCAAAAGATGTAAAACACCAATCTGAGATATTGTGCAACTAGGACAGGAGACAATGAGTGCTAGAGATAACCACACACCACCATCGGGAAGATGGCTCCTAGGTGAACACGGGAGTCTTTCAGTAACTTCTTCTAGCTGAAACAGCTGAAGGCTCAAAGGCCGCCTCTACCTCAATTTCACAAGTCACGGAACGTGCCGATATTCAACTTCCAATCCACAACTCTAGAGTGGGGATTTTGAGAAGGGGGACAGGGTTGGAGTGGGGATAGGGGAAAATGGTTGTAACAATGGGGGGGGGGGGGGGTGGTGGGGGTATTCCAAATAAGATGGAGGCAAACGTATCTTTAAAGAACTACTCCACGCGATGGGTGACTTGATGAACTGATAGTTATCCGTGAAAACTATTTATTCTATTACTAAGCAAATATCTATTAATGGAGTGGCTCAGACTGATCTTTTAGTCGAAGAACACGGCTCGGCAAGTGTGTACTTATCTTGATTGCATCATTGGAAAGCTCATTGAGACGGCCATTTCTTCCTACTGCTGTGTGTTTGTGCGAGCGTGCGTGCACATATGTGTGTGTGTTTATATTACCTACTATGTTTTCCTTAAAGATTTATGTCTTGGTTATCACAAATAAATAAAAAAGAATACATTTTAACTTCTGAGGAAAAGGTATGATTTCGCTGGTTGGTTAACTGATAGTGCGATCATAAGGTGAGCTCGGTGTGTACTCGCCTACCTCTGCTTGAACTACTTGTCTATAGTTATTTAACTTTCTGTCATGTTTACTAAGTTGCCCCTTGTATATTATTAGTAGTACGGCTGTGTGGCTTCCAGGTTAGTGATTCAGTCACTCAGTAGCATGTCCTTAGCAGAACCTTGCTCCCATAACAACCCTTCCGGAAAAATCTTGATCACAAGCAAGATGTCCAACGTCCGATACACTCATATGGAGATCATCCGCCACATCCTTCACCCCATCTTCTCTTTGGCCTTCTTCCTACTCTTCCCAGGCAATTCCCCACCCCCTTTAACTGTTCTCTCCAAACTTTCGTGACGTTTCAAGTGACCAAAATATTTTAATTGTCTGTGTTTTATCGTATTCAATAGCCAACCCTCTTCAATATTCAGTGCCTGAAGTATGGATGCATTTGTTCTTTTCTTTACCCATGATATTCTCGGAACCCGTCTATAACATTTGTATTCAAAGGCATTTATGCACTGTCAAGCTTGTTTAGTAAGTATCCGGGTCTCACAGGCGTATGTTTCAATGGGTAAGATGCATGCACTTAGAAATCTAATTTTTGTAGTTCTGTGTGTCCCACTCCCTAATTTATTCAGTTGTTTTAGTCTTTGAAGAGCAGTTGATAATCATTGTTTAATTTCTGTCATTATGTCACCATTGTTGGTAATCAAACCCAAGTTACTCAAATTTTCCACAACCTCCAATCTTTCCTTATTAACATATATTTCTTTCTCCATAGTAGTTGTACCTGTATGCGGTTAGTGATTACTTTCACAATTTCATGATCCTCGACGTATTCGACTCTTGCAAGGGGCAGCTAAAACATGTGAAGTGGGGAGGGGGAGGGGGAGCTAAGACATATGAAGTGGGCTAGCTAAGACATATGAAGTTGGAGTAGCTAAATCATGTGAAACAGGAGGTGCAGCTAAGACATATGAAGTGAGGGTAATTAATACTTCAATGCTTTTTCTTTCCAGACAATTCTTATACAACTCTAGAAACTGCCTAGTGTCCATTTCAATAAAGGTGTGTCGATCCCATAACCGTAAAGATCGGAACAAATCCTATCACATATCCTGTGAATTGTATGCGGATCACCGTATATCTTGATAGGCAAGCGCAGGAACCACCAAGTCACCAAAGAACCTACAAGCAATAAGGAAGCTACAAGCAACTGGAAACCTATATGCAATAAGGAACCTATACGCAATAAGGAACCTAAAGAAATAAGGAATGTAGAAGCAAAAGGGAACCTACAAGCAATAAGGAACCTACAAGCAATCAGGAACCTACAAACAATAAGGAACCTACAAGCAATAATGAACCTACAAACAATCGGGAACCTACAAGCATTAAGGAACCCGCAAGCAATATGAAACCGAACAGGCATTAAGGAACATGCAAGCAATAAGAAATCTACAAGCAATAAGGAACATGCAAGCAAAAAAGAACATATAAGCATTAGGAAATCCATAATCAATAGGAAAGCCTATGATCAATAAGGAATCTACAAGCAAAAAAAAAAAAAAATACCCAGCTCCGTATTTCCCCAATGAAAGCAGAAGCTCACACACAAGCACCAAGCTTTGTTACAAATCCTTGTCCAATCCCACCAGATCGAGCGTAATTGAAATCATTAAAACCAGTACACTGCCATGGATTCTCCTCCCCTATTCGTCCTCCCTCCCCATCTCCAACAGAACATCGGAGAATGAGTGAAGTGGCAGATAATGGTAGAGTATGTACAGGGCTGCAAGGATCAGATTATTACTTCCGTCTTCCCACTATTCAAACTGAGGCCCATTCTTCCACTTTCATGTAATAAATGGATCTAAAAAAATATCCATAATGTCAAATGTAGGCTGAAATTTTACTTCACAAAATGTAGTACAGAATAGTAAACATTTAAAAACATTTCATGTTTTGCATCCTTCAGTCAGTAAGTCTGTGGTAACTAATACCTAGGAATGAAAGGAAAGTACTCTTAGTTTTATAACAAGTAATTAAACTTGTAAATTGTCACTGACAGCTTAGTTTATCAAAGTGGCATTAGCTCCCCCCCCCCCCCTCCCCCCAAAAAAATCGTTCCATGTTGTCAGCATTACGGCAGATTCTTGTTTCACTGAAGGTATTTCCAGCTGCACTAAACAGATGTTCACTTGGTACGCTCGTAGGTGGTGCACAAAGATAACGCTTGACGGTATGAACCAAGGTGGGAAATCTTGATATGTTTATTTTCCACCAGTCCAGAAACGGGTGTAAGGTAACCACTATTCGTATTCAGCCCGACCGCAACTATTCGGCCGAATACCGAATAGTCTTCTTCTTCTTCGATCCTTCTGTCAGAAAACTTATATCAGGAGGCCGGTAGCCTTTATGAAAGCTATCGTGCAATCCATATCCTCTTGTGTACCATACAGTTTTGTCTTTATTGTGGTTGGAACAGGCCAGATTGCGTCTCTGTTGTCAGCATACAGTTGACAGTGTTGGAGCACATGCTCAGCATTTTCGGGTGCCACGCTGCAGGGACACGTCTCGGTATTTCCTACACCGAAAAATTTGAACATATGTTGACGAAATCTGTTGTGCCCTGTCCTTAGTCTGAATATAATAGACTGTCCCTCTCTAGAGAGGCGATGAAGTGAGTCTTGGGGAGAAAATCTGGTGTGGGTATCCAGCCACCTTTCTTGGATACTAGATTGTATTAGTGTTTTCATCTCTTGGTGGGTTAAGTCGCTATTTGGTTGTACCATGTCACTGCCGCTTCTGGCTAATCTGTCCGCTATTTCATTGCCTTCCAAGCCACAGTGACCTGGAATCCACTGCAGTACAGATTGTTCTACTGAAGAGCCTAAGTAAATCAGCTGTTGCGTCAAGTCTATAAACTGAGTGTCTTTTGGGTTACCAATTGCTTGTAGAACTGACATAGCATCAGTCAGAAAGACCACTCTGCTATATTTGCTGTACTGTTGTCCATTCAGGAAAGAGCATGCCGCTAGAAGTGCTTCTGCCTCTGCTCTGTAATTGGAGGAATATGAACCTGTTGGTACAGCCTGGTTGATTTTTAAACCATTTGGGCATTCTATGTATATTCCTCCTCCTCCGTCTCTTACTGCTCTCTTGGCTGAACCATCTACCGAATAGTAATTAGGTCCACTATTCGGCGCCGAAGCGAATATTCGGTACAGCCCTACTTGTTATAATACTTAGGATTCTTTCATTCCTAGTTATTAGTTACCACAGACTGACTGAAGGATGCAAAACATAAAATGTTTTTAAATGTTTACTTTCTGTACGAATACTAACTAGACAGGGTAAGAATATAAACTCCGGCCACATCCAAGTCCATAGTATGAAAATCAAACGAACGGAAACGTATAAGTACTTGGGTGAAAACTTCATCTGCTCCAACATGCTGAGAGAAGAAATACAACCTAGAACACAATCTAGAAAAAATGTATACTATGCCCTTCAACATCTGCTAAAGTCAAAGTGTCTGTCTCGCAACACCAAGATCAAAATATTTAAAACGTTGATAAGACCAGTCGTTTTATACGGCTCTGAAACTTGAAGCAGAAATAAAAAAGATGAGGCCTTATTACAGGTTTTCGAAAACAGTCTTTCGACAAATCTTTGGACCCATTAAAGATGCTTACTGCGGGGAATGGAGAGTGAGAAGCAACAATGTAATACATAATCTGTTTAAATCACCATTGATCACTGGCATCATGAGAGCTAACAGACTAAAATGGTTGGGGCATAACGAAAGAATGACAGAAGACAGAGAGATAAAATTGTATACACATGAGAGGAATGGGCGTAGACCACGAAGCAGACAAAAAAGAATATCGAGAGATAATGTCCAGCCAGACTTGCAAACAACTGGTGTCACAAATTGTGAAGAGAAGGCCAGCCAGAGAGATGAATGGAGACAAGTGATATCTGTAGCAGTAAACCTCAAGCGCCCAGAATGCTAAAGATGAAGATGACTATTCTGTGCTTCTTTATGTGAAGTAAAAATGCAGTGTACATTTGACATTATGAATGTGTGGGTTTTTTAATATATATTTTATACACTATACACTATTCGTATTCGGTCGAATAGTTGGTCCTGTTATTCGTATTCGACCGAATAGCTGGTCCCGTTATTCGTATTCGCCGAATAGTGCAAATCACTATTCGGTACAGCCCTACTTTATTCAAACATTTGAAGATGACTACCAAAGAACATTACATAAACGGCATTTTGTTTTCAATTATCGTTAATCTTTCCCCTGATAATATACGGATGAGAGTAGTGGGCCTTGTCGCAATCATTACAGAGGATATTCTATGGATCGCATCAACACTGTTTATTCCCTTAGAGCAACGGTTCTCAACCTGTGGATCGCGACCCCTTTGTGTGTTAAACGACCCTTTCACGGGGCATGTACAGGCTGACTGACGATAATGTAAATGATGATGAACTAATTCATGTAAAAGACACCCCTGACATCCCTTCTCGTCTCCGGTGAGATGAAATTGTCTAGAAATGCTGCTGGGGTTTCCAAACGAAATTAAATGCTTAACGTTCAAACAAAATACGGGGAGGGAAGAACATCAGATATTGCATAATAAAGAGCATCCTTTTCGTCGAGAGTTAAGATATCCAGTAGTTTAGGCATCCTTATCAGAAGGTAACAAGTCAGGAGTAGCAGGGGGAAATGGAGAGAGAAATTAATTAAGGCGTGAAAGAAGATGAGGAACAGACTGCGTAGGCGTAATAACAAGAAAAGGACAAAGAAGAAGGAAGTGGAAAAGAAGGTCGTGGAAGTGGAAAAGAAGGGCGAGGAAGTGGAAGAGAAGGAAGAGGAAGTTGAAGAGAAGGAAGAGGACGTGGAAGAGAAGGAAGAGGGAGTGGAAGAGAACGAGGAGAAAGTGGAAGAGAAGGACGAGAAAGTGGAAGAGAAGGACGAGGAAGTGGAAGAGAAGGACGAGGAAGTGGAAGAGAAGGACGAAACTGGGGAGAATAATAATAATAATAATGAGAAGGAGGAGGAGCAGCAGCAGCAGCTGCAGAGAAAGAAGAAGAAGAAGAAGAAGAAGAAGAAGAAGAAGAAGAAGAAGAAGAAGAAGAAGAAGAAGAAGAAGAAGAAGAAGAAGAAGAAGAAGAAGAAGAAGAAGAAGGAGAAGGAGGAGAAGGAGGAGGAGGAGGAGGAGGAGAGAAGAAGAAGAAGAAGAAGAAGAAGAAGAAGAAGAAGAAGAAGAAGAAGAAGAAGAAGAAGAAGAAGAAGAAGAAGAAGAAGAAGAAGAAGAAGAAGAAGAAGAAGAAGAAAAGGAGGAGGAGGAGGATGAGAAGGGGGAGAAGAAAACTATCTACCCCTGCCTGTATGTTTGCCCTCAGTTTCTAAGTTTTAAACTATACTATTCACCCAGTAATCGATATCCTACGTCGAGTTATTGTGCATCTGGCGAGGCTACACAATGGCCTCGATGTTTGTTCCCATGTCAAATGTTACATCCTTGCCCACTGGGGCATGCAAGTTATTGCTGAGGGGGTAGGCGAACAAACGAACGAATTTTATTTTCAAATGGCTACAAATTGGGCACGCAGGCCCGTCTGACATTCGGCCCTTCTAAGCATTCATTTTTTGGAGTACTAATGCCTGTTATCAATAATGCATGTTATGGATGTAATAAAGAAATATACATTATGGAATAATGCATACACGTATCATGTGTACGTAATCTTACACACTCAACCACACACACACACACGCACGTATACATACTCTTACATTCTCATATATGCACACTCATATACAGACATACGTAATACACGCATCTACATAATACATAAATACATACATACACAAACATAAAACACACATATATATACATAGATATACATGCACAACACAAAACACACACACATATACATAGATATATATATACAACATAAAACACACACACATACAAACATAGACATACATGCACATACACATTGCATACATACACACCTACACATGCATGCATGCATACACACACATACAATCACATATACAGACACCCACAACCACACATATACACTCACATGCATAAGTACACCCATATACATGCATGCATCCATCCATCCGTCTCTCCCCCACCCCCACCCCACACACACGCACGCACGCACACACACATACATACACACACATCTATACATGCATACATACATACATACACTCACATCTTTAGACACATCTATACATGCATACATACATACATACACTTACATCTTTACACACATACATGCATACATTCCTAAATGCACACATAAACAAACACATACTTACACGGCTACATATGCATATATACATCCAGCAAAATACATACATACACACATAGATACATACATACATGCATGCCCACATACACCCACATACACTACACACACACGTGTTCTTCACGGTGCATCTCAAACTTATTGAAGCCCCGGGGCAGACTTGATAATACAAGCCCCTGTCGACTCCACCTCCGAGAACTGTGCCGACGACAGTTTACACTATAGTCAGTTTCATATGTCGTGCCTTCAAACTAACAAATTTCTGAAAAATCCTTACGGATAGGCACATATTTTTGCTTGCGTTCTTAGATTTTTAGATTTCCCATGTCCTTATGATGTCATAATTCATAACTGCGCAGGTGCTGCTGTTTTCTTACAGCGGCGTATTTCTTTGATCTTTGTCAGAGTAATAATTTGTGTACCCCTTTTTAAAAAACCATAATTCACACAAATAATTCATGTGTTCTGTAAAAGATGTGCAGTGATGCATGGCGATTGTTTTGATAGCCTATTCAGCATACAAGGAAATACTGTGTTTATCTAATTCACAGAAGGTTAATGCAGGAGACTGACCACCTGATAGTGAAACGCCGTTTTCGCAAGGATTACCTCTAAAACATGGGCTCAAAAGTTCCTGCCACTTTGTAACTGTAAACATGCTAATTTACCGCTTTGAATCGGTGTCTGTGTTTTCGTATACCGCAAATAAGACAAAAGAAAAACCAGACTGTTTACACTACAATTACATTCTTACAAGGACATGATTATTAACAGGTTGCATGCCAAATTACAACATTTCAACATAAAGGTTACTGGGTAAGATTAAAGAGCATTAAAAGTCTATGGCTAAGCACCAGAAGGAAATCAAAATTACAATTTTGAGAGTATGCATCTTCTATGTAGCAACATACAGATGTGAGGCGTGGACTATCTCACAGTTCTTAAGAAAGAAGATAGGGGCTTTTTGAGCTGAAACTCTATGGACAGATTATCAGAATACCATGAATAAAGAAGAGAAGAAAAACCGACATTTTAAAAGATCTCAGCATCAAGGAAGACTGACAGCATCTCATCTCGGAAGCCGAAATATTCTGGTCACATCAAGCGCCAGGGCGGATTGGAAAAAATATTAGCAGAAGCTATGGTACCAGGAAGGAGGGGCAGGGGCCGACCAACACTATGATGGGCAGAGGATATAAGTAACTCCTTGAATATGAAAATACACAAGAAGAGAGAGCTGGCGAGAAAACGAGTTTCTTTCATGCAGACGGTGATGCAACGTTCTGAAATGACTGCTCCGTGGTAATGATGATGCTTACTGAGTTATAAATTGTTAAAGTTAGGCACGATTTTTGAAACGGACTATAGTTTATAATACTACTGGTAGAGGGTTTCTTAAGTCAGATAGGTCAAGTCAGCGATCCGAGGTACTTACATGTTGCCTTGCAGGCAGACTAGGGGGACAGTTACAGACTAAGGTAGTGATTCCCGAACTGTCCGCCGCGGCGCCCCAGGGAGCCGCGCCCTCTTCACAGAAATATTCGATGGCACAAGCGAGTTTTATTATTTTTTTATCTCTTACATACGAATAGTCAAACTTTTACTTAGATTAGGGCGCCTTGAAAACATTTTAATTGAAAAAAAGGCGCTGCGACTAAGACAAGTTTGGGAAACAATGGACTAGGGGAAACAAACCTGCTAACAAACTACTTACCATAATCGGACCTACTAAAATATGCCACCCAAATCTTTTGAAAGAGGCGAGTGCTCGAAGACTGCTTACAACAAACATCAGAAAGAGACAGTCACTATATGTGGCCATGTTATGAGAAGAGGGGAAATTAGCACATGGTGTGACCACTGAACAGATCTAGTGAGACAGAGGAGGACAGCGCCGGGTGATTCTTCACAGCCTTTTGTCATGGCATGGAAGGATGTCAACACACGAACTGATACACGCAGCTGCAGATCGCAGAATGTGGAGTGACACGATCGCCTACGCCAGTCGGCAAGGCACTTGACGCTGCTGCTGATGATGATGATGATGACGACGATGATGATAATCGGACGTACTGAGTCACAGGCTTGACATGATAGTGCAACATCCCTTACACAAAGATGACCATGGTAAGCAGCTGCGTCAATTCCTGATTCAAAATCTCAATCTTGATGACAGATCAACGGGTCAGATTCTAGATACCCCATTCAACCTCTAAAGAAGTTAACATTAGAGCGACCGCAACAGCTACATCAATGCCCAACCCATGATATATTTACAACCCTGTACAGGACATCTAATTGAGAATTTTCTGACATCGAATGTGTTGGGGACGAAAGATGCAGATATCACAGGCTAGCTGTAAATAATAACATAACACCACAACCGCCAGTTCAATGGGAACACAGAAGAAGAAGGGGAACTTCCTATAATAACGTTTTCCTTAGTCTTCCAACAACTATCCCGTTGTAATTATTTACAAGACATTCACGATGCACTGGCTATGAAAACACAAAGGGCTGAAAAAGTGGCTAGAGCAGGGGTTCTCAACCTTCCTGTAGCCGTGACCCTTTCATACAGTTCCTCATGTTGTGTTGACCCCCAAACCATAAAATTATTTTCGTTGCTACTTCATAACTTATGTGACTATGTGTTGTAGTTTTTTTTTTTTTTTGTGGGGTTTTTTTTTCGATTGTCTTAGGCGACCCCAGTGAAAGTGTCATTCGACCCACCAAGAGGTCGCGACCCACAGGTTGAGAACCACTGGTGGTGACTAACACCTAGCTCCGCAAATGCTTTGTACAGTGTATGCTAACAGCACACTCCGAGCCCGTTTTCTGTACAAGTACCCCTCTAGCAACTGCACAGCCTGAAGAAGTTCACATCTGAAGCTGGTCTTAATTAGGGCGGGGTCAACAATGCGCCGCATTGTACATTAATCTGATACGATTGTGTGCGCGCAGCTCACGACACCACAGCTATAGACCGAAATAATGGCAGACCAAACAGCCGACGGCGCCGCCTGACGTCATTGATGTCGTATCAGCGTCGGTCGATGGGAAGCTAGCACTTTAGCCCCACACCTACAGCGGAATTTATTCCGAAAATTACCCTGCAAGCGGTTTTATAGAAATATAATTGTGTTTAAATAGCCAACTACGGCGTTGTCAATTGCCGGATATTCTTTCTGCATTATAACTATGGCTATACCGAATATGAATAGTGGGACCAACTATTCGGCCAAATACGAATAGCGCATCATCATCAGGTGCCTTGCCGACTGGCTTGGGCAATTATGCCTCGCCACAATCTGCGATCTCCTGCAGCATGTATCAGTTCGTGTGCTGACACACCTCTATGCCATGCAACAAGACTGTCAATAATCTTCTCTCGTTGTCTTTTTTTATCCCTCCTTACACAGATCTTTCCAGTGGTCACCGCATGTTCCATTTTCCCTCTTTTTATAACATGGCCGGAAAATGACGGCTGTCTCCTTCTGACGTCTGTGATTAGTTGTCTTCGAGCTCCCGCATCTTTCAAAACCATTGTTCGCTCTGTCGTTCGTTCTATGTAATTTAAACGCATCTTCATATTCTCGTTAGCAAAATCCTCAAATTTCATTTAGGCGAAGACACCCTGAAAGAACGAAAAATGCATGATCTCTCTCTCTCTCTCTCTCTCTCTCTCTCTCTCTCTCTCTCTCTCTCTCTCTCTCTCTCTCTCTCTCTCTCTCTCTCTCTCTAACACACACATAGACACACGGCGGAGATTTAGGCAACAGCAACTATTGTGTTAATGAGAGAATTATTTGAGTCCATCGCAGTGCATGCAGAAACAGGTGTAAGGTAACCACTATTCGTATTCGGTCGGACTGCAAGTATTCGGCCGAATACCAAATAGTTATTATGGTCCACTAATCGACCCCGAAGCGAATACGAAGCGAATATTCGGCACAGCTCTAATTATAACTACACGTCTATAGCGGGTCTATCTATGCAGGCAAACCATCAGAAAAGCAAAAGAGTATACCAATACCTCTTCCCGTTTCCATCGGGGTTTGTGTTGGGAGTCTGATTATAATGAAAACGTACAACACATGGAGGAAACATTAATAATACTGGATAACGCGTAAGTAATTAACTCTGCAGGCGCGCTGTCACAGGAAGATAACAATGGGAGCTGAGCACCCCTTCTATTCCCCTCTAAATTTTCCAATAATTGCTCAAAGGAGAAAAGATGCCCTATTTCATCACATATAGAAGTGATCGTTTGAAGTAATTTCAAGTATAATATTATATCTATTTAACATTCGGCAAATTATTATTATTAATGTGCTTAATAGCAAAATCGTAATAATAATATACTTAAAATAATAGGAAATGTATGAACAAATATTTTTTAAGAAAAGTGTCCGGGCATAGTGGGGGGGGGGGGGGGGGGGGGGTGGGGGTTTTAAGTTCTATTACAAAACGTTGGGGGGGGGGGGGGGGGGGGGAGGAGGGAGCGCTCAATGGACTTGGGCTCTCAGGTTCTGATGCCTGTGACACACACACACACGGATCCGCACAAAGTCGGATGTATTCAGTGACTTCCCAGGTGGAATCAGCCTAACGTGGGTAGCAGGTAAAGTGCTGGGGATATAAAGGCGGCCAGTGTAATGTTAACCACATCACCCACGGAATCCTGAATGATTTATAAACAGAAGTCAAGCATCATATGCCCCTTGTGTCAATGACATCAAAGGGTTCGTTACTTTACTTTGCTCAAGGTTAGGGCTTAAACGGGAGTGGCTGGGGGTGAGGGGGGGGGCGCCTCGATTCGGATTCTAACATAAGAGCTAACAGTAAAATAATTACACTTGTTTTTCTCTGTTGTACACATTATATGTATGTATGTATGTATGCATGAATATGCACAGGGCAAGTCATAAATATGGCTACATATGTGAAATAAATGTAATTAAACACGTATCCATTTAACTGACCCATTACTTTGTGTGCGCGCGCGACGCGTTCATGTGTCCGTACGTGCCTGTGCTGGAATTACGCCACATAAAATGAGGAGAAAATTTGTTTACAAAAATGTAGTGGGAAACTTATGAAGAAGAAAAAAAAAAAAAAAGATTGTATGGACAAGAATACAGATAGCAATGATTGACATAAGTGAGCGTTCTGTCGTCAAAACGAGACAGATCGATCGCTTAGGGAATGGCTTTTTTTAAGGGCCAGTTAAGCATAAATAATTAAGTTCTACTTATACAACTCAAGCCAAGCCTGTATAATCTAGGTCTATATACAGAATCTAACATTTTCGACACGATCCATATTTTTTATGTCCATTCTCTGAGTTTATACATTCTAATTTACTTCAGTAATTGATATCATGAATTTTTTATTATAATCTGGAAGCAGTCGTGGTGTAGGGGTTAGAGACGCTCGCCTGCAGAACCGAATGTCGTGGGTTCAAATCCCAATGTCCCCCGTGTGGGTTCCGGGGCCCCCATTGTTGGTAAAACTAGAGTGTGCCTCGCTGCCTCCCTAACAAGCATCTCATAAGATCAGAGGCTTCCTTCGAAGTCAGACTGCATCTGCCTAGAAGGTGTGAAACCCAAAGGCTGCATACAAATAAACGATACCTGTAAAACGGGTGTGCACACAAAAGTCAATTTCTGGAATAAGGCTCAAGTCCAAAAGTGGAAGAACAATCAGAACTCTCCACCAGAGTTTATAGCTGGTGAACACAAAGAAGAAGAAATTCTAACGGAGATAGACATCCCCACCCCCCCCCCCCCCCCCTTTTTTCCCCCTCAAAAATTACCTTGGTCCCCACGTCGACAGTCATAAACGGATACCAGGTAAACTCCTGGGAAGTAAAGGGGACCGGTGTGGTGCTGACCATATCACTCATCAAGTTCCGATTGATCCATAACCGTGGTCGGCAAACTCTTTAGTCAAAAGAGCCAAAAAAGTAGCAGAACGATAAATACTAATTTTGACAGGCAAATTTCTTGTTATGATTCATGTTTTCCGGAGTCAAAACCGATTTGTGGTCGACTGGCCGAGCCGCATTCAAGACGCTGAAGAGCCGCACTGAAGTCGCTGAAGAGCCGCAAGCGGCTCGCAGGCCGCGGTTTGCCGACCACTGGTCTATAAAATAACAGTCTAGCACTTCCTATATTTCCGAACAAATACACAAATAAGGCAAGAATCCAGGCAAGAGTATGAGTCTAATTTTATACGAAAACGCCGCTGGAACTATGTCAGCCACGCCCTTAGAATGGATAAATCAAGACTTCCTTACCAAGCCCTCATTTGGACACCACAGGGGAAAAGATCTCGTGGAAGACCAAGGAAAACCCTACGTAGAAATATCATCAGGGAGAGCTCGCTCATGGGCCACTCAGACATCCAAGACCTACAACGGATTGCAACGAACCGCCATGCATGGAGAGTCATGACCTCTGCCCTATGTGCCGCACTCGACACAAGAGGAAAGACTAACTAACTTCCTAAATGCCCAACAGGCCCGAAGGCTTGGAAAAGTATTCTTTAGGTTCATGTTTGAACATGTTTCATCCCAGCCTTTACTTCAACCTTTTCTATATTAGGCCTGTGTACTTTCAAGTGACAGTCGTTGAGCCGAAGCCAGTTAAAATAATAAAGTAATGGGATAGGATGAGTTACCAGTAATAACTAACCTATATACAATATATATATATATATAGGTTAGTTGCGTATCCTTTACAGGACGTTGCAAAACCAACCCCCAGCAGCCCCTGGCTGTTGTGTTGTTTTTCTAGGCAAATTTACCTCCAGTAGTTTGCCATTGTCCTGGACGGTCGTCCCCCTGATAACACTGTCGAAACCAACGCAAGTCGCATGGCCCGCAGCTGGGATCGAACCCGGCACCCCGGCATTACGAAGCGTTCGCATCGACTTAGCCACAGAGCCGACATATATATATATATATATATATATAAATAACCATGGGATATCGCCGTGAGACATTACCTCTCGACAACGCTTCCATCTTATAACTAACTCCTCAGCAATCTAGTGTCAAGACAACACACATACAGCCCCACCATAGTCGCCGACACACGGGAGCTCAGGTCCACTAAGCTCCCCTCGCTTAGGAAGGGGATAACCCCCCCCCCCCTTTCTCTCACCCCCACCCCCCCCCCCCCACCCCCATTATGTAAGGAGAAAAACATTTAGCAGGCCCCTTTAACCATGAACAGACATTATCTTTAAGAGTATCTCTTTACGCATTCCATATTATTTCATTTATAATACTATTCTTATTGATCATTCGCCAGATTCAACATATCTTTCTTCTTCTTCACATTCATCGGCTCAAAACTCCGGCGGAACATTCTGGTTGTTCGACCACTTCCTGTGCTAGAAAACGAGAGTATTGGGTGCAAAAACGCTTCACAGGCCTGACTCATTTGCATGCAGACTGTTGGTTCCTTGCCTCTCAGGCAGATGTACTCCACCTTCGAAAAAAGCTTCCAATTAGTCGACTCTCACGACATGCTTTTGGGAAGGCAGTGGGTCTATTCTTGTTTACCTCTACAATGGGGCCCCGCAATCCACACAGGGAATTCGCAATAATTTTATTAGTATGCACTTAAATTGGGATTAAGCCCCTTGGGCTCCCTTCGCACAAAATATAACTAGGATCTGATGTGGGGAGGGTGTATGTATGTGTGTGTAACCTTCGGTCAATGTTTTTTCTGGTCAGCACGACTGCATTACACACAAACATACACACGGACAAACATACACACACACGCGCTCACAGATACATGGTTAAAAAAAAGTAAAGGACCCTTTTTCACGCCTTTAGGCTTATAAATATCAGGCATATAGGGCTAGACCTATATTTTTATAGAACAATTGGCACAAGATGGGTGATGTGGTCAGCACGGCACCGGCCGCCTCTACTTCCCGGGAAGGCTGGGTCGACCTGGGAGCCAAGGTCATTTTTGACAAAAGTCCAGCTACTCCAGGGAGCGAACCCACGACCTTCCCACACATACATGGGCTCTGTTATAAATAAACTGTCACCAGAGGTAACCTAACCTATTCTACGTTGTTGCCTACAATCTTTGGCAGCGTCGGGAAAACAGAAGCCCTTCAATTCTTCCCGTGCGACAAAATATTTAACTGAACACCCATCAAAACAAGGTCAGCCAAGTGTATTTTTGTACCCGCTCTTCGCAGCTGTCACCCAATGATGGATGTGTTTCTGCTCAGAATGAAACACGTTTTGTAAGTTCATAAAAAAATTATGAATCATGTAGACTGAATTGATTTACTGTTAAACTTGCAATGAATTATAAGAAAAGTATTGGTTCTTTTCTTTAAGTGCGCCCCATCTCAGGGACTCCGAGATTACGAGGTTGGTTCCCGGGAGAAGCTCAATTTTTTGGGGGGTGGGGGAGGGGCGGTGTTTGGGTTTGTGTTAGCCGGTGTTCATTTCACGCCCCTATACTATTGGACTTTCCCGGGAAATCCCCATGAACTCTCGGAGTCCCCGAAAAGTGGGTGAAATAAAAGAGAAGAACCTATGTATTTATTTAAAGTTATGGATGTTACCTTTCCTTTGGGCTAAACAAGGCAGGCAGATGGAGGGATCATGCTTCAAGATTCAATACATGGTCTCTACACTAACGTCTAGCAGGGCCGCATTCAAACATGTGCAATATGTGCAGCTGCATAGCGCGGCAACCTTTTTGGGAGAGGTAACATAAATAACGTTACAGGGGCGTCATACGTTGTAAAAATAGGGAGCTGCTGCCCAGTATGTGCGCTACAGACGAGAGGAACTTTATTAATGAGCGTTCATTTCACACCCTAACAACCCTATACTTTTAGACTTTGCTGGGAGGGGGTGAAATAAAAGAAAAGAACCGACTGTTTAGTAAATCCCAGGCTGTTGCTTTTATAATATTTCCTACGCAGTTAGTACATAAGCCAACCAGTATCAGGAGGTCCCTGTGTGGGTTCCGGGATCCCACTGTAGAGAAAACAAGGGAAGACGCACTACCCCCCCCCCCACCACCCCCATCCTTTTTTTCCTCCAACAAGCCATTTACAGCTAGGCTATAGGTTATATGCGTATTCTGAACCAATACATCAAATACCAAGGAACACCCCACTTAATCACTGGCTGGTTGGTTGGGTGACACTTTCCTTTCCATATTTCCAGAGGAGAGTGTTCTGTTGTGCCGCAGAGATGCATGGGAATCACATGCTATGGCGATGAAGGGTGTGACAAGCAAAACACGCTTGCGTTAAGAAGAATCCTCCACAACAGGTGGAGTGAGATTTCAAGACCACTGTTTTCCCTATTTCCAGAGGAGAGTGTTCTGTTGTGCAGCAGAGGTGCATGGAAATCACATACTATGGCGATGACGGGTGTGAATCTTCCACAAGTGCAGTGAGATTTCAAGACCACTATTGCCATCATACATGTATATGACATGCCACAGCGCAAAGCCTGGGCTGCACTGTAGCAACCATGTGTTGCCCATACAATATAATCCCTCTGTCGTCCTGCTCTGTTAAATTCGAAAGAAACAATAAAACCAATGTCTGGAACTAAGCATGCTGCAAAAGCTGCCGGACTGCAACAGCAGTTATCTGTCCGTCTGTCGGAGTGAACCATTACCAAAGTTAAATGTTAAATTAGGAATTGAAATCATAGCACTCGGGAAACTCAAATAAGCGCACCGTTCTCATCTTCGGCAGCAAGCCCAGAATTCCAATTCCGATGGCACCAGTAATTGTCTGAGTGTACCTCCGTCTCACCTTTCCCTTGAGTCTTGATCATCGGTCAGATCCCCTAGTAACTCCCCGCAGCGACGTTCTCCTTAGACCGTATTTATCTATTTGTGCCTCCGCATTGTTTACTCGCTCACAGAGGGCCCTCACAACATCCAGCTTATCATTCATAAATTCACCACCAAGTGCTACATTTTTTTTAGTATCCAGAAACCATGCCTTTGGCTCGGTACTATGGATATCGCTACCCTTCGGCCTTGATTCCATCATAGGTACCGTTAATCTGGGAGAAATGTGGCTTTTCTGCTTACCCCTGGGGGTGAATCCGGACCACAAGGAGTTCGTAAACCGGCCGCCGCGCCGGCCTTTCTTAACTACATGCAAACCATTATCAACATAGAGGTAAGCTCCATAAATCCGTTAGAGTGGTAATGGTTGATGATTAAGTTGCATCTTAACATTTATCCATTCTGCAGACGTTGACAGCACCTTTCCGACTTTCTTTCTTTCTTTTTTTTTTTTTTTTAGACCAGCGGTTTTCAACCTGTGGATCGCGACATTTTTGTGGATCGAAAATCTTTTTACACGGGTCGCCTATGACTATCAAAAACACACATTCACTGAAATTATGAAGTAGCAACGAAAATAATTATATGGCTGGGGGTAGGCACAACAGAAGGAACTGTATTAAAGGGTCGCGGCATTAAGAAAGTTGAGAACCCCTGTTTTAGGCGATAGTGGTATACTGGGCTATAAGGAGGCGATGAGTGTGACCAGCCAGACCAGCTCATGTTAGGAAGTATCCCACTGTGGACGTGGTGTCGCCGTAGTGGTCTTGCACGCCTTGGTGGGGATGTGTTTGTGGGCTGGTTATTACCAGAGGTGAGAACTGGAGTCGCGAGACCTAAGGGCCACTTAAGTCGTGTAAATCACTTCCGAGGTGAGATGGCAGCGGATATTGTGTTTTCTAACCGCTTCTAATCATACATAAAGAGAATGGAATTCGTGCATTGTTTATAGTTAGTGGGTTGCAAAAGTAACAGAAGAAAGTTTGTGAATCTGAACCGAAACCGTCATGGATATATATATATTCAATAGCGTGCGGCGGATCTGACATATTTGCTGTCATCAGAGCTGGTGTTATCAGTGGCCGCACGCTGAGGGATATACTGAAGATGGGAACCGAGCGCTTACGGGCTTGTCCCATGTGCAATAAGGATAATCTGTCGATTGGAGTTTTGTCCGGCGACTGGCAGGTTCGACCGGCGACTGGCGGGTTCAACGACTTGTACAGCTCGTTCTTCAACGGACAGCGACCGTGAGGTTTGGTGATCAAAAAAAATAATGTGACAACTTTTCTGTTTTGTGCAAATTTATCAAAATAACAATACCTTCAATATGCAACTGTTTGTATCCAACTGAGCTATTCACACATAAAATCGAAATCAAACAACTGCTGGGTGTTGGTTTTCAGTATTATCAGCGACTTAATAGTTTAATCCATAAACATTGTCCCCTGCATGAATTGCAAATGACGAGACACATAATTGACTCGACTTTGAAGCATTCTAAGCGACTTGAACTGAAACTATGGCGCAATGACCTGAAACTCGATTTGGATTTGAAGCAAGGAAGCATGAACCTGTAGCTCCTGAGAGTTCCAGGAGGACCTACGTAACAAATACCATGTGAACCATACGATGCACTACGGAAAGCGAACCTACAACCTTCAGAGAGCGAGCCAACGGCTTAACCACTTAGAGTCCTTTCTACACTAATTTTTAGCGCCACACTAAACGGCAGCGACCTCCCAGTGTTGTTACTTGCGTCACCGGCTAAAAGACCTATCGATCTGAGTCAAGTGACATCAAATATTCATGTTAACCGCTCTGTGAAAACAGAGCTGATGATGTACCACGATCAGGTCGTATGCTCCAGATGCCAACAGCAACACGGCAGGTGGTTACTGGCAGGAAACAGGCGGCACATGGCCACGTTTGGCAGAAACCTGCCGTATTGCTAGCTATAGACCAATTGTATGGATTAACTACCTGGCAGTGGTAAAACTTGGCAAGCTCGCTTGGTCTGGGGCAGGTGGTGAGACACGATTCGATTGCAAAGACTATACTTCAAAGAAAACTGGCAGGGGGAAGGGAAGAGGGAGGGCCAAAGAAGATCTTAAAATTGTAATCACAACATCAAGACATTGGCAGGACTAAATTACTACACACCTGTTCAACAAGCGGGAGATGGCGAGTTTTGTGTGCCTCTGTCGAGACACATCCACGACCTTAACGGGTCAAGGGTTATGTTATCCAATGTACTACAGTCTCGGAGAGATCTCCCACAGGAAGTGGCAGTGCGGTAACGTGGAGGCTTTAAGCACGAGTCTGTAATGACGGGCGGACTAAAAGAGGAACCATCGGTAACACAGAGAATAGACCAGCAAGACCAACACAGTACAGTTGGGATTACAGGCGTTGTGTATAAGCGGAGGATACATTACATCAGCGGTTCCCAGCCCCTCTGGAGGTCGAACGACCCGACCTTTTCACAGGGGTCGCCTAAGACCATCGGAAAACACATATTCGCTAAAGATATGAAGTAGCGACAAAAATAATTTTATGATAGGAAGGATTACCACAACATGAAAAATTGTATTAAAGGGTCGCCACATTAGGAAGATTGAGAACCACTGAAATAGACAGAAAGCGGGTTCGACTTGTAGGCAGTGAGTGTCAGGCAGACTCATCAGCCGGCTGGAAAAGACAAAACCTACGGGGGAAACCCTAATCAGCGTGCAAGAGAAATGACTTGGGTAAAAAGATGACCGATCGCATCTGTATGTCACTGTGGTATGCTAGGGAAATAGTGAACTGAACAACAGAAACACATCAGGGTACTTTAATTGTAGACGATCTCAGCTCGTAGGCTTCAAGATTTCCTGGGGATTTCCCTGGGCAGTACCATATTATGGGGGGAGGGGTGGATTAGGGCTAGTGTTAAATGAATAGAGACTACTACTAAATCCTAACACTCGTACACTGTTGAACGTTTTGGTGATTTCCTTACCAAAGATCGAAGCCGACGAAATTAGAATGGGGTCATTTAAAAATTAAAGACGGGCGGGCTGAGAACCGCTGCTGTGTGTAGACAGATACAGCTGATATCCAGCTGCAGCGAGATGCGTATAGTCACAATTACAGACAACCACTCCCCCCCCCCCTTTCCTATCCGTGTGACAGCCTGATCTAATGTGTCCTTCTATTATTCAATGTGGTTTTTTTTTTACCCCAAAGGAGTGCTGTGATAAGCTACACATATGTATCAGCGCTTCTTCACTTTCTCATTAACCGCTTTATGTGCTGAAGGAGATACATAAAGTTCTACTGCTTGCTCTGTTGGCCGCCTCGACTACAAATTACGTCATGCTGTTGCAGTTTCTCTGCTGTTATATTCTGCCGGTTTGTATCTCTCTGTACGGTTTGTAGCCACAATAAACCAGCTGGCGGCTTGCTAAGCCTGTCGCAAACCAATCAATACTCCACACCCGCTAAGTACATCAATCCCTACAAACTCGCGCCTTTAGACTTACGTCGCAGGGCGCCCTGAGACATCCTTGTGTCGCAGACGTGTAGCGATAATAAAACATCCCACACAACTGAGAAACACACTACATGTACTGTCAGAGACCGACTTCACTGTCGTCAGGGCAAGAAGGCTTGTTGGCAGATCCAAGACAGAAAAAGGTCTATTCCTAAACACAATCGACCAACACAGTGAGAGCATACACACTAATCTTTAATGCAGTTCATAATAATCAATGCGGCAGTTTACCTAAAAAGGGGGGGGGGGGGAAGAGTGTTTCGTGTTACCAACACAATCAATCACCTGCCCCTACAGTACCTTACCGGCCTTACGGCTGTGACCAGGGTCTGAACCATCAGACTCCCTTAAAGCTCTTCCCGACGCTACTGCGCCTTACACATCCAAAGAACAACATCCTGTCCCCAACTCTCTCTCTCTCTCTCTCTCTCTCTCTCTCTCTCTCTCTCTCTCTCTCTCTCTCTCTCTCTCTCTCTCTCTCTCTCTCTCTCTCTCTCTCTCTCTCTCTCTAACACCCGATCAACTACTCAATACTCAACAAAACTCTCGGGAAAACCCGCTGCTTCGTCGCCTTTGTTCAGTCACAAGTTCACTATTTATCATCATCTTTTGCTATCATCCCATAGCCACATAGGACCCTGACAAGTACCCACATCCTCTATTGCTTTAAAGATAATGGCTATACACCCAGTTGAACGCTTCACGTTGAAATTCCCCACTAAAGTACAGCAACCGAAATGATCAAACAACGACGTTAAATGTTGTACAATGTCATTAAACGGTAAACGTCATTTAATGAGAGTTGCTGTAGGATCTATGCGGCTTTCTGGCTTTACCGAGGTGAGTGTATACGTTAAACAGTTTCATTAACCTCGAGAAGTCGCGTCCATTTCCGCGGCGAACGGTTTTCAAATACATATTCACGTGCTCTTCTTCTTCTTCTTCTTGTTGACCTTTCACCTGCTTTAAACTCAGGCAGAAAGTTCTTGTTGTTTGTCCACTTTTGGACTCTAGTCCTGTTCCATGACTTCAGTTTTGCGTGCACAGCCATTTCACAGATCTGGCTTACCTAATGTAGACTGCTGGTCTATTGCATCTCAGACTTTAAAGCAGACATCCTGATTAATCGCCTTGTACGACATGCTTGTTGGGAGCAAGGGGGGCGATTCTTTTCCATCCCTCCCCCACCCCCAAAGAGCACTGGAACCCACAAAGGGTGCTGCTTCTCATGCTCAAGACTGCCTTGTCCTACACCGCCCTGAAGGTAACAAATACAAACCAGTACAAACAGCAGTAAATACAACCAATCGTGGTAAATAAATACAAACAACAGTGGTAAACACAAACAACACGGTCAATTCAAACGACATGTTAATGCAAACAACAGTGGCAAATGCAAACAGTGGTAAATTCAAACAACATGGGGGAATGCAAACAGTGGTAAATTTAAACAACACGGTAAACACAACCAAGAGTGATAAATACAAGCACGAGCGGTAAACACACACACAACTGTGATCAACAGAAACAAGAGCGGTGAATACAAGCAAGGGTGGTAAACACACACAACTGTGATCAACACAAACAAGAGCGATAAATACAAGCACGAGCGGTAAACACACATAACTGTGATCAACACAAACAAGAGCGGTGAATAAAAGCACGAGCGGTAAACACACATAACTGTGATCAACACAAACAAGAGCGGTGAATAAAAGCACGAGCGGTAAACACACACAACTGTGATCAACACAAACAAGAGCGGTGAATACAAGCACGAGCGGTAAACACACACAACTGTGATCAACACAAACAAGAGCGGTGAATACAAGCACGAGCGGTAAACACACACAACTGTGATCAACACAAACAAGAGCGGTGAATACAAGCACGAGCGGTAAACACACACAACTGTGATCAACACAAACGAGAGCGGTGAATACAAGCACGAGCGGTAAACACACACAGCTGTGATCAACACAAACAAGAGCGGTGAATACAAGCACGAGCGGGAAACACACACAACTGTGATCAACACAAACAAGAGCGATAAATACAAGCACGAGCGGTAAACACACACAACTGTGATCAACACAAACAAGAGTGATAAATACAAGCACGAGCGGTAAACACACACAACTGTGATCAACACAAACAAGAGTGATAAATACAAGCACGAGCGGTAAACACACACAACTGTGATCAACACAAACAAGAGTGATAAATACAAGCACGAGCTGTAAACACACACGACTGTGATCAACACAAACAAGAGCGGTGAATACAATGACGGGTGGTTAATGGTGAATATAAACACAAGTGGTAAACACAAACAGTAAGGACAGCTCATACATGTGTGCCCACTCGCCCTCTGTAGCACAGAATTCACATTGTCAGCACTGGTTACCACACGTTTTTCTCACTATTCTGATGCCGTTCTGTCCTGTCCTGGACAGATACTTTAAAGCAGTGTTCTCCAATCCGTGTGGATGGCGACCCAATAGCGGACGCGGTTAAGAGCAGGCGGGCGGATTTAAAATGTTTCTCTTACCATATAACGGGGCAGGCTAAGTATTTCTTTCTTTCTTCTTTTCCAGGATCGCAATTTGTAGGATTAAAACATCAAGGATGAAAATAAAATAGGTTAAAATCCTGAAAAACTGTTTAGTCCCATAGACTGTCTAACATCCGAGCAGCAGCAGACGTCGCATTAGCGAAAAACTACTTTTGTGACGTCAAATTTAACCAAATTACTGATACATATATTTGTTTTTGTTTCTGCGTTTGGTTAACTGTCTGGTGGCTCGCGAAAGAGGTCCCGGATGTGTTGCTGGGCTGCGGGTTTAAAAAAGTCGAGGAACACTGCTCTGTCTGGACCAGATGGTGGCTACAATTATAACTGTCTGGGTCAGGAGAGAGGGAGTGAACTCTTACAGAAGAGAATGGCATTCTCAAGTGATTTGTACTGTTTTTTTCTCGCCAGCTCACTTACAGCTAGTGGTTACATGGGTTACGCAGAGTTCGACTATCTCGGTCGAAAAGGGGTTACAATCTTCATCTTTAAATTGCTGTAGGCACGCTGCGTTGTTGTTAACAGTTAAGCTGTGACATCGGCGCCCTCTACTACATCCGATTTCCATAAAGCCTTGATTTTAATCAGCTGCCTGCTACAACATGTCAACTTTTCAGCACTGGCTTCGTTACATTCTAGACACATCATTTTGGTTTGATGTGTTTGTAATTGTTGTGTTTGTTATTCGATCCTCGGTAATTATTTCTGCAACCAATGGTACTACTTCAATGGCATGAGACGAGTCCTATCTGTATTCAATAGTTATGGCTTCAAGCTGTAGGACAGACACGGTTAACGAAGACACCTTTTTGGGGTGCCTAGCTAGTCATACCTCTTCGCACACTTGTTTCTGCAGCAAGGCGCTCTCGTAGTTTGTAGATGACAGATTCGATTCCTGGTAGAGACACTTCAATTAATTAATGCCGAACAATAAATATTTGTTATGTATATAATTTCTACAGCTTTTTTTTTTTAAAGGGGGGGGGGGGGTCTCCATCTGTTTAATTCTTCTTCTTTTCAATCGCCCGACTGGCATCCTATACATATGGTGATTTTTATTTCCACAATTGATTTTGGTTCCAGGTCAGTCCAGTCAATCCATAGTACTTAGAGGTTAAGAAAATTATATATGTGGCTGGAGCGTTGTTTCTGATATACGAAGCGCTATAATAACCTCCGAATTGGATTTCTCTGGATCGTCTCTTTGCCTGTGTCCTGGCGCTGTTAATCTTTGTTAAGCATAATTTGTTGGGCGCCCCACGTGGGTTTTTCCGAGGCCCACTGATTGAGAAATAGACTGCACTAGACGATGTATTGTTTCTGTTGCGAATTTGAGGGACGAAAGCAGCCAGACAGATAGCCGTTTAATGAGACAAAGCACAAACAAGACCAGGTCATGTATACACAAGGCAGACTGCAACTGGAACTAGAAACAACACTTGAAGCCTCTCCGCAGAATGTAACAACACGGGTTGATTGTTTATATGCATGGTTGGTCGGTGTGCAATTATTCTGTTGGTGTGCAATTATCTAGAACAATGTGCTGTAATGTCAGCAGCATTGAAGGTGTGTTAAACCAAAGGCGCAAACATCGCTTCGTAACTTTCAAATAGCGACAGACAGTGAGCGAAAGGAAGATCAGATAAATAAAAAAAAATGGAACGAAGGCATCAAGAATAATCTTCGAGAAAGAAAGACAACCAACACAACGTATCAAGAAGTGTGCACACCATCACCAATTTACTAAAATGTTATAGAGACAATTGCAACAACAACAACAAAAGGAAGAGGAGAAAGATGAAAAAGAAGAAGAACAACAACAACAACAAGAAGAACAAGAAGAAGAAGAAGAAAAGATTATGATGAAGAAGAAGAAGAAGAAGAAGAAGAAGAAGAAGAAGAAGAAGAAGAAGAAGAAGAAGAAGAAGAAGAAGAAGAAAAAGAAGAAGAAAAAAAAGAAGAAGAAGAAGAAAAAGAAGAAGAAGAAGAAGAAGAAAAAGAAGAAGAAGAAGAAGAAAAAGAAGAAGAAGAAGAACAAGAAGAAGAAGAAGAAGAAGAAGAAGAAGAAGAAGAAGAAGAAGAAGAAGAAGAAGAAGAAGAAGAAGAAGAAGAAGGACTCCTGAACAGTTAGTCACTTGACCGACCATTTTTACTGCACATCAAACCACTCAATCTTTACAGCATTATACATCACTGCGCGTAGAGGCTGAAGATACCAGTTTTTATTACCATGGTTTGGCTTCCTGTCTATTGCTCGCGTTTGGCCTCGTCACTTTTGGCTTGTAGTCTTTACATTATGCTCATGCCTTCAGATTGACATGGTTCAATTAAGTGAATGTTGGAGTTCAGTCTGTCCTTAATTTTGACTTCATTTATTACAGGAGAAAAAGCTGCAACATGTAACACCAGGCGATATGTATGCAACAAATAACCAGAGAAGATGTATGACTTTTTCCTTTTTAGTCAGGATATGAAAAAAGTCAGCAGACTATGCTCTGTAGGTTTGTCTCAGAATGTAATGAAGCATGACAGCATACACTAGTCAGCAGGGCATTTGACGAAGACAATGCTAGGGATGTTCGTTTATGTATATTTTGTATCAACCATGAACTGCGATTCTAGTGACAGACCGTAGGCGTTGGTACTTCTGATGACTGCACGGTGCATTTAATAATTGTGTAGGGTTATGACTTGGGACAGACTGCAGTTGGTTTCCACCTTGTTTCCCACAAGGAAAAGCGATGGGCCTTCTGTGCGCGCGTGTGTGTTTGTGCGTTACTGTCACAGCAGCGGAACAATAATGATGCGCCCTGTTTGTTATCAAGCTGAAACCGCGGCTGATATTCTGGTAATGTGTCTTTAATGGGATTACTGTAACATGATTTTATGTTACATGGATCTCTTTATCATCATCATCATCTTCTCTCTTTAGGCTTAGTGGCACATGACGATTAAGAGAGGACTTTCCATGCTTTCCTGTCCTGTGCAATCTTCAGTGCAGTTTTCCATGTCAGAGATGATGCATTCAGGTCACTCTCCATCGTTGGTCTCCATGTTGTTTTTGTGCGCCCCTTCTTTCTCTTTCCTTTTGGTATCCATGTAAGAGCTGTTTCGGCAGGTATATCAGGATTCATTGTCATAACGTGGCCAAGCCATTTTCATCTTCTCTTGGTTATCATACTGTCTAGAGTTTCTTGGTTTGTGACTTGAAGTAGTTTAGTGTTTGAGATTGTATCTGGCCAGAAAATTTTGGTAATTCTACGTAGACATGTGTTGTGGAAGGTGGAGAGCTTGTGTGCATCATTTTTGGTCATTCTCCAGCATTCTGCTTGTAGAGTCGAAAAGCATTATTTTACCAGTTTTTCTTCTAGTCTGATCTAACCAACCAACCTCAATATCTAACAGGCGTGGAGTGTGTGTGTGTGGGGGGGGGCGCACAAACCCTACAAATAATTTTCTAGAGGCCATAGATGGGGAATAAGTTGTTTACCGGCGTAGTAATAATAACGTGCTGAGTGGCAAAATAAATATAACATAATATGAAATGCATAAACAAATACACCTTTTCATATTCTTTGCCGTGTCGATCGCATTCATCTTTTCATAACCTCTGTATCGCTGAGTGCTGTCGTTGTCATAAAATACAACACAGTCTTTTTGTATCTATCCACATCCCAACAGACGCAATTCAACTGAAATTTGCTAGAACGTTAACTAGTCCATGTTCATTGTCTTGAACAAAAGCAAAGACGCAATCATCAACGCTGGCACAACCCCCCTTCCCTCTGCGCATCACGCGTAAGATTCAACCAGCGATCACACGGAGGCTAGGCCCGCTAGCAGCAATGACATGAAGTTAGTAACAGAACCACGACTTACCAGAACTCCCGATAACACAGCACCCATATTTATCCTCTTCTTATTCCAACGACGTTCTGTAGCGTTAGAAGAAATCAATATCCGTCCTTGAGGAAGACAAATGGTAAAACTAGGTAGTGGTGGTGTTTGTGATAGAAGTAGCAGCAGCAGTAGTCATGGTGGCGGTGGTGATGGTAAAACTAGGTAGTGGTGGTGTTTGTGATAGAAGTAGCAGCAGCAGTAGTCATGGTGGCGGTGGTGATGGTAAAACTAGGTAGTGTTGGTGTTTGTGATAGAAGTAGCAGCAGCAGTAGTCATGGTGGCGGTGGTGATGGTAAAACTAGGTAGTGGTGGTGTTTGTGATAGAAGTAGCAGCAGCAGTAGCAGTAGTTGTAGTAGCAGCAGCAACAGTTTTAACTGCGGTGGCTGCAGCAGTGGTGGTGGTAGCAGCTGTATTAGTAGTTATTGTAGTATCAGCAGTAGCAGCAAAGATGGTGGCGGTAGCTGCAACAGTAGTTCTTGTAGAAGTAGCAGCAGTGGTGGTGTTGGGAGCTGCAACAGTAGTTCTTGCAGTATCAGTAGCAGCACTGGTGGTGTTGGCAGCTGCAATAGTAGTTATTGCAGTATCAGCAGCAGCACTGGTGGTGTTGGCAGCTGCAACAGTAGTTCTTGTAGAAGTAGCAGCAGTGGTGGTGTTGGCAGCTGCAACAGTAGTTCTTGCAGTATCAGTAGCAGCACTGGTGGTGTTGGCAGCTGCAATAGTAGTTATTGCAGTATCAGCAGCAGCACTGGTGGTGTTGGCAGCTGCAATAGTAGTTCTTGCAGTATTAGCAGCAGCATTGGTGGTATTGGCAGCTGCAATAGTAGTTATTGCAGTATCAGCAGCAGCACTGGTGGTGTTGGCAGCACTGGTGGTATTGGCAGCTGCAATAGTAGTTATTGCAGTATTAGCAGCAGCACTGGTGGTGTTGGCAGCACTGGTGGTGTTGGCAGCTCACGTACGCCAGATCTAACTGTATATACCAATTTAAATGCACCTGTAACGCTGCATATGTGGGCAGAACTGATCGACGACTGGAGCAACGGGTTGCTGAACATATTCCACTATGGTTGGTAAAAGCAATGCAGAACACTGACACCTCAACAACAACGAATCAGGTGACTGGTCGAAATAATCCATCATCAGCAATTGCGTGCCATATTCTAAATTCCGGTCACATCATCAACAGGGATGGTGCATTCCGAATTATTTACAATTCGGCCAACCGTAGATTACTTCGATACGCGGAAGCTTCAGCGACTGGCAGATTGAAACCGGAACTGTGTAGGCAAAAAGAAATGGTCGTTGTCCTACGCTTACCTTGGTGAAACAGTTTGAAATCTACTCGAATTTGTGTTTCAGTTTCTAGGATTCAGCTATATGCTTCATTTTAATTAATTGTTAATATAGTATGCACCTGATGAGATACAGCGAAATATGCCAGGCAATAAATTGTGCAGTCTATTGTTTGTGTCTTCTTTGTTCAAACAGATGATTCCAGGGTTGTCCCCACTTCTGTGAGCGGGTTTTCTTCCTTTCATGCTCTGTACGGTATACGCTCTGGATTTATGGCATCATTGAATCATTTTATTATGATGGCCACAAAATCCCAGTTAGAGTTTTGGTGACACCATCAAGCTTAAGAATTGGAATGGGTGGAGGCGGGGTCCACTGCAGCTCTTCCGCTGGTTAGGAGAACAGACCCACACACCTTCGTGATTGTAACTTACTCAGAAGAAAGCATTGACGAGGAAAGGAAAGGAAAGTCAGGACAGGCATGCTTCGTGCAAAGTGGCATGCTTCACTGTGGAGAAAGAACACTGGTCGGAAAAAAATTACTTCACTCTATGATTGCCCGTCAATTCATGGCAGGTGGCCAAGTGGTAAAGCTGTCTTGCTAGCGCTCTGAAGGCCGTGGATTCGTTTCAGGGACGCGTCGTTCGGTTTACGGGTAGAATTTTTTCGGATACCTTTGGGGAACAACGTCGGACCTATGGTGTTCGTGCTTTGTGCTAGCCGTTCAGAAAAGAAAGACAGAGCCACACGGGATAAAACCCGGTACAATACAGTCGATCATTTCGACTTCAACATGTCAATTTCTACGGCCTCAATGTCATACCACCTACGTGTTCCTATATCACAACGTACTTCGGCGTTCTCGTCAGGAAGTAATCCACAGAAAGATACGAACTGCGGCATTTCATGAAATGGCGAACATGTAAGTGGTGATAATATGAAAACAAACGTACTCTGGCCCTGTTATAAAGAATCAATATTCCCATTTTGGGAGAAAATGAAGAACAGACCCTTTTTATTAATTAACCCTGTTATAAAGAACACAATTACTCCAATTTATGTTGAGGGGAAATTGAATGTCAGAAGGAACAGACCCGTAAATGCTGCTCCTTGCTAGAAGCAAGTCGTGAAAGCCGAAATCATAATTAAGATGTTGTGACATTCGGCTTACGTGTAGAATAGAAAGGTGGAATACCTGCTATGAACTTGGTCTTCCCAATTCGATCGTGGCTTAAAATAGGCTATCTAGGTAAAGTAAAAGAAGAGTAAAGGGCGAAAACAGCTTGGATATTGAACCCGGTCAGCCACCGAGTTGCATTTGTCGAGCAGTCTATAAAATATAGGTCTAGTCCTAAATGCCCAAACAACCCAAACACACCTACTTGGTCGTGTGGAAAGGGGCATCTTCGGCGTGACTAAGCTAGCAGCCTATCCTAATGACTCAAAAAAAAAAAAACGAAAACCGCGGGAAATTTCATTTCCTTTGACAAACAGGAGACAAAACAGTAAGGTCAATTGAATCGCTCCCGTACCCCCCCCCCAGCTCTCTCCGCTATTTTCCAGTGGTCCCGTTCATCTTCTTCGTGTTCACCGGCTGTAAACTCCGGTGGAAAGTTCTGGTTGTTTCAACGCAGTCGTAGACTTAATCCGACAGATTCTGTGAGTGTGCGGGCATCGATACATTTTACAGATCTAACTTAGTGTTGTATGCAGCTGTTGGCTTCCTTGTCTCTCAGGCAGAAGAAGCACGCCGACTTCCAAGAATCCCTGAAGTAAAGTCGAGTCTGCTTGATACAGACCATATGGGGAGACAGTGTGTTCTATCCTGTTTTTTAAACATAGGGGGTAGTCCGGAATGCCCAATGGAGAGAGGGGTACCCATAAAAGGGGTCAAGATTACTTCAGACTAAGCTAGCAGCCTACTACGAAAACGGTTCTCCCCTGTTGTTTGACGTTTAAAAATGTGGGGGGGACATCGTGATTTTATACACTAAAGCGTTCCCCACGATATCCTATTTCAGAAATTTTAAGCAGTGGCCGCGTTAATCATGTTTCGTGTCTTATACATGAACAAATACAGTACCCAAACAACTGGTAGGAACTCGCGTGCTAGACTTTACGCGAAAACCTCTGCCGCCCGAGAATAGACTGTGTCCAGATCTAACAATCTGGCAGATATAACATGCCGGTCGTTCCTGGTCCTCTCAGCCCACACGGTCTCGCCGAGCGGTGATCTACGATACCCCAAATAACACCGGACTGTTACTCCCAACGCTTGTTGACACTCCATGGGACCCCAGCCTATGGGTTGTACACATGGGTTCCGGGAAGACACACGGCGATATCGATCGTCAAAAGATCACAAGCGTTACTTCAGACCCGCCCGGCAAGGTGAACGGTTCAACCGTTTGTTTTCACGTTAACTAGTGGGGGGGTGGGGTAGCCTGGAGAGACTAAATGGGTTCCGACATTTATTTCGATTTTTTTAGAGCATGGCCGTCGTTAACATTGTGGTGTCTTATACATGAAAAAATACAGTACCCAACAATCAATAGGGAACCGCGTGCAGCTACGCGTTGCCTGCCGCGACTAGACGTGTCCAAGAAACAATCTGGCAGATTAACATGCCGGTCGTTCCTGGGTCATCGGCCACACGGTCTCGCCAAGCTGGTGATCTACGAACTCAACAACACGGACTGTACTCCCAACGCTACAAGACACTCCATGACCCCAGCCTCGGGTTGTCTGGTGGGAAGATCACGGCGATATCGATCTGTCAAAAGACCAAGCGGATGGCCACCCGCCCGGGGTGCCGGTCAACCCAAGTGACAGTAACTAGTGGACTCCTAGCCTGGGAGAGGGGGTGGGGGAGGAGCATTTTTTAGAAAGGGTGATACCAGTGTTGGAGTTGGGCGACGGCTAACTAAGCTACAGCCCATGAGCTCTCAGTCTGTAGTGTCCTTACAAAATTCTTGGTTCTTTTCTTTTCTTCACAAATGCAGTTTTCTGTTAAATTTATCCACGCCCTTTCCCATTTCTATAAGACCAAAAATGTTCAAACGTCTTTAAATAATATTATTCTCGGTATGTTATCGCATTTCTAACTTGATAAGATTCTTGGTGTAATTTTTTTTTTTTTTAACGATGGGGCTCCTTTGTGTTTTATATGGCTTAGGTTAGCAGTTCTCAAACTGGGTGCAGCGAGCGTATGCCAGAGGTACCGCAGCAATAATCAAGAGTTTTTCCAAATCTCCTCCTTGAGATCAGCGAAGGTAGCAGTATAAAACAGAAATACCGTGAAGAAAACCACTTAGAGCTCTGTATACAGGTGTATTTAGAAGACAATGCTTTTGGTAAGGCTGCCGTGCATACTCAGCGTACGCTTACTTTTAAAAAAAAAAAACGATTCAGGAGCAAACTGTCTGCATCAAGTGAGGGTAAAATTAACTAAACTTCTGAAAAACTTGATGACCATTAATGTTTCTAAAGCAGTGGTTCTCAGCATTTCCAATACCGCGGCCCTTTAATACAGTTGCTCATGTTGTGTCAACTCCCTACCATACAATTATTTTCGTCGCTACTTTATAACCTTAATGTATATTTGTGTTGCGATCGTCGCGACCCAGATGTTGAGAACCGCTGTTCTAAATCAATATCACCACCACCCGGGTAACGCCCCTCCAGAGGTATAACTTCTTCGGTTACTTACTCTCGTCTATTGCATTTTCCGTCCACAAGACGGATAATAATCCCGTTGATATCGCTATTATGTAAATCCTATAGACAACACCTATTCCCCATCCACAGCCGGCCACACTCAGGAGCTGCAATCTTGACTCTTGGGCTACAACTTGATACTTTCTTCTTCACCGGCTTAAGCTCCGGCGGAAAGTTCCGGTTGATGCTACTGTACTTCTTCGTTCGGACGAATATTGTTTTGTATGTAACTGAGTAGTTACTGTTTGCAGCGTACCTGTCATATTTGCGACTTTAGGCCAGCGCATCCGACTCCATCAGGCATTGAATGTGTGGGTTAGTCGTCCCGGTAACCTGATAGAAGACTAAAGGTTAAGGAAGGCATGTCACCAACTCACTCCTAGGTAGTTTTCTGTTTAGGCAGCACTCACGACCCCCCCCCCTTTTTTTGTGGTTGTGATGCTTCTCGAAAACAGAATTGGTCAAGCTATGCAAAAAAAAAAAAAGCTAAAATGTGAGGTGGTGAGGAGAAGAAAGGTGAGAAGCAGAAAAGTAGTAGTAGTAGAAGTAATAATAATAAAAGTAGTAGTAGTAGTAGCAGCAGCAACAACAGTAGTAGTAGTTGTTGTAGTAGTGGTAGTATTAGTAGTAGTCATACTATTTGTAGTAGCACTAGTAGCAGTAGAAATAGTAGTAGTGGTAGCAGTACTAGCACCAGCAGTAGTTTCACTAGTAGTACTAGTTGTAGCAGTACTAACAGCAGTAACACCAGGGCAGCAGCAATAGTAGTAGTTGTAATGGTGGTCGTGGTAGTAGTTGCAGCAACAACAGTAGTAGTAGTAGTAGCAGCAGCAGCAACAGCAGTAGTATTTACGTTTACTGTATATGACCAGAAAAGCGGCAAAGACAGAGAGATAGCATCAAATGGAGACCCTCTATCATTCCAGTAGAACTACTAACGAAGAGTAACTAACACATCACCGCACATACCATGCATCTATCTACATTCTAGATTCTCGAGACTAACCGGCCAATTATACTTCCCGCTTCCACCCTGCATTCATTCCGTGGCACGGTGCTGCAGCAATTACCCACCCTTTCAGCTTTGGTCGTTTCATGTTTAGCTTCCCATTCATTGGGTTATTTAGCAATTGTGGGTAACTACGTGGCCTACCATCAAAGTATGTCACGGACGCCTTTCTTGGCAGCAGCCATCATGGTTGCAATATTATATTACTAGAACCACTGTCAACGCCTGTGCTGGTCTGGACAACTTGTGATGGAAATAGGCTTTGACGAAGCCTGATGCTATGTTGACCGTTTCAATCAGTATCAATTTTCAATCCAACAGGCTATATTTGTTAAGTGACTTGTGCTCACCCCCCCCCCCCCTCTCCCCTAATGTCAGGGAGCACACAAAAGAAAAAGGACGGCGACGAAGGTCGACAACTTGGACTTGAAGATTCGAGTAGAGTAAATGACCCTTTTTCACTCCATCAGGCGCATTGGGCATACACGACTAGACCTATATTTTGTCGACCAGTGACTTATGATAAACTAGGAAAAAATTATGGAAGTACAAAAGATATACCATAGGAAAGCCTGGGCCTCCCAGGCGTTATGTGACCATAGAGGTCGGTGAATTTAGAGCGCCACCCTTCACTGAGAAGACGGCACACATAAAACACATAAATGTTCTGTGAAGTAAAGGCGGTCAGTGCAATACTGATGGCGTCACTTATTGTGTGAAGAGAAAGCGGCAGCTAGAAGCGATTAATTCACATGTGTAAGCGTTAGCAGGTAACCATTAGACCAGAGCGGGCATCACGTGATATTTTCCCTCCCGTTGCTTCGCTGTTCAGAGTGTGCGTGTAGCATTGTAGTACTGGTAATGGTAGTTTTAACACTTAGCAGCTTCTGCACGCATGTAACCAGCCATAATTTTTTGGTTACGTTTGAGGCGTAAGCCTAGGGCCCTATCCACTCGGTCAGACACTCTTCAGGGAAGACTAGGAGGAGTGTGGTGATAATGATTTTTATTGTTTCTCGCTTCCTCTACTGAATGTATGGGTTTTACAGCGACCCTTCAGAGACCAAATATCACATCGAGGCAACCGTTACCATTAAACTATCTGTGACAAGTTTCACAAATTGTTGTTGAATTATTGAACCGGTTCGGCTCAACCCATCTTCCACATTCTAATCAATGGTAGCAGATCGATGCCTGTGCTTTTCTTGCCTTTAACCCATCGCTCAAAAAAAAAAAAAAAAACTCCAGGATTCACAGAATCAAATCAACCAGTACTGGGGGGACATTTTCGGCAATTCACGGCTAAAAACATCGGCAAATAGACGTCACCATCTCAGATCTCGTGATTTTCCAGTTTTCACAAAACTTATAAACACTGATTGGTGCTTACACTGAAGGGTGCAAGGGGGAAGGGAGAGAGAAAGAGATAGGGAAGGAGAAAAAGAAAGAGAGAGGGAAGGAGAAAAAGAAAGAGGGAGGAAAGGAGAAAAAAACAAGAAGAGAGAGAGAGTTGTCAAGCGTCCTAGTACTATTTTATCCTTTAAGCGGTGTGAGTGCGTCATTTGTTTCGCCTAAAGCTTGATCCTAGTTTTTATTTTCCCGGTTGTCAGTCTGTGTGTGTTTGTGTGGTTGGGGTTGGAGGGGAGGGAGGAGTAAACAGATCTTGAAAGAGGAGCCAGAATGGAGATTAAATTCGGCAGCAGAAAGCTAGATCTGCAACAAACAGCGGGATCTGTAACCGAAAGCAGGGTCTACAAAAAAAAAAAAAATTGCAAACGAAAGCAGAATACACAACTGAAAACGGGGTCCAAATGGAGCAATGATGTGCAATACAAGACTCTTCATGTCTATTAGCCTCTCTTGCTCAAACCTACCTCACTTTCACGTGGTGGACCCTGTTCTTCCCAGCAATCCAGTTAAAGGTTGGGGTCTCAACCCCCAGCGGGAAACTGGACGGGACAACAAAGAAGGTAAAGGCGAAAGACGAATGGGTGAGCCTACGCTCCTCGAGTATGATCACAGTCTACCCTAGCAAAACAAGGTGCTGAAGTCGGAGGCAACCAGCCAGGAGGCGCACCACAGCAATCAGGATGCCACGCACACATGCCATAAAAGGCAAACGAAAGAAGAAGAAGACAACTGAAAACATGATCTTTAATAAACAGCAGCTAGCATCCACACACACACACACACACACACAAATAAGCGCAAGGTAAAATCGTGGGAATTCATAATAAACAGCAGCTAGCATCCACAAAGAAAAAAAAAACACGCGCAAGGTAAAATCGTGGGAATTCATAATAAACAGCAGCTGTAGAATGATTTTTTTTTTTCGGCGCCTGTCATTTAATTCCCCCCCCCCTCTCCCCTTCCACAACCACTTTCCCAACAATGTGGATTCTTATTTTTATTATGGTTTAATCCTAACACTGGCAAACACATGGATTTTTTTTTTCCCCCGGCATACTGCTACAACAGGGATTAATCCTATTATTTCCCAACAAGACAGTATTCTAGACATTCCGCTCCAACAAGGATTTGTCCCAATTGTATCCCAACAAAATCGACTGTACCGACATTCAACTACAAGATGTGTTAATGTGTATTTAAAATACAACACGGATTAATCCCGATATTATCCAACAACCGTGACTAACCCCGATATTTCTCTATGTCCAGGAAAGACGTGGATGCAGGGAAGCTAGCCGCCTGTAAAAACAAGCACATGGATCGAATCGGCAGGGCTACTAAGTATTGAATTATCAACCTCAGCACGTCCTGCCCTTGCCGAGAAACACATAGATACATTGTAATTGTTTTAAACGTCGCCCGATGGTCACAGATTCCTTCGTCTCCCATGGATGTCTTAGACCTGTGGAAGATACTCCACAGCCAACACCGTCTCCATCTGACGGTCATGCTGCTGACGTCACCACACCTGGGCTAACAATACTTTAAAGTATGGTTAGCAATAACTGTAACTGAAGCTTTCAGCATGGTTGAACACGGGCACTTTTCTTACTGTAAGGGGGGGGGGGGGGGGGGTTTCTTCCTCCTTCAAATCAACAAAAACACCAACAGCCTTTCAATTTCACTGGCAGGACGACAGTACACTGGTACACAAGACGTAAGTCTGTCAGGACCCAGCTACTCGCCAAGCGTTGATTGTAGTTCCATACATCCGGAAACTTTCGGTAAATCTGTTGGCCATATTTAATTACCTATTCAATTCATCCACTCTGTTCCAACTGTTACTTTTAACGCTTGTTTGTGCAATCCTGGCCGTCTCCAGCTGTGAATCTTCTCACGGAGGTCACGGTCCCATGTATAATTACTTTCCCTGTGTGGGTTTCTGGGTCCCCATTGGGATGGGGGAGGGCGTAGACCCCCATAGTCCTTAATAAGCATGCTGTAAAAAGCCAGCTTTGCTATAATCGGATCTGTTGGACCATTTGCGCAGATATCGCAGCCTGGCTTCTAAACCATAACATAACGTAGCAACTGACCTTTTGAGCGTGTACGAAGGAGGATGGGGGAGGAGGGAGAAGAAAAAAAAGAAGAAGAAATTCATTTAATAATAATTAGTTTTAAAAAGCATGAACAGCTAATATTTAAGGCAGTGTTTCCCAAAGTGGGGGGTCTACGCCTCAAAGGAAGGCAATCTGACCGGTTAAAGGGGCGGGGGTGGCAATTCTAAAACGGAAAAAGGATATTAAAAAATACACTCGCTTCAAATCCAGCTGCGATTCGCTGTAGCCCATGTCCGGTGTTTGAAACCGGTTACCGAGGTTCACTCAGCCTCTAGGAAATGGGTACCAGAGTTAACACTTTGGGGTAAATGGAGGAACGTCGCTATAGCTACGGAGTTACAGGCGGACAGTTTCTTTTCAGCTTTCCGTACTGGTGGCAGAGCACTTATGGTTTATACCCGCGTGCAAACGCTGGTTCACATCTCCCGACTTTACCTTTTATTTATGACTATTTTACAGGAGAACCGGCATTTTAGAAAGGCTTATGGGACGGGGGGGGGGTATACACACACACATGCTGCGTGGTCTCGGGGCATGGCGTCCGCCTCGAGTGCTGGAGGTCCTATGTTCAAGCTCCAGTGAAGGCTGTGATTTTTTTAACGTTGACTTCTAGTAAAATGTCCGCTGGTCTCTGGGTTGTAATATTGGACGCCCGTGTGTATTGTTGTGCACGCAAAAAAAAATCCCTTGGTAGTTGGAAATCGAAAAGAGTAGCCTAACGGCGCTGCCCCGGCAAAATTTGGAGTTTAAAATCTACCTAAAGTACCTCAGGATCCTTGACGGTGCTATGGAGTTCGAGCACTGCCCTGAGATTCTTCAGATTCAGGCTAGAGTTAGAAGTAGAACGGAGCACTTGGATCGAATCGTGTGCCAGGATGTTGATCCGTTGTATAAACTAAACACACAGACGTTAAGGTTAGGAAACACCGACTTAAGCTAACAGATGAAAGAAGACTTTCCGAATTGCGTCCAAGGAGTGTTTGTTTATTAGAGGGTGTCAACGGTTGCGGTTTTAGGTCTGGGAGAATGACACTGGCAGCACACAATACCGTGTTAACCCGGTAACACACAATTCTGCTCGAGAGATGTAACACACAATACCTCGTTGACACCTGTGTCACATAAAATACTACCTGACTCAGGGAAGACAGATACACAATGCCCTGTGACGACAGTAACAATTTCACGTGACGCCGGGTCTATTAAAAAAAATCGGATACATTGCACGACTCCATCCCAATTCAGACCGCAATTTTGTCCCCTTGACTTTAAAACCTCTACCCCGGCTGTTGTCAGGGGCCCTAACATAACCTAACGGGGTTTCTGGGACTTGTGCATGGGAGATTCTCACCGGAATGGTGGCAATTTGTGTCACCGAGTGTTAATAGCTGGTTGTGGGGTCCTGGTGGGGTTAAACATCAGTCAATCAGTCCGTAACAAGCAGAACTTTTGGCGAAATAATAGCCAGGGCTGCCGAAACTTTTTGTGGGAGGGGGATAGTACCAATTGTATTTCTTTAGAAGATGCTGGAACACAGATATTCCATCTATCCATAGCTCACGTGGATCCTCACCAACGTGTCTATTTTGCCTCTCGTCCACTCGCCAGCACCCTATCCTCGTGTACTATCGCGACCTATTTTGTTGCAATCGGAAAGACGCTTTATATCGTAGTAGAGACCGGCCTGGGCATCTTCTACCCATCTGCAATTCACCACAGAGGATATCTTTAGGTGCTTTACCATCCTCCATGTGTGGAGCGGAAACACAGAGAACAACTAAGGCAACTACTAATAAACTACAGACAGTTATTAATTGGTACCTGCACTGAATATCAAGAGGTGAAGAAAAGACGCTGGCGTTGGAAAGGACACACTTTGGGAAAACCGGAGAACAATATAACTAAAATGTCTTTGCACTGGAACCCACAGGAGCACAGAAATATAGTAAGCCCAAAAACACATGGAGAAGGTAGCTAGAGAATAAAATTAGAAAGATTGGGAGGACATGGGGAGAGCTGCATGCAATGGCAAGATAGAACGACTTGGCGTGAGTTGGTTAAGATCATATGCTCTATTGGGAGCTAGAAAGGCAGAAGAGAAGAAGAAGATCCTGTGACCCAGCCACCGGAGTTTCGAAAACTATGAATCGAGAAACATGTAATACCTGCTCTTTACAATACCACAGTGCTGGTGATTTTGTCTTTCTCCTTAATGGCAACCATTCTTAGGCGTCACATATGGAAGCTATAAACTTAGGGTATAAAGAAACATGTTCACTTCCTCTTATCAAACCCAACGACCGTGCAGGCTTTCACATACCGCAGTCTCGTTCAAACAAGACTCTTCTGGTCACGGCTATCTACATCTGCATCTAACTGTGTAACTATCTAAGTCGGCCAGGTAAAAAAAAAAAACATCACATTTGGCATCGGCGAGATCACATGACTAAGACTGCCCGCGGTTTCACACGTCTTACCTGTGTTTACATCAGGCAGGTGTGCAGAAAACTACAGGTAGTTTTGATTCCGGCAGGTACAGACGGGGGACAAGCTTCCGTGATAAGGTTGGGATAGGGAACGCCGCAAAACAGATATGTAAAACACAAATGTGTTAGCCAGAGTGAGTCACACTAGAAGTCCGTGAACCTAGATATCTGGAACACGGACGGAATTCAAACCCAGCTATGTTCTATAGCAGTAGACAGGGTATCTATCACACAAGCTTCCATATGTAGGAAAAATTAAATTTTTTGTTCTTTTTAACGAATACCATTGCTATTTATATAATATGTTCTACGCGATCAATACTGTTTCAAAAACATTTCTTCATCTTCATCTTCTTATTCTTTTTTTTTTCTTTTTCATCTTCTTATTCTTCTTCATCTTTTTATTCTTCAACTTTTTCTACTTTTTTCTTCTTCTTCATCTTATTATTTTTCTTCCTGATCCTATTCTTTTTCTTCTTCTTCGTCTTATTCTTTTTCTTCTTCTTCATCTCCTTCTGTATTCGTGAAAACACATGTGGATGCATGTCTTCCACCGCTGAAGATCACAAATTAAACAGGAGTGACGCTGATGGATACGTGTATTTTTCCTTATGTATTGAAACTCACGAGACACCCTGTAGGAATCTGCTGCATGTTCCCTACATTGACATTACAAGAACAACATGGACATATGACAACTATAATGACTATATATACCTACGCGTGGGGGCAGCTTTTAGAGTGAAAGGGATCTGATTCTACTGGATTAGCATGTCCACTCTTTCTGGCAAATTCTGGGGTGAAAGGGGAAGGTGTTTACAAAAAGTAGAATGGTGTCTTTACCCAAAAACAATGAATTCACCAAGAGAACTGATAATTTGCAGACAGAGATAATCTACATTCTTATGGTCACATCGTTGAGTTGAGTTGGGTCAAGAACTGACATCACAGCACTCTGGGCATTCCTATGCATGCTCCGTCCTCATCTTCAGCAGCCAGCGCAGAGTTCCAATACTGATGGTACCGGTCACAATCCAGTTAAAAGTCCGCCTTGCATTCCCTCTGAGTGACCCTCTGGTCACATTGTGAGAAAGGAAAACCCTTAACACCAGAGAGACGATGCTGGTCAGTTTGGCATGAAGGATCGTCTGTCAGAAGTAACAGAAAGTACAAGACACTCGGCTGAGGATAGACATGGCTACCAAAGCCACGGACTATATGAAGATTCCTTATTTAACATGACTGCAGGGCATGTAGCACTACTTAGTTATCATCATCGTCATGTAGCAGGTCCTTTGTAGAACATCGCTACCATCCGTCTGCATGAAAGAAACTGGGTCTCTCGCCAGCTCTCCTGCCTCATGTACTTTCATATTCAAAAAGTCACTTATATCTTGTGCCTATATTCGTGGTGGTCGGCCCCGGCCCCTCCCTTCCTGGTACCATGCCTTCAGCTATTAATTTTTCAGATCCATCATGGCACTTGATCTGGCCAACATATTTCAGCTTCCGAGACAGGATGCTGTTTATTGACCAATCTTATTTGATGTTCAGATCTTTTAAAATGTCAGTATTTCTTTTTTTTTTTAACGTTATATGGACAGAGAAAAAAGTGTGAACGACACAAGTACGAAAGGAAGACAAAATTTCAACAGCAGAATCTTCTTACTCTGCATTTGCGTTTCTTAATGCTGCTGGTGTGGCAGAATAACCAGAGGTGTAGTGGACAGATGGCTGGTCGATCTCATCTACCAAACAATGAGGGAAGTGACACAACCAGTCACCACAACGCCACTTCAAGCTGCAGGTACAGACCTGAAAGGAAATGTTCTATTTCAAATAGTACCCCTGGTGTCTGAATGATCGGAATAAGACCCGCTGCCACAACCACAATGCCGGGAACTCTAAACCTCCAGATCGACATCAAGATGACTGGACTGTATTACACAGTCCCTAGAGAGCCTGAGACCAAACCAGCAACGCAGAATACTAGATGAGACCGATCACCCAGGGGAGAAGCACACTGATGAAGTCTATCAAACTGCTAACTGTAATCCCACAGTAATTATTGTGATTAGGTAGCAAAACTGCTTGGTAAATAAAAGTAAAGGACCCTTATTATGTCAGTGGTCCGTAGGGCATATGATGCTAGACTCGTGTTTTTTAGAGACTGGTGGTCATTTGGTAGGTAATGTGGTCAACATAACGACGAGCTAGGCTTATGACACATAGGGCTGAAGTGACCAGTTCCCCCGCTACTTTCATTCCCTAGCACAGGAGTAAAGTTTAATGCAGGAGTAAAATAAGTAAAGTTTAATGCAGGAGTAAAATAAGTAAAGTTTAATGCAGGAGTAAAATAAGTAAAGTTTAATGCAGGAGTAAAATAAGTAAAGTTTAATCAGGAGTAAAATAAGTAAAGTTTAATGCAGGAGTAAAATCAGTAAAGTTTAATGCAGGAGTAAAATCAGTAAAACTTGCAGCAGGAGTAAAGTCCATTAAAGTTTAACGCTGGGGTAAAGTCAGTCAAGCTTAGCCCTGTGGTAAAGTCAGTCAAGCTTAGCCCTGTGGTAAAGTCAGTCAAGCTTAGCACTGGGGTAAAGTCAGTCAAGCTTAGCACTGGGCTAAAGTCAGTCAAGCTTAGCACTGGGGTAAAGTCAGTCAAGCTTAGCCCTGGGGTAAAGTCAGTCAAGCTTAGCACTGGGCTAAAGTCAGTCAAGCTTAGCACTGGGGTAAAGTCAGTCAAGCTTAGCCCTGGGGTAAAGTCAGTCAAGCTTAGCACTGGGGTAAAGTCAGTCAAGCTTAGCCCTAAGGTAAAGTCAGTAAATTTTCATGCAGGAGTAATGTCAATAAAATTTATTGCAGCAGTAAAGTCATTCAAGCTTAGCACAGGAGCAAGGTCTTTTAAACTGAACGCAGGAGTTAAAATCAGTAAAGCTGAACGCAGGAGTTAAAATCAGTAAAGCTGAACGCAGGAGTTAAAATCAGTAAAGCTTAACGCAGGAGTTAAAATCAGTAAAGCTTAACGCAGGAGTTAAAATCAGTAAAGCTTAACGCAGGAGTTAAAATCAGTAAAGCTTAACGCAGGAGTTAAAATCAGTAAAGCTTAACGCAGGAGTTAAAATCAGTTAAACTTAACGCAGGAGTTAAAATCAGTAAAGCTGAACGCAGGAGTAAAGACTTTACACTGTGAGACGTGTTTTCACTGAATGCAGTTTTGAGGTAATCGAGAAGTGCCAGTACAGTAAGAGTGCTGAAGGTGAGGATCCAACTAAGGTAAAGAGTCATAAGAATGTGTGACTCAGCAGCCATTCCTTACACAACAAATCTCTGGTAAATTGATCCAGAGGAACTTCATGGTAGTAATAATCATTCAGTTATCAACTCCGTGGTGTTCTTTCTCCATGTTTGTTCCTGTTCAAGACCGGTGCTGTCTAAGTGTCCGTCAAGGTGCCTGAGCAGGCTGCATGATTAGAGCCCAGCGTCATTGCAGTGGGAACAGGACATGTATTACTTTTACCTTAGGTAATGTAAATCAAAAGAACTCGTATTACTTTTACCTTATGTAATGTAAATCAAAAGAACTCGTATTACTTTTACCTTATGTAATGTAAATCAAAAGAACTGACACAAAATCTAACACAGGAGTAAAATCAGTAAGTTAAACGCATGATGAAAATCTATCAGTCTTCCCCAAAAAAAGTCAACTGTAAGAAAACATATTACAACGAAGACTTCATCTACACAGTATAGAAATATTTAATAAGCTTTACAATTCATCTCATATTTCACAGAAAATACAGATGACAAAACAACATTAATTTCTTCTTCCCCTCTTATCCTAACTCTTTTGTTAGCTGATCAGATTTGTATTAAATACAAAAGACATCAAAACATGATGTGCTTCTTGATATTTGTGATGAACATGCTTTGCATGGTGGCGCAGGGTCACAGCAAGCCGAGCAGAAAACCTGTGCAAGAGATGACAGCATGAGATACTAGGGGCTAAAGAGATGAAATGAGAAAAAACCTGAGGCTGGCTTTGGGTCAGTTGTGTACCAGAGTTTGAGGAAGACAGTTTACTGAAGTGTACTAAACACTGTTTGAATGATTAATGACGATTGTTGTAGAAGTTAGTGGCGATGGCTAGGAAGAATGTCAGCATGCTGATAAACTGTGACTAAATAGAGTGAAAGAATCAGGAGGAATAAACTGGCAGACTTTACATCAGAACATGAGTGCCATTCTGCACTGCTGATTGTAGATGATTGTGTCTGTTGCCAGTTTAGCAGCTGTGCACGTGTGCGACAAGATCACATGAAGCAATGATGCTAGCTAGAATGTGAAAACAGTGGACTGGAAGCCCGGATAGAATCTAGCAACAGTGAAAGCAGCCAGCATTATTGCAATATTGAACGAGTTAAAATACCAGCTGGCAATATGTGTTTAGGTTTACAGCTAGACTTCATATTTTTCTTTGTTCACGGCCAGCAGTAAGCTCTGGCGGGAAGTCCTGGTTGTTCACCGCCAGCAGTAAGCTCTGGCGGGAAGTCCTGGTTGTTCACCGCCAGCAGTAAGCTCTGGCGGGAAGTCCTGGTTGTTCACCGCCAGCAGTAAGCTCTGGCAGGAAGTCCTGGTTGTTCGTCCATATGTACTCTGGCTTTGTGACAGGGCCTGAGTTTTGCATGTACATTCATTTTACTAGCTTGTTTGTGTGCAGTCTGTTATTCCTTGCCACTGGAGCAGATGCACTCCGACTTCAAAGGAAGTCCCCAATTAGTCTACTCTTACGACTTTCTTGTTGGGGAGCCAGTGTGCTTATTCTCGTTTCCCCCACAATGCAGTCCCGGAACCCACACAGAATAGGCTTGATATCAACAATTTGGCTTGCTTGGATTTTACACTGCATGCTTCTTAAGATGCAGGACCATTCATTTTTGCCCCAAAAATGGGATCCTGCAAACAAAAAACCTGAGGCAAAATGAATATAGTAGTGAAATCTGCTATTAGATTAGAGACGGACAGTGAATGTAATCCTATGCACTCTTCCGAATACCGGTCCCAAATTATTCACTGTGAAAAACATCCCTGTGAGAGCCTCAGGAGGTTATGTAGTAAAAACATTTAGGCCACCATCATCAGTTTCCACTTCAGCCGTTATTGCTCGATGGATAGCAGTGTTTAGGAGTTAAGCTAAGCGGTGTGGGGAGGAATAGATTTTGATGGTTGGTTCACATTACTTGTGACTCGCCTTGTGGGTTCCAGGGCCACATGTTTGAGGGGGAAAAAAAGAATAGTTCCACTGCCACCTTAAAAGCATGTTGTAAGAGGCGACTTATGAGAACTTTGCTGAAAAAGGATGTGTTGGGACAAAAGGAGCAGATATCGCAGTCTATCTGTAAACCTCAACATACCTTGCCAACCGCCCTTTAAGAGCTAAAAATAATTATCACACAATGGAAAGTGAACACTGATCACCAGCGTGATAGGCGGAATACTTACAAATGTATGTACTACAGAAGACTGGAGAGTTCGGTTCCAATAAAATTATATAATAACTAGAAGCATAGTTCGTAGTGTTCCTATTCCATATTTTTAACTTTATGACCTGCTGAGGCCCTGAATGGGATTTTTTTAACAGTGATTAATTTGGGACCGGTTTTCAGAAGAGAGCCTAATCCTAAGATATTATTATGAAGACATTTCACACTATATGTGATCCAATTTTGCTACAAGTTTATACTGTATCAAGTGTTTTTATTTACATTTCTGCAGCAGCAATCAAGATCAAAGATAGCCACAATTCTGCAATATCAAAGATAGCCTACCTCTGCTTCAACAATTCCCATGACTATTAATTAGTTATATCCTGATCATATCCTGACCTTATTCTAGAACATTCCAACTACAACAGCAGGTAGCCTCCTTCCAGAAAATTGAATATCACATCTGATGATCTGAAGCATCACAGGGAAGTTGAAATGTGAGGAGGTAGGCACAGCTGATATCAGCAGGTAAACCATCACAGCTGGATTTTTCTAGACTATACACTTATACAGTTCCTAGACTTTGGTTTGACATTTAGAAAATTGCTGCGTGCTTATATACTAAGTTTAAGTTATACTGCCTGGGGTTTGTGTAATTAATAGCATACAATCACAATATATTGCAGATTTCTCCTGTCTAGACGAGGTAGCCGAACAATTTTTAGTTTAGATTCACAATTAATAATAAAGTTCTGAGTTGAAATGGAAATCCTTTGAAAGCTGTGCCAATATATTATTTCTGTATACTCTACTAGCAGTAGCTAGTAGTACCGCTTCCAATTCAATCACTAACGCACTTTTTTTTTTTTTTGGTAGAAGATCAATAAATATTGTACATGTGTTAATCCTATTGTATCCAAGTTGCCTACTTCACATGCCTAGAACCACACAAGTAGGATACTGATAATATAGTAGTCCATGAACAAGTGCGCCGTTCTTTCTTCTTCACCCAGCCATCTCAAGTCTACCGTCTACAGACAGCAACACTCAAGGAACGGGACACCCGAAGTTATGTTTTGACCTCGAAGACGATCACGCACAACTAACAACGCTGCGCTTCGCGTACACTTTCATAACTACCATCTAAGCTAAACAACAGTTTTGTTATCTTTCATAAGCACTGACAAAAAACAACGAAAACTTACCCCATACAATCGACAACTTGAGGGAAAAAAAACTATGTAAGTATCCGAGGTGTGGACAGAAAACGACAATAATACGCGATAGGTACATAGGTTTGATTCACCCAGATTTTTTACTGCACGCAAGCTAAATTATTTTTATTTTAATCCCCGGCTGAATTGTAAATGTGTAAAACAGCTGAGGATTTACATTCTAAGAATATAGACTGGTGTACTGAATAATTGGGATAATCATATTGTGTAATCTAACTCTGGGAATATTTTAAGTGACCTAGGATTGTCAATATTGTTAATTACGATGTAGGCCTATTAACACCCATTGTTGTTGTGTTTTTTAAGAAGGAAAAATATCGTTACTCACTAGTGTTTCAAAATATGTCGCTACTCACCAACAAGTGCTGTTATAGTAGTGCTTTAAAAAGATGCCTTAAAAGAGGTGCCAGTACTGTGTACAATTGCGTACCAACAGTTTTTCTGTCAGAACAGCTGGAGACAACAGCCTTGATGAAAACTATCGTATCGTACAAATAAATATCCATGTGAAAAATACAGCTGTATCTTGACTGAGGTTTGAATATATCACACTGCTTCTCTGTTAGCAGCATACAGCTGGAAGTGTTGAAGTACAAGCTCAACATTTTCTGCTGCAATGTTGCAGCTGTTTTGTGCTGAAAACAATAAATTATGGTCATATAAAAGCTTATCCATGTTTTATAACAATTGTTTCCTGATGTTTAGGCCACACCTTGTGTTGTGTTAGTGTGCATGTGTGTGATATTGTGAAAAACCAAAACAAATCAGGTTAGCATAAAGCAGACTTATATACAGAAACACTCACAGTAAAAGTGCGACCCTGTTCTGATTGCATTTTAAACTTCGTCTCTAAAGACATTCGTTATCGTCGGCTTTTTCCTGCGTTAAAATTGTTGATGGTGTAATTGTTCTATATATTTTTCTCAAACCCTAGGTTAAAAAAATAATGGAGAGAGCGAGAAAAATACCAATCTGGTGGAAGAAAGTTTTCACTGGAGAGGGTTCTCTGAATCAAACGAACAGCGCAATAGACCATAGTGTTCATGTATCGGCAGACTTATTTAGCGGGAGTGGGTAGAAGTTCTGGAAGACGGTCAACGCTGCAGGGAAACACCGAAGGACCTGCAGTCAGGATGCAGCTGGCCCTTACTAGCATCTGAATTTTTCGTTGGCTACTGGGGAAGGAGATGAAGCATGATATGTGTGAAACTGTTCCGACTGCAGATATGCCAGTTCTTCATTCATTCATTCGTTCATTTATTTATTTATTCATTCATTCATCATTCATTCATTCATTCATTCATTTATTCATTCCTACTGATACTTCTATTGAAAGTAGACATGATAAAAGGAATCCAAAAAGGATACCAACCCACATTGGACAGCTAGTTACACGTACTTGGTAACCACGTCCGACTCTGTCTATTTAATAGCAAAAGTCGGAGATGTTGATAACTTTTACTTTTTTTTAACTTTTTTTAAAGCAGTGCAGAACTGATAACGACGTTTCTAGGAAGTGTTCTAGTTGATTTCACACCAAAATAGTGGATTTTTTTAGCATATATATATATATGAACGAATGCTGAGAGAAACTATGATTACATTAAATAACATGTGTAAGTATGTGTGAGCGAGGAATTAGGCATGGATTCAGCAAGGAGGAACGTATGAGAGGAAGAAAACGTCGCGTGTATATATCAGTGGGCTACAGGAACAGTTAGCCTCTTCACCTTTATTTGTTGCGAGAGACGGGGCATCTATCAGTATGTCCGGCGTGCTATTAAATCGATTCTTAACTGGGTAAAACAGAATCAGTAGGTGTCAATACTTTATCTTGCAATTTCGGAGAACTTTTCTTTAGGAACTATCAATTCAAGAGTCAGTGTAACCAATAGAAGGTGCATTTATGCATCCGAACAGGACAGGTGCTCAGCTACAGTAAAATTATTGTGAATGCGGAGCGCCGACGCAAAGAAAACATTAGGGTTGATAAGAGGGTGCCGGTCTGGGTGCGGGGGGGGGGGGGGGTCTATCCCCTTACACATTTCCATGAGGGACGGGTGCAGGGAGCGAATATCAAGGGGCCCAAGACTTATAGAAGTATCGCTGATGATGATAGTGATGATGATAATGTACCAAGTGGCAAATAACCAAACATAGTAAGTAAAGAAAAAGTAAAGGGCCCTTTCCACGCGTTCATGCGCATGGGCATATAAGGTTAGACCTATATTTTATAGACCAATTGGCACCTGGCGGGTGATTATTTATATATATATATATATATATATATATATATATATATATATATATATATATATATATATATATATACTGATTATTTTGAAAGACACGGCATGCTGGGAAGATATTTAAAAAGTTTGTGATTCGGTAACGGTGTGGCAGTGCTAATTATTATTTCAATCCAGAACGATGCATTAGAACAGGTCTTTGAAAATAAGCCAAATATGGAAAACGATTGCTAAATCTGGGCAGACTTAAACAAAGCGGATAACAGCCGAAGTTTCGTATCTACAAATACGCGAGGTAAATGCTCAGTGGATACTCCCTGTTTTTGCCGCTAGATAACAAACTTTTGTTCATCGTTGCTTGTTTAAAAAATACAGAGAGTACCTTTAGGACACTAAAATATAACAAGAAACAGCAGTAATTTTTACATACATTATTTTCCTGTTCAAAGGTTATACACAGAATATATTGTGGCAGTTGTAACGATGCATATTTTTACTAGTTAAAAATATTAAATCCAATCTGCGCGCCACCATTGATAATTTTTTTTTTAAAGGCAGAGGTTTTTCAGCACCCTTACAATTTTCTAAGCGGTTTAAGTCTTTTTTAAGTGCGCAGTAAAAAAATTTTTTATTAAAAAATATATCTGAAATAATATGAAATGTAGTTTTTCAAACGCAAAAAAAAAAAAAAAAAAAAAAACCGGAAGATCTATACACTGTTAGTGGGACCACTGAGTTCCCTGGATCTGAAAGGCATTGTCCAAAACAATTCCCAATAATCATTTGGGTGACTAGAGTGGAGCCAGTGTACCAAAATGCATTCTATGAACAATGTTTAAGAAGCTAAATGGTTTTGTTTCATTTATCTTTGTGCTGATGAAACGTTCACGTTTTGTTTATGTTTGTTATGTTGCAAGCTCGCTGATTACTTTTCGTTCAGTTTTATTATTTCCATAAAACGCTGAAAGGTCTGTTACCTTAAATACCACGACAATTTATATAAATACTTTTATTATAATAAAAACAGTCCCATGTTGTGATTACCAATATCTTTTTATACTCTTCTACTCATATTATTCACATCCCAGTAGTGTTTTTCACGTGACTTCTTCGCGTTGGGACTTGTTAGGATTACTTCTGTGTTTGTGATGTCCGTCGATAAAGGCTTAGGCCAAAACATTCGGTTGCCCCCCCCCCCTCCCCGCTCTCTGTCTTTCTCTCTGTGTGTCTCACTTTCTCTGTCTCTCTCTCTCTCTCTCTCTCTCTCTCTCTCGATTCTCCATCGTCATAGGTACAGTGTTCGATCCCAGCTGCACGTGATATAGCAGCAGAGCGCATTGCGTTGGTGTCAACAGTGGGATCCAGAGCCGAACGTCCCGTAAGAATTGGCATACTTCTGAACGTACAATTGTCCAGTAAAATCCCTAACAGCCAAACAATGCTAGGGTTGGTTCTACAACGTCTTGTACAGGACCTGACTAGTTGACCCTGGAACTATTACAGATTAAAAGACAATGCTGTCATCATAGGCACTTGATTCCACACTACTGTGTTGGTGAGAGAAAAGAGGGGGAAGGGGGATAAAGGGAGGTGGGCAGTACTAACCACCCAAAAGTTCCGGACTATAAGCACCCCAAACATTCAAAGACCCCGTAAGGAACTATGGTCACGCCTTGCCCGGGGGAGGCAGTCAGTCTGTGACGACACACGGCCGTCTTGAGTAGAAGATGAGAAACTTCTGATTAAATGCCGACAGAAAATACACGAACGAAACTGTTTTCAGTACTTTTGGCAAAATTAAATTACTCAAAATTTTAAAACAATAAATGGTGGCCGAAAGGACGTTGTGTATGGAAGCTCGCTCTCCTTCGAGATACGCCTAGCCAGATCAAAGGGAGACAGAACAAACAGGAAACACCAAAAGAAGAAGAGGAAGACATGCTCCAGTGACAACAGGACGAGCGGTTTGATTCGGATGGAAGCATCAAGCCAGAAATGGCACAAACACTAGTTATTCAGTCACGAAAGTGACGCAAATAACCCAGACCACACAAATAGGCGGAGACTGTTAGCAGCCTAGGCTAGCTAGCAGCAGTCTGAACGTGGTCGAGCTTTTCATTTTTTTCTCAAAAGGACTTGGACTTGGACACGAACGAAGTAAGAGATTAAAAAAAAAGGGGGGGGGGGGGGGCGTCACTAGCAACAGTCACAAGACTCGTTTAACCAGGCTTAGTCAGGCCTCTGGTAATGTAGACGCTAATGTGTAGATGGTTGTCCCAGGGGCACCAACTTGAAAATAAAAAAAAAATTTAAAACAAACTCATCGAAGAATGGTTGGCGAGGGAGGGAAAAGGATTGGTGGGTGGGGGGTGTTAACCCATGACCGGCTCCAGCTGACGGGCCGTGCTGCTGACTTCACGCAGCGGTTCTCACACAAAAAGTAAAATATTTTTGACAGTCGCGAGGGACGACACATTTAAACTGTTAAGTATCTACATGTCTTTTTTAATAATTTCACAATGTTTAGCCGACTTTTCTTGATTATTGTAGCGGCACCCGTGACATACGCTCACGGAACCCTGGGGTGCCACGGCACCCTGTTTGGGAACCGCTGCGGTAACGCATCGTTTGCCCGACCTGGTGACGTCAGCAGCAACCCCCCGTCAGCTGGAGCCGGTCGTGGTTAAACCTTCTTACAAATTCTTTAAGGTAGAAAGGGATGAATCAAGGCGAATGAGTCGTGCTTATCTGCTTTATGGTAACAATAATAAAGAGATGAGTATCGATTACATTTAAACATATGAAACATATAACCATCATCATCATCAACACCAATCAGCAGATCCCTTTACAGAACGTCGCTCTTCTCAGGGCACTCATAACGGTCTCTTTTTCTCTAGCTAATTGTCCAGCCCTGTGTGCTTTCACGGTCAAAGCATCTTCAATGTCATATACACATTTCGTTTTCCGGAAACGGCAACCTGCAAAATATATAAACAGTATCTTAAACAGAGAACTTGTGCACATCGGTGATCGGGTCGCCAACTGGCTCGCCGGTAGACGATTTCGTCGCTGGTCGGGACAGTATTTGGGCCCGTCTCCTCTGATCGCATCAACACTGCAGAAGTCCTTTTGATGGCTCTTGGAGACGTGCAATGCTAAGCGATTTTATCTGGCGCACATAGCCTAGTCACAATTATAACCTAAGGCTTCCCCTTCGGGGGATGCTGGCTAGACGCGACGATTTTCTTTCTCTCAAGAACTAATGATGATGAAGAGTTCTTGTATTCCCGATTAGTGGCCCCGTTAAGTCCCCTTACACATCTTCTAGGTGGCGCGCTAGGCAGGTGGCGCTGAACTCGCCTACATTTATTGAGGGGGGGGGGGGGGATGTCTGACCCTTATGTTCCAGCGTCTATATGCCAAGAGAAGAATAGTGATTGTGCGAGCTGACGAACCGCGACCGCCTACGCTTGACGGCACGGCACATGGGGATGTTGGCGATCCTTGCTTTATCCTTTCTAATATTAGCCTGGTTCCAAAGACGATCCGGTGGAAGGGAGGGGAGGGGGGGGGGGGGTAAGAACTCTTTGCCGGAACTGAGTTTGTCACGACACACTCTCAAAGTATTGATCCAGTCGGATCAGGAGACGACCCGTTCTCACAGCGGCTGGCCACTAGCCATGGATTTATCGGATGGCCAGTACCGAGGACATCGTCTGCTGATCTTTCCACTCAAACGCTTTAATTTCCCGCCAAATCTTACCCCCTGCCTCCCGGAAAAATTGCAGTTTTGCATTTTTCCTGAATGTTCATCTACGAAACTGAGTAAATGTATTTTAGGGGCAATTATTTTAATAATGATATTATTAAGACATCCAAACATAAGTATGAGCTTATAAGCAGCATATTCATACAAATACTGTGCTTAGTTTATGCAAATAACCTCCTCCTAATGGGAGGCAATTTTTCGTTATTTTGAAGCCCCACCCTGGCTCTTGCCAGGGTCCGCAATATAGCCCGGCCATAAATATGGTCTAATGCCTGAACGAGATTTCCGGGACCTCTCCACGGGTGATTCTCATCCACATGGTGGCACTTTGTGTCATCGGGTGTTTATTGCTTGTGTAATGTCCTGGTGGGTAAAATGTACAACTACAATACTGTGCTACCAGTGCCAGACTTGGTCATTATCACAGGTTAACCTGCGTAATGTAAACATCTGCGAAATGAAATGCCCGTGAAAAGCCCCCAACTTAACCATCCGAGACAAAATTAGAAACGATATCATCAGACAGAATGTAGGAACAACACCATGCAGCAAATTCATTGAGAAACAGAAGATCAAATGGTTGGGTTATTCAGTTAGAATGTAGACAGAACAACTACTAACGCAGGCGTTATACATGAAAAGATCTGAAGTGAAAGCAAGAGGCCGCCCTATGAAAACATGGATTGATGACATTAACGAGTTTCTACATCGACACGGAATGTCTGGCCATTGATGTTTATCAAACTGTTACTCCCCACAACGCTTAACACTTGATGATGATGAAAATAGCTAAAAAATATTTTCACCACGGTAAAAAATTAGTTATTACTCTTATTATTTGTGTGACATATCCGTGAGTCAAAGACACTTCAAACAAGTTAACTCTCATTATGTGTGTGACATACCCGTGCATTAATTACACTTCAAACAAGTTAACTCTCATTATTTGTGTGACATACCAGTGCATTAATTACACTTCAGACAAGTTAACTCTCATTATTTGTGTGACATACTCGTGCATTAATTACACTTCAGACAAGTTAACTCTCATTATTTGTGTGACATACTCGTGCATTAATTACACTTCAAACAAGTTAACTCTCATTATTTGTGTGACATACCAGTGCATTAATTACACTTCAGACAAGTTAACTCTCATTATTTGTGTGACATACCGGTGCATCAATGACACTTTAAACAAGTGAACTCTCATTATTTGTGTGACACACCAGTGCATTAAAGACACATACAATTCCTAGGATGGATGACCTCCAGGACTCTTTTGAAGGACATTACAAGCCAACATCAACATTTGTTTTTACTGTCTGTTTTTCTCGAGGATACACGCCGACCGCATTTACCTCCCAGAACTTTAACCGAGTCTCCATGTAAGGCTAAGTCGACCTAGGAGCCAAACTCCGTCCCCATATCCTACCCATTTTTGTTGTTGTTTTAAAGCTCCACTCTGGCTGTTGTTGGGGGCCTTATATAACCTGGGGAAAAACTGGGGTTCTGAGACTTGTCCCCGGGTGATCCTCATCCACATGGTGGCACTTTGTGTCACCGTGTATTTATATCTCAGTGTGATGTCCTTGTGGGTTTGAACGTCGGTCAGCCGAGAGCCAAGGTCATTTTGAAAGGAGGGAAAAATGTCTAGCACAGTTCGGATCTGGACCCACGACTTTCGTATCCACAGACGAACGTCTAGCTGCTGCACCACGGCGGGGTCTCGTGGTTTTACTAATCAATAGTTTGCTATTGCTTTCTGCGAGGTCAACGCTAACTTACCACACTGCTGAAATCATCGCAAAGCATGCAGCTAAATGGAGCCCAGTATTGCGGAATTATAACCGCCGATCGTAGCCCCCAGAGCAAGAAACGTCAGTTTACTCGCAGATAACTAAACCAAAGAATATTAAAAGCATACATTTCGAGCTTCAAACGACTTTTGATAACACGGCTGCCCAGTAATTGATGCACACAACGAGCTGTACACGCCTGTTAGTGTGATGTCTTCTAGTAGAAAATGCTGGAGCATTCCGGCTAACTTTCACTACCTGCTTGCTTGTGAAGTGTGAAGATGCCCCATCGTAAGCTGTACCGAATGGCAATCTTTAGTCAGGTTGGTTTCTGGTTAGTTTGTAGCCAGCCGTGTGTCACGTTTTACCGGACATTTGGCCTTTTCACAATGGCTCCGACAATAGGGCAAGCACATCAGCATCAGTTCACCATTCAGCAGTGAATTCATGTAAGACAGTTACAAGATCTTCAACTTTAATTAACTGAGACCCCCGTGTGGGTTCCGGGGCCCTATTATAGGGAAAACAAGAATAGACCCACTGCCTGCCCAAAAGCATGTCGTAAGAGTCGATTAATTGGGAGCTTCCTTCGAAGTCGGAGTGCATCTGCCTGAGAGGCAAGGAACCAACAGTCTACACTCAAATGTGTCAGATCTGCCAAACGGATGCACACGCAACACTCAGGTTCTGGAACAGGACTGCAGTCCAGAAGTGGACGAACAACCATAACTTTCCACCAGAGTTTACAGCTGGTGAACGCAAAGAAGAAAGAAGAAGAATTAACTGAGACACAAAAGCGTAGTGGTTATGAGTTCGTCTGCGGACTGAAAGGTCTTTGATTAGAACCCGTATCGAGGTGGATTAAAAAAAAAAAAAAAAGTGGCCTTGATTCCCCAGGTCGACCAGCTTTGAATGAGCTTCGTGTGTTGTCATGGGGGAGTAAAGGCGGCCGGCATGAGCAAGTAGTGGTCTTTATAAAATATGAGTCTAACATGATGTGCCAGATAAGCCATTGGCATAAAAAGTGTCTTTTCTTCTTCCTGTTTCTGCTTCTTCTTCCTCCTTCTTTCTTATCGTTCTTCTTCTTTCTCTAACACGGAGCTACGGAGTTCATGCTTTGCTCAATGCTTTCAGCAGAATATTATCCGTTCTGTAGAGACAGAGAAACCAAATCATACGAGATAAAATCTGCTGCAATGAAGTCAACCTTCTCAGATAAAATCTGCTGCAATGAAGTCAACCTTCTCAACTTTAACTTTAGTTAGAGCATCAACAGTGCCAGTTGTAATCTGATGATGTTTCCAGTTTGCCTTTCCTCTGAGCATTGAGAGTCAGTCAGACCAGCTGGTCAGTCCCCACTGCATCCTCCATTGCAGATCTTGATGAAGCTCTTCTGCACTGTTCATATTTTCCAAAAGGGCTTTGACCACATCCATTTGTCGGTAATTAATTATCCATGGTGCAGAACCTGCCAACCTAATTTTGTACACAACTGCCAATCTATTCAAGTAATTCTGTTCAGAACTAGCCAGTCTATTCAAGTAATTCTGTTCAGAACTAGCCAGTCTATTCAGGTAATTCTGTTCAGAACTAGCCAGTCTATTCAAGTAATTCTGTTTAGAACTAGCCAGTCTATTCAAGTAATTCTGTTCAGAACTAGCCAGTCTATTCAAGTAATTCTGTTCAGAACTAGCCAGTCTATTCAAGTAATTCTGTTCAGAACTAGCCAGTCTATTCAAGTAATTCTGTTCAGAACTAGCCAGTCTATTCAAGTAATTCTGTTCAGAACTAGCCAGTCTATTCAAGTAATTCTGTTCAGAACTAGCCAGTCTATTCAAGTAATTCTGTTCAGAACTAGCCAGTCTATTCAAGTAATTCTGTTCAGAACTAGCCAGTCTATTCAAGTAATTCTGTACATAACCAGCTAATCTATTGAAGAAATTCTGTACATAAACAGCCAATCTATTGAAGTAATTATGTACATAAGCAGTCAGTCTATTATAGTAATTCTGTAGAGAACCAGCCAGTCTATTGAAGTAATTATGTACAGAACCTGCCAGTCTGTTAAATTAATTCTGCAGTGTATATTACTCTACATCGGCTCTGTGGCTAAGTTGATGCGAACGCTTTGTTATGCCGGGATGCCAGGTTTGATTCCCGCTGCGGGCCATGCGCCTTGCGTTGGTTTTGACAGTGGTATCCAGAAAGCCGACCGTCCAGAAAGCAATGGCAAACTACTGGACGTAAATTTGCCTAGAAAAACCACACAACAGCCAGGGGCTGTTAGGGTTGGTTCTGCAACGTCCTGTAAAGGATACGCAACTAACCTATGTTACTCTACAGTTAGTAGCATGTTCTTTTCAGGACTCCACAAACCAACTTTATTTGTTCGCTGGTTGTGCTTTGACCAGGACACTTTATGTAGTTTATCTTAGTAATCTTGGTAAACTAGGTCTCAGCTTCATCTCAAACGAGTCACCCCATCGTTGCTCCGCTCCTCTGCCAACGAAAAACACACAGAATGTTCATCGCAGTCCCTTGTGGAAAGATTAACAGACTGCTGTCTCAGCATATGCACTAGCATAAACATGCATTAAAAGCATACGGTAGCCATCTGAAGTGCCAACACAAACAGTTTGACATTAGAAATGCAGTTCATCATCGACGGTAGCAGAAGTCGCCAACAGATCAGCAGTTTCGCACACGCTCAATATTAAGCACATAAGGGCACCACCAGTATTGTGGCGACTGGCCATGTGCCATTTTCTGAATCTACAGTTCACAACACTACAGTGGTCACAGTCGAAAAACATTCCAAATGAAATCCGCAGCTCACAGGGTCGCGCCATGCACTCAACTCAGTAGCTGGTGCGACGAAACTGTATTCCTTTCAGTCTACAAATGGATCAAAAATTTAGTTTATCGTCACCCTTTGAGCCGTCGGTGCTCCATACTATTATCCAAATCTACACAAAGCTGTCTGCTGTCAAATCGCCTGTGAAAGTAAGAGACATTTTCCACAATTTCAGACGTACTGGACATATAGTACTCAACCTATATTTTATAGACCAACTGGCACTCTGTGGGTGATATGGTCAGCATCATGTCGGTTGCCTTGACTTTCCAGGACTTTACCTGGTACCCACTGTAGGCTGGGTTGACATGGTGGTCAAGGTTATTTTTTAAAAAATCATGCACTGTCTGGATTTGACCCCTTGGACTTTGGATCCACAGGTGAGTGTCTAGCCGCTACACCCAGGCAAATGTGCAAATCATAAATGTAATGTAATGTAGCTAAATCAAACTGGGTCTTCAGAATTATGAACTGTGTTCATAACCCCCGTCAAACTGAAATGCAAAGCCAACAAGCAAATTCTAATTTGGTTTCAATTAGATATTTAATCAGTCTCTATGAAGTGAACAGTTTTAATTTACCTGTATATAGTTATCTAAAACATCAATGATAGCAATAATCTTAGAAAAGCAGAAAAGGGTGGGCACATGTATGGTGTATGTGTCTGCATGTGTGGTATATGTGTCTGCATGTATGGTGTATGTGTCTGCATGTATGGTGTATGTGTCTGCATGTATGGTGTATGTGTCTGTGTGGTATATGTGTCTGCATGTATGGTGTATGTGTCATGTGTGGTCTATGTGTCATGTATGGTGTATGTGTCTGCATGTATGGTGTATGTGTCTGCATGTGTGGTGTATGTGTCTGCATGTGTGGTGTATGTGTCTGCATGTATGGTGTATGTGTCTGCATGTATGGTGTATGTGTCTGCATGTATGGTGTATGTGTCTGCATGTATGGTGTATGTGTCTGCATGTATGGTGTATGTGTCTGCATGTATGGTGTATGTGTCAGCATGTGTGGTATATGTGTCAGCATGTGTGGTATATGTGTCAGCATGTGTGGTATATGTGTCAGCATGTGTGGTATATGTGTCTGCATGTGTGGTATATGTGTCTGCATGTGTGGTATATGTGTCAGCATGTGTGGTATATGTGTCAGCATGTGTGGTATATGTGTCAGCATGTGTGGTATGTCAGCATGTGTGGTATATGTGTCTGCATGTGTGGTATATGTGTCAGCATGTGTGGTATATGTGTCTGCATGTGTGGTATATGTGTCTGCATGTGTGGTATATGTGTCTGCATGTATGGTGTATGTGTCTGCATGTGTGGTGTATGTGTCTGCATGTGTGTATGTGTCTGCATGTGTGGTGTATGTGTCTGCATGTGTGGTATATGTGTCTGCATGTGTGGTATATGTGTCTGCATGTGTGGTATATGTGTCAGCATGTGTGGTATATGTGTCTGCATGTGTGGTGTATGTGTCTGCATGTGTGGTGTATGTGTCAGCATGTGTGGTATATGTGTCTGCATGTGTGGTATATGTGTCTGCATGTGTGGTATATGTGTCTGCATGTGTGGTATATGTGTCTGCATGTGTGGTATATGTGTCTGCATGTGTGGTATATGTGTCTGCATGTGTGGTATATGTGTCTGCATGTGTGGTGTATGTGTCTGCATGTGTGGTATATGTGTCAGCATGTGTGGTATATGTGTCTGCATGTGTGGTATATGTGTCAGCATGTGTGGTATATGTGTCTGTGGTATGTGTCAGCATGTGTGTATATGTGTCAGCATGTGTGGTATATGTGTCAGCATGTGTGGTATATGTGTCTGCATGTGTGGTATATGTGTCTGCATGTGTGGTATATGTGTCAGCATGTGTGGTATATGTGTCAGCATGTGTGATATGTCTGCATGTGTGGTATATGTGTCAGCATGTGTGGTATATGTGTCAGCATGTGTGGTATATGTGTCAGCATGTGTGGTATATGTGTCAGCATGTGTGGTATATGTGTCAGCATGTGTGGTATATGTGTCAGCATGTGTGTTATATGTGTCAGCATGTGTGGTATATGTGTCAGCATGTGTGGTATATGTGTCTGCATGTGTGGTATATGTGTCAGCATGTGTGGTGTATGTGTCAGCATGTGTGGTATATGTGTCAGCATGTGTGGTATATGTGTCTGCATGTGTGGTATATGTGTCTGCATGTGTGGTATATGTGTCAGCATGTGTGGTATATGTGTCTGCATGTGTGGTATATGTGTCTGCATGTGTGGTATATGTGTCAGCATGTGTGGTATATGTGTCAGCATGTGTGGTATATGTGTCTGCATGTGTGGTATATGTGTCAGCATGTGTGGTATATGTGTCAGCATGTGTGGTATATGTGTCTGTGTATATGTGTCTGCATGTGTGGTATATGTGTCTGCATGTGTGGTATATGTGTCTGTGTGGTATATGTGTCAGTGTGGTATATGTGTCTGCATGTGTGGTATATGTGTCTGCATGTGTGGTATATGTGTCTGCATGTGTGGTATATGTGTCAGCATGTGTGGTATATGTGTCTGCATGTGTGGTATATGTGTCAGCATGTGTGGTATATGTGTCTGCATGTGTGGTATATGTGTCTGCATGTGTGGTATATGTGTCAGCATGTGTGGTATATGTGTCAGCATGTGTGTGTATGTGCATGTGTGGTATGTGTCTGCATGTGTGGTATATGTGTCAGCATGTGTGGTATATGTGTCTGCATGTGTGGTATATATGTCTGCATGTGTGGTATATGTGTCAGCATGTGTGGTATATGTGTCTGCATGTGTGGTATATGTGTCTGCATGTGTGGTATATGTGTCAGCATGTGTGGTATATGTGTCTGCATGTGTGGTATATGTGTCAGCATGTGTGTATATATGTCTCATGTGTGGTATATGTGTCAGCATGTGTGGTATATGTGTCTGCATGTGTGCATATATGTGTGTCAGCATGTGTGGTATATGTGTCAGCATGGTATATGTGTGCATATATGTGTGTATATGTGTCAGCATGTGTGGTATATGTGTCAGCATGTGTGGTATATGTGTCTGCATGTGTGGTATATGTGTCAGCATGTGTGGTATATGTGTCAGCATGTGTGGTATATGTGTCTGCATGTGTGGTATATGTGTCTGCATGTGTGGTATGTGTGTGTGTCAGCATGTGTGGTGTATGTGTGTCTGCATGTGTGGTATATGTGTCAGCATGTGTGGTGTATGTGTCAGCATGTGTGGTATATGTGTCAGCATGTGTGGTGTATGTGTCTGCATGTGTGGTGTATGTGTCAGCATGTGTGGTATATGTGTCAGCATGTGTGGTATATGTGTGGTGTATGTCTCAGCATGTGTGGTGTATGTGTCAGCATGTGTGGTATATGTGTCTGCATGTGTGGTATATGTGTCAGCATGTGTGGTATATGTGTCTGCATGTGTGGTATATGTGTCAGCATGTGTGGTGTATGTGTCTGCATGTGTGGTGTATGTGTCTGCATGTGTGGTATATGTGTCTGCATGTGTGGTATATGTGTCAGCATGTGTGGTATATGTGTCTGCATGTGTGGTGTATGTGTCTGCATGTGTGGTGTATGTGTCTGCATGTATGGTGTATGTGTCTGCATGTATGGTGTATGTGTCTGCATGTATGGTGTATGTGTCTGCATGTATGGTGTATGTGTCTGCATGTATGGTGTATGTGTCTGCATGTATGGTGTATGTGTCTGCATGTATGGTGTATGTGTCTGCATGTGTGGTGTGTCTGCATGTATGGTGTATGTGTCTGCATGTATGGTGTATGTGTCAGCATGCGTGGTATGTCTGCATGTGTGGTATATGTGTCTGCATGTATGGTGTATGTGTCTGCATGTGTGTCTGAGCACTTATGGGCATGTCCCAAGTGCTGTGATGTTGATTCTTAATTCAACATTTAACATTCATGTGTTTCTGTGTGTGTTGAAATAAGTTTAAAAAAATCTTTTTTATGACAATGGTGTATCAGGAATTATAGTGTTGGAACATATATTTATAGTCCAATTGGCACACAATGTCAGGCCAACTTTACTTTCCAGGATGTCTTTTGGCACCAGTTTTAGACTGGGTCGACCATCTGATATAATTCCCCAAATTGCAGAACTGAACCTAAGAACTTCAGACCAGCAGGCACACATCTAGCCTGTGTATTACTGTGGGTCCTCTTGTGTATGTTCCTGTGTGAATCTCTATGTGTATGTCTATGTCAATGTATTTGCACATGTAAGACAAACCACATGATAAACTGAATTATAAACTCCTTGATCCTTGTGTAAACATCGCAAGTATTAAAATATATAAATACTTATGATCCACATACATTTAAAACCCTTCAGACAGATTAACTCCTCATATTAACTCCTTATATTTGTATGACTGTGTAGCTCAGTTCACAAGTGAACTTTCTAAGGACATCCCCATGGATGGTCACTGGCGCTACAGATGTTGTGCTTTTGCCATGTTCTCTTATTTAGAGAGAGAGACCGAGTCACATAGGATAAACAATGTACATAAATCCATCCTTTTGAGTTTAAAACATTTTTTTTTAAAACTAAATATGTCAAAGTATCTGTGAAACGAATGTTTTTATTCAAAATGGTTATTTTGTCTTTTGATGATGTTCTACAATGTGGTTACTATAACTTGTCACAAACACCCAATCAGTTAACACTATTGTTAGTCCACATCCTCACAAACATGTAACTGGCACATACTATCCTAAACAAACATCCAACTTGTCAATATGGTTGTTGCACACCATCCCAAACAAACATCCAACTTGTCAATATGGTTGTTGCACACCATACCAAACAAACATCCAACTTGTCAATGTGGTTAGTGCACACCATCCTAAAGAAACATCCAACTTGTCAATGTGGTTGGTGTACACCATCCCAAACAAACACCCAACTTGTCAATGAGGTTGGTGTACACCATCTCAAACAAAGATCTAACTTGTCAATGTGGTTGGTGCACACCATCATCCAACTTGTCAATGTGGTTGGTGCACACCATCCCAAACAAACCATCCAACTTGTCAGTGTGGTTTGTGCACACCATCCCAAACAAACATCCAACTTGTCAATGTGGTTGGAGCACACCATCCCAAACAAACATCCAACTTGTCAATGTGGTTGTTGCACACCATCCCAAACAAACATCCAACCTGTCAATGTCGTTGTTGCACACCATCCCAAACAAACATCTAACTTGTCAATGTGGTTGTTGCACACCATCCCAAACAAACCATCCAACTTGTCAATGTGGTTGGTGCACACCATCCCAAACAAACATCTAACTTGTCAATGTGGTTGGTTTACACCATCCCAAACAAACATCAAAATTGTCAATGTGGTTGGTGCACACATTTACAAATGATTCCATAATAAAGGCACACAGTTTTACAACAAAATTCAAGCAGAAACAAAAAACAGCATTGTTTCTTTGAGATAAACTACATGCAGTATTATGCTTGTCAATATGACTGGCATTAACAAAAAGAAATGACCTGTATTTTAAACTGGAATGATTGATATAATCATGAACAGTCTTTCCCCCTTCTGCCCCATGAATGCATAAATTAAACAGGTCATGAACTTCTGGGAATTTCCTTTAAAAAATTCGGAAAAATAACTATTTTAAACAGGTAACTAATAATTTGTTTAAACATTTATTAAACTCATCAAGTTACTTGCCAGCTGGCGTAGGCGTTCATGCATCTGCATAGATCTTGGTCTTTGGTTTTCTCGATAAAATCCACTGATGATATTCTTTCATGCCACTGTCTTAAGGCAGCCATCATCATTTCTCTTGCTCTGCCTCTGACTTCTACCAGTGATCTTTTCAGTCATCACAGTATTTTCTAGTGCTCCATTTCTCATCACATGACCGAAAAACTTTGTCTGTCTCCTTCTCATTGTTGTAAATAATGTTCTACTTTCATTAGCCAATTCCTGCAATCATTGTTAATTTTTCTGGCATTCCAAGGTATTTGCAACATTCTTCTCAAGAACAATATCTCAACTGCTTCCAAACTCTTCTTAATTTTTGCTCACATTCCAAGATTCACTGCCATGTATCAGAACAGGCTCGATATAACATTTCAGTACTCGTTTTCTGATGTTTAATGTTAGTGATTTATTACAAAAGATACTTTTCATCTTCCCTGATGCTGCTTTTTCCTGGCCACTTCTGCTTTTATGTTCTGACAAACATTGTCCATCTGGTGTTATGAATGTTATTTACCTACATTTTAAAAATTGATTTTTTTCAAAATATACACAGATATATAAAGGGAGTAATCATTAAACAAGAACAGAATGAAGCATTTTATGGAATGAATTCCTTGGGGTCTAAAACAAATATGTACCAGGTCAGGCATGTTGTAACCTGGTGCCCTCCATTACTGAGGCTTGCAGGAAAATTTTCAGTCAACCTGGCTTTAAAAGCTATTGGAATCACAAGAAAACCCCTCTAAATACTATACCGGGTTAATATATTCACATCCAGGCCTCCTAAACACTAGGTAGGCACATATAGAACCAGTGACATTGAACTATGCTTTTTTGAAAACAGTTCGCTGAAGAAATTGTGACATATTAGCAATTACTGGGTGGTGTCACAACCAGAAGTGACTAGATTTAGTGTTCTGGGGGCAAAAGGGTTAACTCTTTGAGTCCCAAGGAACGCATCATACGTTCATAGGTTACTGTCTAGAAGCCCAATGAACGCATGATGCACCGATTTTACGTCTCTCTTGACTACCCCTTAGGCCTGTGATGCTAAACCCTCTGGGACTCAAAGAGTTAAGTTAGTAAGTGAAAGGTGCACAAATCATATAAACTGTCAAAAAGAATGGTGCACTCAATCATTTAAACTTTCAACATGACAGGTGCACTCAGTTTTTTAAACTGTTAATATGACAGGTGCACTCAATCATTTAAACTGTCAACATGACAGGTGCACTCAGTTATTTAAACTGTTAATATGACAGGTGCACTCAATCATTTAAACTTTCAACATGACAGGTGCCCTCAGTTATTTAAACTGTTAATATGACAGGTGTACTCAATCATTTAAACTGTCAACATGACAGGTGCACGCAATCATTTAAACTGTCAAGATCAAAATATACACATTTATTTGGACTGTCAACATAAAAAGGTACACCCAGTGATTTAAAATGTAAAAATGAAACATGCACACAATCACCTAGATTATCAACATGAAAGGAAGCACAAAATCAATTAAACTGCCAAAAAAAAAACAACACTTCTACTGTGCCAGTATTTACCATTTGCACAGTGTAGGGTGGGGAGGGAAGGGGGTGTTGAGCCTGAGGATTTAGGGCCGCATGGCTAGTGCTGTCACCACAGACTGTGAGGGTTAGGATTGTATTTTTTTGCCCGAGACATTAAAAAATCCAGAACTTTACCAAGGATTGGAACCTGGATTTCCTGCTTGAGAGCCCCACACTCTTAACTGTTCAGCCAGCTGCTATTCAGTCACTGAAACTACCAGCATGAAAGTTACACCCAATCATTTCAACTGTCAACAAAAAAGATGCACTAAATTATTTAGATACTAATATGAAAACACACAAATTAAACTAGTAGCTTGAGAGGTGTACACACAATCGAAAACATGAATTTCATTTATCAAAGTGATTGATAAACACAGGCACAAATAATTTTAAATATTAAAAAGCAAAAGGTTACAGGTCAAAAAACAAATACTGCTTCAACTGTCAACATAAACTTGAAACACAATTTAAAAAACAAAAACTGAATTTTTCAAAATAAAAGGTAACATTCTTCGAGACTGAAACTCTTGAACTTAATAATAATAATAAAAACAAATGAAACACTAGGATCTTTCGTCATGGAACTCATTCTCAATTCTTTCCAGGTCATCATCTCTTACCACTGAATGGTTGAGTTTTCTTGGTACCTGAAATAAGAAAGCCAGAATGTGTGAGGAAACAATGACAAAGTGACTGAAGAGGTGGATTTACAAAACCAGATTATAGACCAATGAACATAAAATTGGGACAACAGAGATGAAATGCCTTTGAAGAGCTGCAGGAGTTTCAATGAAAGACAGTATACGAAATCATGAAATCAGACGAATGCTAGGAATAAAGCCAGTCTCACAGGTTATCAAAGAACAACAAATGAAGTGGTTTTGACACCTAACAAGAATGCCCTTGTACTATCTGCCACAGCAAGCCACACTAAAACGTTACAACGGGTATAGAGCGAGTGGGAGACCTCAGAAAATATGGAGTGATGGCATTAAGAACAGCCTTACAGAAATCAACATCAGTCTTAATAGTGCTCTTGACAGAGCTCATCAACAAACATTACATCTCCCCCCGACACTTCGATGAGGTACAAGGTGGAAGAGAAGAAAAAGAAGAAGAAAAAGATTATAGACTCCGTTAGGATAAGACAGTGGAACACTTCAGGAGTGTGCCTGCAAAAAGAACAAATCCACCACCTGAGAAGCACAAGACAAACAGAGAAAACCACAACCGTGGGCTATAACCTGGTATCAGTGAGATGACAAAAGAAGAAGAAAGCATCCTTGTGCCCCACCTTTATCCAGGAAGAGTACTTCAGTGAGCAACAATGGAATCCAGGATATGAGTGTACCTGGCTATGAGTTTTTCAGGATACAAAGGTCAGGCTATCCAAATTGTTTGCCCCTGAATACGAGGCAAAATCCAGGAAGCCAGCTTAACAGATGAGAACTCTCGGCATTGCCCGACAGCATCTTGATAACTTGATGAGTTCATTCTTCTTCTTCTTTTTTTGTCGTCTCACAATGCTACCACGTTGTAGGCCAGTGTCATGGTTTTGTCGTTTCACTGATACCAGGTTGTAGCCTAGTGTCGTGGTTTTGTCATCTCACTGATACCAGGTTGTAGTTTAGTGTCGTGGTTTTGTCATCTCACTGATACCAGGTTGTAGTTTAGTGTTGTGGTTTTGTCATCTCACTGATACCAGGTTGTAGTTTAGTGTTGTGGTTTTGTCATCTCACTGATACCAGGTTGTAGTTTAGTGTTGTGGTTTTGTCATCTCACTGATACCAGGTTGCAGCCCAGGTTCGTGGTTTTGTCATCTCACTGATACCAGGTTGTAGCCCAGTGTCGTGGTTTTGTTGTCTCACTGATACCAGGTTGTAGTTTAGTGTTGTGGTTTTGTCATCTCACTGATACCAGGTTGCAGCCCAGGTTCGTGGTTTTGTCATCTCACTGATACCAGGTTGTAGCCCAGGCTCATGGTTTTGTCATCTCACTGATACCAGGTTGTAGCCCAGTGTCATGGTTTTGTCATCTCACTGATACTAGATTATAGCTCAGTGTAGATATTTTGTCATCTCATTGATACTAGGTTGTAGCCCAGTGTCATGGTTTTGTCATCTCACTGATACCAGGTTGTAGCCCAGTGTCGTGGTTTTGTCATCTCACTGATACTAGGTTATAGCCCAGTGTAGTGATTTTATCATCTCACTGATACTAGGTTGTAGCCTAGTGTAGTGGTTTTGTCGTCTCACTGATACCAGCTTGTAGTCCAATGTCGTGGTTTTGTCGTCTCACTGATACCAGGTTGTAGTCCAATGTCATGGTTTTGTCGTCTCACTGATACCGGCTTGTAGTCCAATGTCGTGGTTTTGTCGTCTCACTGATACCAGCTTGTAGTCCAATGTCATGGTTTTCTGCATGCACTTCTCAGGTGGCGTGGGTGATGGATTTGTACATCTTTTTGCAGGTTTCAAATATTTCATTTATCGATCTCTTTCTTGGTCTTCCCCTTGCCTTCCTTTCAGATGTTCTGCTGTAAAACATCTCAAATGCAGTTTTGTCTGGCTGCATTCTCAGTAGATGGCTGAACTGTTTCATTCTTTGTTTGTCAATATAATCCAGACATGGTCTTTTTTCAATTATCTCTCTAATGATGGTATTCGTAACCCAGTCCCTTCTCGTGTTGTTAGTGACGTTGCAGAGACAATGCATTTCACATGTAGTTTTTTCTGTTCTAGTGCCCTACTCATTACCATGTTTGGCACTGATAGCATAAAGTATGAATGAAGATGTTATTAATCATTTCTTCTATTATTAGTTACAGTACAACTTCTATTATTAGTTACCGTAAGCTTGTATTCTTATTAGTTACGATTCAGCTTCTTCTATTACTAGTTACAGTACAACTTCTTGTATTTTAAGTTACAGTAAAATATCTTCTATTATTAGTTACTGTAAACTAATTTTATTATTAGTCACAGTACAATGGCTTCTCTTATTGGTTACAGTACAACTTCTTGTATCATTAGTTACAGTACAACTTCTTGTATTATTAGTTACAGTACAACTTCTTGTATCATTAGTTACAGTACAACTTCTTGTATTATTAGTTACAGTACAACTTCTTGTATCATTAGTTACAGTACAACCTCTTGTATCATTAGTTACAGTACAACTTCTTGTATTATTAGTTACAGTACAACTTCTTGTATTATTAGTTACAGTACAACTTCTTGTATCATTAGTTACAGTACAACCTCTTGTATCATTAGTTACAGTACAACTTCTTGTATTATTAGTTACAGTACAACTTCTTGTATCATTAGTTACAGTACAACTTCTTGTATTATTGGTTACAGTACAACTTCTTGTATTATTAGTTACAGTACAACTTCTTGTATCATTAGTTACAGTACAACTTCTTGTATTATTAGTTACAGTACAACTTCTTGTATCATTAGTTACAGTACAACCTCTTGTATCATTAGTTACAGTACAACTTCTTGTATTATTAGTTACAGTACAACTTCTTGTATTATTAGTTACAGTACAACCTCTTGTATCATTAGTTACAGTACAACTTCTTGTATTATTAGTTACAGTACAACTTCTTGTATTATTGGTTACAGTACAACTTCTTGTATCATTAGTTACAGTACAACTTCTTGTATTATTAGTTACAGTACAACCTCTTGTATCATTAGTTACAGTACAACTTCTTGTATTATTAGTTACAGTACAACTTCTTGTATCATTAGTTACAGTACAACCTCTTGTATCATTAGTTACAGTACAACTTCTTGTATTATTAGTTACAGTACAACTTCTTGTATCATTAGTTACAGTACAACCTCTTGTATCATTAGTTACAGTACAACTTCTTGTATCAATAGTTATAGTACAACTTCTTGTATCATTAGTTACAGTACAACTTCTTGTATCATTAGTTACAGTACAACTTCTTGTATCATTAGTTACAGTACAACTTCTTGTATCATTAGTTACAGTACAACTTCTTGTATTATTAGTTACAGTACAACTTCTTGTATCATTAGTTACAGTACAACTTCTTGTATCATTAGTTACAGTACAACTTCTTGTTTCATTAGTTACAGTACAACTTCTTGCATCATTAGTTAGAGTACAACTTCTTGTATCATTAGTTACAGTACAACTTCTTGCATCATTAGTTAGAGTACAACTTCTTGTATCATTAGTTACAGTACAACTTCTTGTATCATTAGTTACAGTACAACCTCTTGTATCATTAGTTACAGTACAACTTCTTGTATCAATAGTTATAGTACAACTTCTTGTATCATTAGTTACAGTACAACTTCTTGTATCATTAGTTACAGTACAACTTCATGTATCATTAGTTACAGTACAACTTCTTGTATCATTAGTTACAGCACAACTTCTTGTATTATTAGTTACAGTACAACTTCTTGTATCATTAGTTACAGTACAACTTCTTGTATCATTAGTTACAGCACAACTTCTTGTATTATTAGTTACAGTAAAATTTCTTCTTTTATTAGTTAGAGTGCAATTTCTTCTATTATTAGTTAATGTAAACTTATTTTCTTATCAGTCACAGTACAATGGATTCTCTTATTGGTTACAGTACAACTTGTTTAGACGGAACCAGTTAAAGAAACAATAGTCTGGAAAAGAACTAAGGTGAGCGAAGAACTGACAGCACAGCACACCAACAACTGTGGTGCTGTTAGCAGCCTGACAATATATGTCTTGTATTTCCTTCGAGTGTTGAGTGTTGGCCAGATCCCTTGGTCACCCCCCCTCCCCCCTCCGGCCAAGGCCAGGGCTGCCAATAGGATTTTTTTGAAAAACCCAGCTAAGCCGAACAAAAACCCAAGCTATACGTAGGCAAAGAAAAAAAAAATTAAAAAACCTAGATTTGTAAAAAGTACACATTTTAAAGTTACGAAACATTTACCCACTTTTATATGAGGATATATTTAAAAAAAAAAAAAAAAAAAGATTTTCCCAAGGCGTCATATATAAACCCAGATCTAGGGGGACAAACCTGGTATTGGTAGCCCTGCCACGGGCTTTCACTGTCTACCTTGTCTTAGATAAATTCACAACACATTGGTCAGAGAATGAATAACAGAGTTAAGATTCAACTTACCGCAGTACCTCTCCTCTTCGCCCAGACAATTTCAACTATCAGCACAAATACAGCAAGGGCAATCCCAACGACGAGAATGATGAAGGCTGCCGAAAATCTCTTCACGGTTATTGTCAGTGGCATGATGGCGTCTGGATCTCCACCAAAGGTGTCAAAGAAAGGTAAACCTTCAAACACATAACTTTTCGGCCGACTCTCCAGACATCCGGAGTGAAACCATTTTTCTTTCATCCTGAAAAAACCAACAAGAAATAAATACACTTGAATAGCCAGTCTGGCAAATAGTTGTTAGAAAGTAAATAAGTAAATGGTTATTAGGATTTGTGATAGACACTAATTCTGATTACACATGTTTCTTTTAGTGGGCAGATTTTAGTGGTTGGAAGACTTACATTTTTTGTAAGGATTATATTATAAGGCCAAAACCTTTCATGTCAGTACATTTTTTCAGCTAAATATATATAAATTTGTTCCAATCAGCTTGAAGCAAACTTTTTGTTTCAAAAATGACTTTGACTTCCTGGTAAACCCAGCCTAAAATGAGAACCAGGTAAAGTCCTGGGAAATAAAGGCAGCTGGCATGGCACTAATTACATCACCCACTGTGTGCTGATTGGTCTATAAAAACCTAGGTCTAGTGCCATTTAACACAGATGCTTAATAGGTTTGAAAAAAGGTCCTTTATTTGGTGCTTGTAACGTTGTCCGGCCCAGAAAGAGAGTGACTTCCCGTACCATTAATGCCTCGTGTCACAGGGCCTGTCCTGTGTTGCGGGGGAGGTGGGGGGGGGGGGGGTCCATGCTTAGTGACCGGCCAGCAACACATAGTATTTAGCTCGTTGTTGTCAGCGGCCGGCAATATCACATGTTCTATATTCCATGATGTGAGCGCTTTTAACAAACCCCCTACCCTACTGCCTCAGCCTATGTCCCATTGAAGAGTGCAGTCTACGTCCCAAGAGTGCAGCCGACCTCGCAGAACTGCATGCGGCCTATAATACACGCTGCATACCGTCGTGCGACCTAGGCTGCATGAAGTCTTGGGACGTAGACTGAGGCTGTGGGGTAGGGAGGGTTTGGTTAGGGCCAGTTCTACATTTTTTGGCACCGTTTTACACGCTTATACGTTACAAGCGCTCATACGTTACAAGCGCTCATACGTTACAAGCGCTCATATCATGGAATATATAACATGTGATATCGCCGCTGCTGACAACAACGAGTAAAATAGTATGCACTGCTGGCCGGTCACTAAGCGTGAAACCCCCCTTTCCCCCCCCCCCCCCCCCCCCCAACACAGGACAGGCCCTGCGACATAAGACATGACTGGAAAGGGAAGTCACTCTCTTTCTGGGCCGGACAACGATACTATAAAACTTTATTAAACATACATGAACACAGCATAAAATCAAGGAATCATTAATTTATTCAACATCACTACCCTGTTGTGCCATTTATATGTCACAAAGGACTCACAATCGGTGCTTCAGTTTCATTCTATACTGTGCTATCTATTTATGACAGTGCATCGAATCCTGCCCAGTAACTCTGACCACTCTCATCAGCCTGCATTGTGAGGTTTCTCTTAGACAGCTTTGCTTCTTCCACACATTTGTTTCCTATTTCATTACCTGTTTTGTGATTTTTTGGTCTACTTCATCTGAGAATGTGCCCAGGATATCACTATCTTATTTCTCTTATAACTGTTGCTACCAGTGGTTGTCAGGCATTTTATGAGTTTGTTAGAAAGGTAAAGGTAAAGTTGGGAGATGTGAACCAACGTCATTGCACACGGTTAAAAACCATAAATCCTCTGCCACCAGTTCGGACAGCTGATGAGAAACTGTCCGCATGTGTCGTCGTCCGCCCAAAACTCCCTAGCTACAGCGACGTTCCTCTATTTACCTCTGAGTGTTAACTCTAGTACCCATTTCCTAGAGGCTGGGTGAACCCCGGGAACTGTTTGGTTTCGAATACCAGCCATGGGCTGCAGCGAGTCACAGCTAGATTTGAAAGCAAGTCTCCTATCGTCTGTGCTAACGCGGCCCCATGAGTTTGTTAGTAGACAAAATAAGGAAATGGTTTTGTTTAAAAAAAAAGTAATAATGTTATATACTGTTGTGTATTGTACTATATTCTACTATAGTGTACTGTTCTGTACTATTTTGCCCTATGTTGTATTGTACTTATATACTTATACTGTTAAATATTGAACTGTATTGTACTGTAGCAAAGTGAAGCACAATGCAATGAGATGTATGGTACTGTAGTAAAGTGAAGCACATTGCAATGAGATGTATGGTACTGTAGCAAAGTGAAGCACAGTGCAATGAGATGTATGGTACTGTAGCAAAGTGAAGCACAGTGCAATGAGATGTATGGTACTGTAGCAAAGTGAAGCACAGTGCAATGAGATGTATGGTACTGTATTGAAAGTACTGCTTTCTATTTTACTGTTCTGTAGCACAGTGCAGTTTAATGCCCTGTAGTGTAGTATACATTAATGAACTGCATTGTAGTTGGTATATTTGATTGCACTGTATGTGTTATAGTGTATTGTACTGTACTGTAGTGCAATAAACTGCACTGTATTATTATGTATTCTCCTTCTTCATGATCATCATCATCATCATGAACCACTTCTGCCGTTAAGCGTCGTGGGGAGGAATAATTTGCGATCCAGTGCACGTTGGCTGCCACTGGCTATTGTCATGCCGTGAAGGCGTAGAGTGTCTTTAATGTTGTCGATCCTTGTTTTCCACGGCCGTCCTCTTGCTCTTGTTTTTTCATGATCATAAGTTGTAAATTCCAGTGGACTCTAATCCTGTTCCTGAACCTGTGTTGCATGCACATCCATTTTACAGATAAGACTCATTTTAATGCAGACTGTTGGTTCTGTGCCTCTCAGGCTGATACTCTCTGACTTCGAAGTGAAACTGCCAAATTAATAGACTCTTACGACATGCTTGTTGGGTAGGCAGCGGGTCTGTTCTTGTTTCCCCCCACAATGGAGTCCCCAGGCCCATACAGTGATTTTTTTATTGTTTCGTATTTGTGATATTTTGTATTGTATTTTACTGTGTTATAGTGTATTTTATTGAACTGTACCATCTCGCATTGTACTGTTCTGCATATTATTGCATTCTATTGCATTGTACTTTACTGTATTGTAAGTACTGTACTGTACTGTAGTGTACTGCACTGTATTTTAGTGTACTCTATTGTATTCAGAATGTAGCAATGGGTGACACTGATCTTACGCCAAAAGTCGTCCATCTTCCCACATTTCTAGTATCTCAGTCGAGAGCCTATCACAAATATCGGAGTCATTTCTACAGGCAAATCCGTAAGTGTGAAAGCCGAGCGGATTTGCGATGACCATTTTGTCGCAGGGTTCCAAGGTCGACAGGTATTCTGCTGTAGGACCATCCATGAGAAGGGCATACTTGCCATCTGACTGGGTCATCTAGTGGAACAAGAACAGAAACAATCTTGGCAATACTAAGCATGAGAAACGTAGACTTTATCAGCCGAACTAGAAAAGAAGATACAAGCACTGGAAAAAAGATCATTCAAATTCTTCACATAGCTTATAGAGATCATATCACAAATGACAAGGTTCACCATATAATTATCCAGCACATTGGCAACTATGAAACCCTTTTAACTACAGTGAAAAAATGGAAAATGCAACGGTACGGGCACGTAATAAGATCTCACTGTCTCTCAAAAACAATACTACAGAGCTCAGTAGAGGGAAAGAGGAGGGGATCGAAGCACATATGGAATGAATGCTTCTGTATGAAGTAAAGATGATCTGTTAAACTATGCACAAACTAGAAACCAACAATTATGAACTAACAGCCAAGAGGCAAACCAAGAAAGACCTGGATACAGAATCTGACTGACTGGACAGGCCTTAGGTTTGCAACCATGAAGTCCACTGCAACTGACCATCAGTGGTGCTGTTCAGTCAGTCAATAGCAACTGGTGACCCAAAGACACGCAGTGTTACAAGAGGATGATAATGAAGCAAGAGAATTCAAATTTCAATGAAGAAATCTTGAAAGAAATGAACTCACAGAGACATAATTTTTTATACCAGAAAAGGACAAACTACATTCATTAGGTCTGTTGTGAAAAGATAGATACTGTAGTATGTCATCATCAACAAAAAAAAAGTTTGAAGGGTAAGACGACAAAGACAGCGCAAGAGAAAAGATGTCAGACAGTTTGACATAATGGCATAAAACAAAAATCTGTAACATAAATTTTTGACAGCACACAAGACAGAAAATTGTAGACAGTTTAATTAACACATGGCAAACATGGCTGTTAGTTCATGATTTTTGGTTTCTAGTTTGTGCGTAATTCGACTGATCATCTTTACTTCATACAGAAGCATTCATTCCATAAGTGCTTGGATCCTCTCCTCTGTACATTGTGCAGCGTGTAGTGGCTAGATACACACGTTCTACACGGTTTATTATTATTATTTGGCTTCCTGCATAGTGCTCTTGTTTGGCCACACCCCATTCACTTGCTGCTGCTGCTGCGGTCTGACCAGGGTTGCAGATTCACAGTCCTTACTTGGTTCTCACAAACATCTCACTTCTTGTAGAGACTTAGGCATATCAACCTGGTTCATGGCTCCCCTCATTCCCTCCCCTTCTCCCCCCCCCCCCTTCTCAGAGCTTATCAGCTTACTTATTTCCTACACACATTCACACAAATACAAACGCCCTGGCATGAAAATGAAACTAATCTTTGTGAAAAGATTTTAAAAAAAAACAACAACTAATCTTTGTGGTTTCCAGTTCATGGTTAACACTCTTCTTCTTCATGTTCACCAGCTGTAAACTCTGGCAGAAAATTCTGTTTGTTCATCCACTTCTGGACTGCAGTCCTGTTCCAGGACCTGACTGTTGCGTGTGCATCCATTTTATAGATCTGATTTGTGTGCAGACTGCTGGTTTCTTGCCTCTCAGGCAGATGCACTCCGACTTCAAAGGAAGCTTCCAATTAGTCGACTCTTACGACATGATTTTTGGGTAGGCAGTGGGTCTATTCTTGTTTTCCCTATAAAAGGGCCCCTGAACCCACATAGGGAGTTAACGCTCTTGACACCCTCAACAATAAAACTGACTGGCTACAAGACAGTAGGGAACCACTGTGGTGTAGGGGCTAGACACTGGCCTGTGGATCTAAAGGTTGTGGGATCAGGTTCTGATGGAACCACACTTGAAAAAAAATAAGGGCCTTGGCTCCCAGGTCAAACGAGGCATAAATGGGTATAGGTAAAGTCATGGAAAGTAAAGGCAGCTGACTTGACGTTGACCACATCACAAACTGAGTGCCGACTGGCCTATAAAATATAGACCTAGCTCTATTTTCCCAATTTGCTTAAAGGCATGAAAAAAAAAATTCTCTTAATTACTTATAAGACAATAGCATGGTTACTGTAATTTATATCACACCTTTAATGTCTTCATTTGAAGTCTCCTAATTCTCTTAATTACTTTAAAGACAACAGCATGGTTACTGTAATTTATATCACACCTTTAAGGTCTTCATTTGAAGTCTCCTAATTCTCTTAATTACTTTAAAGACAACAGCATGGTTACTGTAATTTATATCACACCTTTAAGGAAGTCTCCAATTTGAATTACTTTAAAGACAACAGCATGGTTACTGTAATTTATATCCTAATTCTTCTTAATTCCTACTCTTAAAGACAACATCATGGTTACTGTAATTTATATCACACCTTTAATGTCTTCATTTGAAGTCTCCTTGTATGAAAGCCCCACTTCACATCCCAACATCAGCTGCTGCAGCTGCCAGGTTACTACCTTGACCTTAAACAAGTCAACACAACTAACCTTGTCAATGGCTTGTTCTACTGTATCCACAAGCACAAGTCAACACAACTAACCTTGTCAATGGCTTGTTCTACTGTATCCACAAGCACAAGTCAACACAACTAACCTTGTCAATGGCTTGTTCTACTGTATCCACAAGAACAAGTCAACACAACTAACCTTGTCAATGGCTTGTTCTACTGTATCCACAAGAACAAGTCAACACAACTAACCTTGTCAATGGCTTGTTCTACTGTATCCACAAGAACAAGTCAACACAACTAACCTTGTCAATGGCTTGTTCTACTATATCCACAAGAACAAGTCAACACAACTAACCTTGTCAATGGCTTGTTCTACTGTATCCACAAGAAGCTCTTGGTGAGTATGCAGCATGGCTCGAACCCTCCTCTCCACCAACCCCTGTGAGTTGCTGAGGTAAGTGAATGTTGAAGAATTACGCACCACCATAATTCCAACCTTGTTCTGGCGTGACATCTCACTCATAGTTGTAAAAGGTAATGTTCGAATCTCAGGATTCACTCTGGAAAAAGTAGGAGAATTTATACAGCCTTGAAACTATTGATGACAACAATTATAATTCCCTATCCTTGTTACTTTTGCAATCAATTTCTAATGTCAGGCTGAAAACATAAAAGTACTAGCAATAAAAGTTAAATCAATATTTTAAACGCCCTAGTCTTAGTCGTAGTTGGGGTTTCAACTCCACTGCAATCAGGTCACCCCAAACTTGATCCGTTCTTGTGCTAGTGAAATCAAATTAAATGTCCCTTACTGTTGCATTTTAAAAACTAGAGAACAAACAGTCCTGGAACAATCCAGAAATATGCGCACCCAGTAAGTATATTTGACAGTTGCTAGAGGCGCCAAAGCCAACAGTTGCCACCAGAAATGCAGTTTGTCGTTGATGGAAGTAGTCAGGCAAGATAAGTTGGCTAATCACATGTAGAATTATTGCATTAGGTATTTCACGGGCCCACTTGAAACTGGCTACTGGCCATACTGGACTCAAATCAAAAGTAAAGGATCCCTTTCCATGCCTTCAGGCATACTGGGCACATAGGGCTAGACCTATAATTTGTAGACCAATTGGCACTCGGTGGGTGATGTGGTCAACATCATGCCGATGGCCTTTACTTCACAGGACTGTACCTAGTCCCCACTCAAGGCTGGGTCAACCTAAGAGTGAAGGTCATTTTTGAAAAAAATGGACCCACAACATTCTGATCCACAGCTGAGAATCTAGCTGCTAAATCGCAGTGGCTCTCAAATAAATAAATGAAACAAATTTTACAAAACAAAACCCAAAAAAAAGTATTTTTTCAAACACACACAAATATTTTATCAAGGACTACTTACTTGAACAGAACAACACACAGACCAGCAATGTAAGCTCCAATAGCAAAAATGGTAAAAATCCACCAGACACTAGTGAGTATCCGTCCAGAGATTGACTTGGGAGCTGCCGTGTAACCTAATTTTTGTATTAAATAAATATTTATACACCAGGCAATATATGTTTGTTCATTATCTCACTTACTGCATACTTTTCTGTAGTTTTTTTCTTTAAACTTATACTGTTATTATGTAAGCCCGCTATTGTTACTTTATATTTAAGACCAGCAAAGCACTAGTTGGTTACTGTTCAGAAAGTTATTTGGCAGCTGTTGTGTAACCATTCACGTCGTTATATGAATTTGTATTATTTTGAGGCATGATTTACTAGGGAAAGTACAGCAGTGGTTTCCCTTTACCTTCCGCCGGTTTGTATATGGTTTGACTCTAATAGCCTGTGTCTAAAGAGACTAACCCTGCAAGGCAGCAGGGGGGAGAGATTATTGCGCCAATGGCCATTTGTATTCATACAAAAAAAAAATTTGGTAGTTACACCAGACTACATGTTTAATCATCACTTCATTCACTGCACTGTTCTTATTTCTACATTCTTGTTACGGTTACAACACACCTGTTGTTATTTTTTATGGTTAAAATCCACAAAATACTAGTTGGTCTCTGTCCGGATACTGACCTGGGAGCTTCTGGGTAAACTAAAGCTGTCACACACACACAAAAAAAGATTTGTCTGCCAGACACTTTTATTAATTAATTAACTCATGGCAGACATTCATCTTCTTCATTCCCACACTGTTGTTGAGAGTTAAAAGAGTTCATGCACAGTTGAGACTCTTCAGTGCGGTATGAGCAGTAACAAATAGTTTAACATCATCATCAAGTGCTATGATAATTAGCACAGACGATCAATGTTCACCATTTCACATGATCACCAGAATCACACAGATTAGGTTGGATTTGAAACTTCCTGTGTCGGTTCAAGGACTCTAAACTTTTGGGGGAAAAAAAAGAATAGATCCACTTCCTCCCTAACAAGCATGCTCTTGAGGTAAGTGAGAATTAGGGGAGTTTCCTTTAAAGTCAGAGTGCATCTGCCTAAGAGGCGGAGAACCAACAATCTGCATACAAATAAGCCAGATCTGTGAACCATCTGGATGGGCAAGCAAAACTCAAGTTCTGGAACAAGACAAAAGTCCAGAAATAGACGAACAACCAGAACTTTCTGCTGGAGTGTAAGCATATATTTATTACTCCCTTGTGGGATGCAATTTTTCGTTATTTTGAAGCCCCACCCCAGTTGCTCCTGGGGGCCCTAATATAACCTAATGGTTGAACGGGGTTTCCAGGACCTCTCTATGGGTGATCCTCATTTGCATAGTGGCACTTTGGGTCACCGGGTGTTTATCGCTTTGTGTGATGACCTGGTGAGGTAAAACCTACCTACCTACATACTTACTGGAGTTTACAGATTTAAAAAAAAAAAAGTAAAAGTTCCTTTTCCACGCCTTTATGAATATTGGGCATATAGGGCTAGACCTATATTTTTATAGACCGATCAGCACAAGATGGGTGATGTGGTCAGGCGCCTTTACTTCATGTGACTGCAACCGGTACCCACACAAGGCTGGGTCAACCTGGGAGTCAAGGTCATTTTTTAAAAAAGTCCGGCTCCACCAGGGAGCTAGCCCATGACCTTCCTATCCGCACGCGAGCGTCTAGCCACTACCCCACAGCGACTCCCAGTTTACAGGTGGTGAACGTTAAAACGAAGAAGAAAAAGATCTGAAACTGTGTGTAGAATCATGATTTATCTTGGCATCTTTGAAGAGAATAGTTAGGCATTGCTTTCATTCTTGGCAGTGGCCATACTATTCATTAGACCATAGCCAGTCATCACTGCTGTGCAAACCTCTGCTCAGTGTCAGGAAACTTGAGACAATCACTAACAACTATCTGCCAGTTGCTGTCATCTCATACCCACCATCTGCTTGCATGGTTTAAATCACCTGCTCCCATAGTTTTACACCACCTGCTCATATTGTTTTACATCAGCTGCTCCCATGGTTTTACATCACCTGCTCACATTGTTTTACATCAGCGGCTCCCATGGTTTTACATCACCTGTTCACATTGTTTTACATCTCCTGCTCACATTGTTTTACATCACCTGCTCACACTGTTTTACATCACCTGCTCACATTGTTTTACATCACCTGCTGACATTGTTTTATATCACCTGCTCACATTGTTTTACATCACCTGCTCACACTGTTTTACACCAGCTGCTCACATTGTTTTACATCACCTGCTCCCATTGTTTTACATCACCTGCTCACATTGTTTTACGTCACCTGCTCACACTGTTTTACATCACCTGTTCACATTGTTTTACATCACCTGCTCACATTGTTTTACATCACCTGCTCACACTGTTTTACATCACCTGTTCACATTGTTTTACATCACCTGCTCACATTGTTTTACATCACCTGCTCACATTGTTTTACATCACCTGCTCACACTGTTTTTCATCACCTGCTCACGTTGTTTTACACCACCTGCTCACATTGTTTTACATTACACTGACGGGGGTTTAAATTTATATTCCAGCTTGCCCAAAGCAGTCTCCTAGGCCAGGCAAGGAAGCAGGTGTTGACCCTTTTCATAAGGTCCCCCCCCCTCCCCGGAAGCAGGTATAATAATCACGTACTAATATGATAATAAATAAACTTGACAATCCTTCTTCTCCTCCCTCTCCCATTAGAGCACTGGTCCTACCACAATTCATGCTGAACCTTTTGTAGATGTCTGTGTATTCTTTCTAATGCACTGTATGAGCTGATCTTAATTTCTTTAAGGCTGTTTTTTTGATACCATCATGTGGTCTTTCCATTGCTCTGTGTCTGGGTTCTTTACTGCTAAACCGTATCTAAACTCCCCATCAGTTTGTAACCATTGGGAGCCCCAATATAATTTTAAGGTTGAAAAGGGTTTATGGGATTTGTACCTGGAGGATTCTCATTAGAACAGTTGCACATTGCAACACTGGGTGTTAATCACGGAGTTTGTCATCCCATTGGGGTTCAACTTCACACACATCCTTAACCACAAAGGAACACACTATCCAGTGTAACATGGTAATGACATGTTATCCTTAAATGACAGGTCATCCTTAAATGTGACTTTCAATCAACTAAACACAGAAACATAACAAAACTCACTTTGCCACACCAAAGAGCTGAAGATGTACAGCATACTATTTGTTACATTCAGTCCTTCATACGTAGCAGTTTTGCCCACAAAGGCAATATCCTCATATGGACTGAAACGTCCAATCATATAGAGGGCACCACTGGCCAAAACAAACATGAAAACAATCAGCACCCAGAGACCAGGTGAGAATGGTCGCAGGATAGTCACTGTGGATATTATTTTTTCTCTTGTTAAGGTATATGTTAGAACACACATTATATATATATATATATATATATATATATATATATATATATATATATATATATATATATATACTTTGACATTTCAATATTCAGTCTATAGACAATAATGTTAGCAAAGTGATTATACACTTAGGATTTCTTAAGTAGTTATCCTTTGTCATAAGTTAAATTCATTCAAAAACAAATGCCAGAGGAAACTGAGGTACATTAAATGGGAGAAAGTTGAAGAAATAAGAGAAATATCGGGACAACTAGGCATATCAGGTGCTGGACTGGATTCCGTCCATGATATCAAGAAGCTGCACAGGACAGAATGGAGTAGAGGACTAGACAGTAGAGGAGGGTGAAATATGTTTTCTGTTAGTTTGAATAATTCGGTCTGATGACATGATTTTTCTTTTTCTTTTATGTATTTGTGAAGTTTTCTTGCACAGTTTCATAAATTATTTAAGGATTCTTCTGCAGTTTAATTTTTAAAAATATATATACTCTTGAAAAACAATCTTCTTTTTCTTCTTCAAAATTCTGAGCCCTTGAGTTTCATTGCTGCAGATATCATCCATTTCCGCTCATCTCTATGGTTGGCCTTCTCTTTCAAGTTGGTGATGCAAAGTGTTTGTAGGTTTGTCTGGATATTATCTCTCCATCATCTTCTTGGTCTATCTCTTGGTCTACGACCATTCAGCTCCTTTGTGTATACAGTTTTTACCTCTCTGTCATCTGCCATTCTCTCAATATGCCCAAGTCATTTAAATCCATTGGCCCCTTAAGATGCCAGTGATCAACAGTGATTTAAACAGATTATGAATTTCATTGTTGCTTCTCACTCTCTATTCCCCGCTGTTTGCATCTCCGATGGGTCCAAAGATTTGTCGTAAGACTCTAATTTTGAAAATTTGTAATAAGGCTTCATGTCCTTTAGTTGTACTCCAAGTTTCAGAACCAGATAAAACTACTGATCTTATAAATGTTTTACACATTTTGATCTTGGTGTTTCTTGAAAAACAATATTTTTCCAAATGTATTTTATAATTTAGCCATTTTGGAGCAATTATCTTCTGTCATACATTATCTTCTCATTATGGAAGTTGCTGCAGCATAATCACAAGATAGCAAATAAAGTAATAAGACGCAATATGCACTGAATAAAAAGGACTTCCTCAGTGGATTCTTCTTCACTTCTTATTCTTTGTTCACCATCTGTAAGCTCCGGCGGAAAGTCCTGGTTGTTCATCCAATGGAACTTTGGCTTTGTTTTGCCAGGACCTGAGTTCTGCATCACAGGACTTAATACAAATTTTAAAAAAAATAAAAAACTGTAACCCTTTCATTATGAGAAACCACAAATCTGTGGGGAAAATGTGAATAAGAAATATAGATGAATGCAACAGTGGAACTGGGTAAACTGATGGCTAGCAGTTGTAGTGTAGACTTCTAATAAAAGCCATCCAAGAATGATGGCTTATCGTCAGCAGTAAGCATTTCCAACATATTTCTCCTCCTTAAAGTCAATGCCATGTTGCGTTGGTAGTCACGACTATCCACAACCTTCTGTCTCGGGTACTTTCAATCAACTCTGACACAGATGATCTTCCATTCAAACTCTAACATACGTACAACAGGAAAAATTTGTTGTCTAAACCAGTACCTTCTGAGGACAAACTGTTTAGAGATGTCAATGGCTCCAACTGATAGTCATTCGTTGTTGAATATATTCAAGTTAACAATTAAAGGTATGTGATGATGATGAAGAATGTTCTGTTGTGTAAAACAAGAAAGATTATAAATCAGCAAGCTTCACAAGCATCTGTCAAGTAACTGTTCAACAGTTACATGGAGATATACAAGATCTAATTTATAGTTTTGTTGAAATAGGATGTGTTGGTTAAAAAGTCACTGTCTGGCTGTAATCCATACTACAACATGCCAACTGCCTTTTTAAGGGTAACTGTAGAAGAAGAATCAGCAGTAGTAGTTATAATAATAATAGCAGTAGTAGTAGTAGTAGCAGCAGCAGCAGAAGTTGTAGCAGCAGCAGCAGTAGTAGTAGTAGTAGCAGCAGCAGCAGTAGTAGTAGTAGTAGTAGAAGAAGAAGAATAAGAAGAAGAAATCTATTTATAGGGTTAGTTCTTTGTTTGTTTTCATGATGCCTTCATTATTCTTTATCTACCCAATGTGTTTTCAGCATTCTTCTATAAAACCCCACGTCTGCAACCTCCAAATGAGTTCTGGATGATTTGATAACTGTAATTTCCATGCGATAAACAAAAGTAGCAAAATTCTGAAGAAAAAAGGTAAATGAAAGACAAAAATATTATCACACAAACAAGACATTAGAGGGGCATATTCACTGACCCATGGCTTCACTGGGATACCAGGAGTCTGGTATCTTGTACAGAACACGAAAGCCAGCTTGCATGAATGGATAACTGAACTTCACAACAGTGGACAGTTTTGAGTTGATGGTAAACGCTGCCAGGGCAACATCAGCAGTCTGAAAAACAGGAAAAAAAAACCCGTTCTGGCGACTTCTTATTTTTGATAATACAGTTGATCAAAGCAATGTTTCCCTGTTGTAAATTTGAACAAAGAAGACACAAACAACAGTTTGCACAATTTATTGCCTGGCATATTTCGCTGTATCTCGTCAGGTGCATACTACAGTAACAATTACATAAACGAAGCAAATAAGTGAATCCTTTATAACTACAATTTCAACAACGATCAGACATGACTGCCTGTTTTTACCAGGGCAGCCGTAAAGAAAGAACCATCTCTTTCTGAATACAGAGTTCCGGGCGTAGGTGACGAATTGCTGATGCTTCGAGAAATCTTAGCGTTCTGCCATTGGTTGACGTTTGAAGGATCTGAAATGCATTATTTTTAGACACCATGTGTCCAGATTTTAGAAGATGGTATGCTAATAGAGTTATTGATGGAATAAATGATGAAGAAATTGAAAATGTCACAAACTTTGAATATCTAGGCTCTATAATAAATAGCAATGGAGACTGACAGAAATTAAAAGAAGGATGGCCATAGCAATGCAAAGATTAAACAGCCTAAAAAGTCTATGGTTAAGCACCAGCAAGGAGATCAAAATTAGAATTTTGAGAGCAAGCATCTTCCCAGTAGCAATATAGGGATGTGAGCCGTGGACTATCTCCCAGTCCATAAGAATGAGAATAGGGGCTTTTGAGCTGAAATGCTATAGAAAGATTATAAGAATATCTTAGACAAAGAAGAGGAGAAATACTGTCATCTTGAAAGATCTGAACATCAAGGAAGATTTGCTAATAAACCGCATCTTGTCTCAGACAGAAGCTGAAATATTTTGATCATATCAAGCTCCACGACGGATTGGAAAAAATAATAGCAGAGTGCATGGTACCAAGAAGGAGGGGCAGGGGCCAACCAACACGAAGATGGGCACATGATATAAGTGACTCCTTGAGTATGAAAGTACATGAGGCGGAAAAGAGACCACAACCAGAACTTTCCACCGGAGTTTACAGCTGGTGAATGCAAAGAATAAGAGGAAATATCATTCAAGTAACTGATAATAGTTATAGTTACCTTGTTTTGAACTTCGCCAATGAGACCATTCCACTGGCCAGGTTTTTCTTCATGACCAAACACACCTTCTTCATGATTATCAATGCTGACTTTATCATAGCCTATCTTTGAAATGGCTGCATTCAGTACATCCACTGCAAGACCTTGGTATTTATCACCTCGGACAGACATCATCACAAATGGAGGATCCTGATGGAAAGGAAGTAATAAAAATAGGTGTGATACAGGAAGGTGATACTGCTTGTGTGGCTCTGTGGCCCCATTTTGGGAGGGCAGACCTTTCTTTTTCTTAAAGACTATGCCATGTGACGTTGGTAGTCATGTCTATACACAAACTTCTGGGTCGTGTACTTTCAATCAACTCTGGTGGAGATGATCCTCCATGCCATAATGTAAAAATGTCCAGCGTATTTTCTCTCAGTCTCCCTCTGCCTCTCTCCCCTCCAACTTTTCTACTGCCATGATGTACTCCAGTTTTCTCCTTCCCATCACATGGTCTTCTTCTTCTTTTTCTTCTTCTCTTCCACCTTGTACCTCATCGAAGTGTCGGGGGGAGACGTAACATTCGTTGATGAGCTCTGTCAAGAGCACTATTAAGACTGATGTTCATTTCTGTAAGGCTGTTCTTCTTAATGCCATCACTCCATATTTTCCGAGGTCTTCCACTCGCTCTAAACCCATTGTAACATTTTAACACATGGTCAAAGAACATAAATTGTCTCGGCAGTAAGTTCTGGTTGATTCTCCACTGCTGGGTTTCAGTCATATCTGAGAACCTGCGGTTTACGTATACATTAATTTTACAGATATATCTATACGCAGACTGTTGATTCCTTGCCTCACATGCAAATGTACTGTCACTGTGAAGGAAATACCCTTAATTAGTACCCTTTTGTGACATGGTTGTAAGTGAGGTAGTTGGTCTATTCCCCTCCCCCCCCCACAACCTTTTTCCTAATATCAGCCCCGAAACCCACAAGAGGGAAACATTTTCCTATCTTACTGCCACTTTAACACACCTGTTGCCACTTACCAGTAGGGTCACCACTTTTAGCGTTTTGATTGGTTTTTTGGTTGTTGTCGGAGCCCTGGTGGCCGCCGGTGAAGAAATATCTGCTTTTTGTGTTGTAGTTTCATTTTTGGTGCCACTCCCCTCCTTAAACAAAACAGATAAAAAAGTATAAAGACACGATGAATAAAAGTGAGCAAAAACGAAAACAAAACCTGCAAAGTAAAATATTTATACTTTTACTTTTCAAACTATGAAAATATTTTAAATTATACTTAATGTATCAGTCGGTGGGCCCCTTGTAGATGCAAATTCCAAAGAAGTATTTTATGTTTGGGTTGGGTGGAAATAAGTTACACAACATGCAATATACTGACAATGCAGATTTTCATGCATGTATGCCTGTGCAGATATGCACGTGTGTGCACACATACATACATACTTGATACACACACACACACATATACAAACATACATACAAGCAAACACACACACACACATATACATATATACACATATATGAACATATACATCAGAATGATCTCGTGACCAAACCAACTTTACCTTATATTTCCACAACATTATCTCATGTGTTTTCATACTTTTCAATTTTGGTTACAGCAGGTAAAGAAGTCTTTCTATTTACTAAATACGTCAGTTTTTCTATTCATTTTTAAAAAACATATATCTGTTTTCATAAACAAATATGAATTTTTCTGAGTGAAATAATATAGGACGGCAATGTTAACATCTTTATGTCCCAAGAAGTTCCTGGAAGTTCTTAGCAAAAGGTAGTGGTCGACGTTTGGTGCATGACAGCCTAGCATCCAGCTTAAGAATGGAGGTGTAGGCGGTCACTGCAGCTTTCGGCACATATATTGTGATTGCAACTGACTCAGAAAGCATGCGAGGACAGTCATGCTTCATGAAAAGTGGCATGCTTCGCTTTGGAGGTCAAAAGTGAAGAGCACTGTTCTGATCTTTTCTCCGGGTGATGACTCTGTGCTGGGAAGTAAATAGGCATACAGATTGGCTGGCTCTGCACAATTTGGTGGAATAGACAGATTGGCTGGCTCTGCACAGCTTGGTGTAATACTGATACATGAGAAAACAGAGGTGGTTAAGTCCTTATGAGAGTATGTGTATAATTGGGAACAGCAAATGGATCATCACAACTGGGTGAGACTGATGCAGCGGGCAGTGACGAGGGGATCTGGCCGATACTTGCTGCTCATAGGAAAAGCAAAATGGTCAAATAATCAGCCTGTTACTGGTAACACTGGCGCTGAAACTCCACGCTGGCTGCTGAAGATGGGGATAACGAGTTTATGTAAATGCCCTGAGTGCTCTGATCACGGTTCTGAAATCAAATCAAATCAAATGTCCCGAGCAATGTAAGAAAATTAACAGTGTGTTATTATATATTCTACGTTTGGTTTGAATATACGCTGCTTCTTATATTACTGCCACAGTTGTTACTACTACTGCTGCTGCTACTACTTCTACTGCTGCTACTACTACTGCTGCTGCTACTACTTCTACTGCTGCTACTACTACTGCTGCTGATACTACTATTATACTTCTACATGCTCTTTTTCTTCTTTTGTCTCTTCCATTTTGTGGTTCCCCAATATAACTGTGTTATATGGTAGAAGAGGGTTTCTGGGATATATAGCTGTCTGATTCTCCTACTTGTGGTGGTAATCCTTCACACTAGGGGGGGGGGGGGGGGTTGAGACGTTAAGCAGACTTAAAAAAGGCCACTTACAGGTTGTTTTGTGGCTTACAGCTAGAAAACGATATCTGCCCCTCTCTGAACAAAAATCAGGTTTGATCTAACGATTAATTAGTCATCTTGCACGACATATTTGGTAAGGGGCAATATTTCCACTCTATCCCCCCTCCCCCCATCAGCAGCTGTGGCAATGCTACGCTGGAATACATACGAGAAGTTACCATGATCTATAATCGCAGTACTACATATCAAAACGCGTTGTTATGTTCCAAGTCAAGCGACGTCAAATTAAGATAGCAGTAGCAATTTTCGCCTATTCATTGTTACAAACAATACCTGTACATAGTGAGGCGGCAGCCATATTATCTGACTGTCGTTGGAAAATATTATCTCCGGTACAACACCATTAACCTTGAAGGTTGTTGTTCTGCGATATCGATTTCTGATTACTGTTATCGTAGCAATAAGGGTTGTTATCGGTTGCTTGATTATTTTACCCCCCACCCCCTCCCTCCCTCTCCCCAAATCCCCCAAAGTTAAATTTTCATACTTTTAGGCATACTGGCAACTGGACATATAACTGCTTCTTCCTCGTCCTTTCTTTTCTGGTTTCTTTTTCCTTCTTCTTCTCCCTTCATCGTTCTTCTTCTGTTCCCTTCTGTTTCTTCTTATTTTTTCTTTCTTCTTCTTTCGCATTCTGAACCATTGAAGTTCATTGCTTTTGATATCTCACCTTATCTGATATTTGCCACCCCTGTCAAGATGGCGTCTCCCAAGTATCTGAGGCTTGCTTGGTTATTATCTTTCTGCCGTGTAAGTGGTGTGGGTGATGTGTGTGTGTGTGTGTGTGTGTGTGTGTGGGGGGGGGGGGTGCGGTGTGTCCCAAGATTCGAAGTAGCGCTCTGATTAGGACTGCAGGAGACGCTGGTTCCAATCTCCCTAAATGTGATTTAAAAAAAAAAAAAACTTCTAAATTAAAACTATCTGCGTGTGTTCTCTGTGTTGAGCCTGAGATAGGGATAGAGAAAGAGTAAGGAAGGAAGATTCAGATAGGAAAGAGATTCAGAAAGACAGAAACAAATAGGGAGGTTGGAGATAATGAAAAAAAAAAAAAAGAGAAATAGAGAAACAGGAAGAGTAAGAGGGAGACAGAGAAAGAGAGAGAGAGGGGAGAGAAGGAAACATTATATAGTCAGAACGAGACATCATATGGCAACAGAGAGAAAGAGAGAGAGAGAGAGAGAGAGAGAGACAAGGAGAGAGAGAGAGAGAGAGAGAGAGAGAGAGAGAGAGAGAGAGAGAGAGAGAGAGAGAGAGAGGAAAAAAGTGAGAAAACGAACCAACAAGCTTCATGTTCAAAGGTTGAGAATTGGGCAAGCAGGCCCGTCTCACATTCGTCCCTTTTGGCTTCAATCACTTCATTGATTACTCCATTCCCACATCAGTTAGCATAAAAACGATATAAATTATCAACATCTAATTCTCGGGGGGGGGGGGGGGGGGAGACTACATGTCCCTGCATGCTTTAGTTTTGTCTGGGTTTCGATATTACCCGTCGAGCTTCAACGTATTAATGCAATCAATACGCGGCAACTGATATCAGCACGACACGGCTTATCATTAATCCGATCCCTTGGAATCTACGTGGAACTAATAACGAACTCAAGCCCAGCTCCGCCCAACTATACACTAGCTGACTTGTCAATGATGATTTGCCAGGTTGGTCTACATTATAGAGGTGTAGAATGCACTTTCTCGTTCAGTGCGTGGGGTTAGGGCCAGTTATACATGTTATGGGGTTGTTAAAACCGCTCACTTCCTGTAATATAGAGCATGTATGGTCAACATCTAGCTTGAAAGACCGTCCAGATAATACAACGTCATAGAACCTGATATCCGTGCCACCGAAACCTACGCGTCTCAAAGGTTAACGCCCATAAATGAACGTCCAATCACAGCGTCCTGGCCCTGAGTTCGTTACTAGTTCCCCATTTATTCTAAGGAGTCGGATAAATGATAAGCTGTGTCATGGTGATATCTATTGTTGCGTATTGATTGCATTAATTCCCTGAAGCTCGACGAGTAATATCGAAACCTGGACAGAATAAAAGAGTGCAGGGACCTACATGTTACATAAATGTAAATATAACCAGAAATGCGCAGAAGTGTCCTGAATGTGTCATTGAAATCTACGTCACCTCGCACGGGGACGCGCCTATATGTACTCCATCTGGGTACACAAGAACCTGAGAACATAGGTACTTTGTGGCTTATCCCAACCAAATCAATTGGGGGAGGGGGGAGGGGCTAAATTTGTAAGAGGCTAGGATGCCTCTCTTAACCCGAGCCATGTAGAATACTGAATCAAGAATCGACGTCACAGAGCTCGGGACAAGCACAGAGTTCCAATTCCGACGGTACCAGTTATAGTCTGAGTGTATATATCCGTCTCGCCCTTCCCTTCAGTGTTAAAGGTTTGCCAGAGCCTCTGTTCACTCATGGCTGCACCATTCTCATTAGACAGTGATGATCTATTTGTGTCTCTGCATAATTCACTAGCTCACAAAGAACCCGTACAACATCTAGCTTGCAATGCATTACTGTCCGACCAAGTCATGTAGAACCAGCCAGTCTATCAGCCGTTTCGTTTCCTAACACACTGGTATCACCTGGAGAAAATAACCAAAGGACGCTAACTACACGGGACTTCTGAAGCGATGCTTGCCACTCTGCACGGAGCATACTTGTCTGTACCTTTCTCAACATGCTCTGCGAGTCAGTTACAATCACGACATGTGTGTACAATAGGCTCCCACGCCCACTACGTAGAATAGAAGGTATGTCTCTCTCTCTTTTCCCCCCAAATATCTCTGCAGGCGTTTCAAACACGCTACATAATCCCAAGAAGCCGGGTTCCATCCCAGCTGCACGAGATTAGGTAACAGACCGCCTTGCGTTGGTCTCGCCAGTTGTACTGACAGCTGACCGTTGAGGAAGCAATGACAAACTACATAGGGTAAACACTGCCTATTGAAAAGTACCAACAGCCCAACAATGCTGGGGTTGGTTCTGCAACGTCCTGTAAAGGATACACAACTAATGTTTGTTTACACACGTCATATTATTTTTTTCCCCTGTGGGTTTCGCGACCCCATTGTGGTTTGGAAAAAAAGCCTACATGCCTACGTAACAAGCATGTCGTAAGAGTCGACTAATCACTGGTTTCCTTTGAAGTCGGAGTGTATTTGCCTGAAAAGCGAGGAACCAAGTCTGCAAAAAATAAGTCGGAATTGTGAAATAGATGTGCACGCCAAACTCAAGTTCTTGAACAAGAATAAAGTCCAGAAGTGGACGAAGGAACAACCAGAACTTTACGCCGAAGTTTACAGCCGACGAACGCGCAGAAAGAAATAAGGAAGATATTAACTGCAATATATTATTACTTATATTTGCTTTTCAATACAATATTATTATTAGGCACTTAAGCATGGTTAAGCCTCTCGAAAATGTGTAAGGGTTGCTGACTGGCTGATTGACTGACAGTACTTTTCATGACTGGCTGATTGACTGACAGTACTTTTCATGACTGGCTGATTGACTGACAGTACTTTTCATGACTGGCTGATTGACTGACAGTACTTTTCATGACTGGCTGATTGACTGACAGTACTTTTCATGACTGGCTGATTGACTGACAGTACTTTTCATGACTGGCTGATTGACTGACAGTACTTTTCATGACTGGCTGATTGACTGACAGTACTTTTCATGACTGGCTGATTGACTGACAGTACTTTTCATGACTGGCTGATTGACTGACAGTACTTTTCATCTGCTGATTAATACACACTCGTGATTCCGGTCAAAATGGACGATAGGTCCGGTCACTAATTTTAGTTATGGCAATATTTTTTCTCTTCTGATAGACGGTGGCCGTTTCGTTTTTCTCCATTTGTAGACAGAAAGAATATAGTTTTGTCGCCCAGCTGCTGAGTTGAGTGCACGGCAGCGGCACCTTGAGCTGCGAATTTCATTTGGATTTTGTCAACCGTGACCAATGTGGTGATGCGAATTGTAGTTTCAGAAAATGGCGCGTAGCGAGTTGCCACAGTACTGATACACTTCTGATGGCTGCCTTATGCTTTTGATGCGTGTGTATGCTGGTGGATATGCTGAGACTGCAGTCTGTGGCAATGTTTCAACAAGAGACAGTGCTGAACATTCTGTGTGTTTTTCCGTTGGCACAAGAGCGGAGCAACTATGGGGTGACCCGGTGGCACAAGAGCGGAGCAACTATGGGGTGACCCGTTGACACAAGAGCGGAGCAACTATGGGGTGACCCGTTGGCACAAGAGCGGAGCAACTATGGGGTGACCCGTTGGCGCAAGAGCGGAGCAACTATGGGGTGACCCGTTGACACAAGAGCGGAGCAACTATGGGGTGACCCGTTGACACAAGAGCGGAGCAACTATGGGGTGACCCGTTGGCTCAAGAGCGGAGCAACTATGGGGTGACCCGTTGACACAAGAGCGGAGCAACTATGGGGTGACCCGTTGACACAAGAGCGGAGCAACTATGGGGTGACCCGTTGACACAAGAGCGGAGCAACTATGGGGTGACCTGTTGGCACAAGAGCGGAGCAACTATGGGGTGACCCGTTGGCGCAAGAGCGGAGCAACTATGGGGTGACCCGTTGACACAAGAGCGGAGCAACTATGGGGTGACCCGTTGACACAAGAGCGGAGCAACTATGGGGTGACCTGTTGGCACAAGAGCGGAGCAACTATGGGGTGACCCGTTGGCGCAAGAGCGGAGCAACTATGGGGTGACCCGTTGACACAAGAGCGGAGCAATTATGGGGTGACCCGTTGACACAAGAGCGGAGCAACTATGGGGTGACCTGTTGGCACAAGAGCGGAGCAACTATGGGGTGACCCGTTGGCGCAAGAGCGGAGCAACTATGGGGTGACCCGTTGACACAAGAGCGGAGCAATTATGGGGTGATCCGTTGACACAAGAGCGGAGCAACTATGGAGTGACCCGGTGGCACAAGAGCGGAGCAACTATGGAGTGACCCGGTGGCACAAGAGCGGGACAACTATGGGGTGACCCGTTGGCACAAGAGCGGGGCAACTATGGGGTGACCCGTTGGCACAAGAGCGGAGCAACTATGGGGTGACCCGGTGGCACAAGAGCGGGACAACTATGGGGTGACCCGTTGGCACAAGAGCGGGGCAACTATGGGGTGACCGGTTGGGACAAGAGCGGGGCAACTATGGGGTGACCCGTTGGCTATGAAGCAGAAACTAAGATAGACTACTGAGATTACCCACAAAATAACAACTGCCATGATGAACAGGGTGAGATAAATACTGTGCTTGTTTTGTTTTACCCCCCCCCCCTCCCCCCCCCCCAAATATTTACACTGCTTTGAAGTAACCTCCGTGGGGAAGCGGACAGACGCTTTCCTGTAGATCCGAAAGTCGCGGATTGAAATTCGAATGGATCCGGACTTTCTTTTAAAAAAAATTACCTTGGCTCCAGGGAGACCAAGTGGGTACCAGGTAAAGTTAATTAGCATTGTGGGTGGGTGGGTGGGTGGGGCGGTGCTGATTTGTGTAGGCATATTTGCGATCAGCAGTTTGCCACGTCTCTTGAACGGTCGACTCTCAGTGCCACTGTGGAAATTACCGTAAGTCGATCTCCTGACCAGGTAAAGTCATGGATATTAAAGGCGGCCGGCGTGATGTTGACCACATCACCCACTAAGTGCCGATTGGTCAATAAATCTAGGTCTAGCCCTATATTCCCAATACGCAGAAAGGCGTGGGAAAGGGTTCTTTACTTTACAGGGCTTCGAATTACGCCTTCAGCCTTGAGCAAACAGTGAGACTACTGGATCATTGCGAACACAACTCCGTGGTATTCTGGCTAAAGCATGGGGTACTCCTGACTGATATCTGATATGTCGTAGGTATCCTGGTAGGAGGAATTCATTCTCTTGTCTTTACTGTGGCCACTGTGTTAGTATGAGAGCGACCGTTCAGGATGCAGACTGTACTTACGTCCATGCTGGTGAGACTGTCAGACATAGACAGGTAGGTAAGTAGAAAAGCAGGCAGTCAGACAGACGGGCGAACGGACGGGCGGACGGACGGACGGGCGGACGGACGGACGGACGGACGGACGGACGGACGGACGGACGGACGGACGGACGGACGGACGGACGGACGGACGGACGGACAGACAGACAGACAGACAGACAGACAGACAGACAGACAGACAGACAGACGGACGGACGGACGGACGGACGGACGGACGGACGGACGGACGGACGGACGGACGGACGGACGGACGGACGGACGGACGGACGGACGGACGGACGGACGGACGGACAGACAGACAGACAGACAGACAGACAGACAGATAGACAGATAGACAGATAGATAGATAGATAGATAGATAGATAGATAGATAGATAGATAGATAGATAGATAGATAGATAGATAGATAGATAGATAGATAGATAGATAGATAGATAGATAGATAGATAGATAGATAGATAGATAGATAGATAGATAGATAGATAGATAGATAGATAGATAGATAGATAGATAGATAGATAGATAGATAGATAGATAGATAGATAGATAGATAGATAGATAGATAGATAGATAGATAGATAGATAGATAGATCATTAGTTAGATATATAGACAGAGAGATAGATAGAGAGATAGTTCTGTCGATGATGATGATTGGAGGGGGAGGGACACAAGACATATAGTGTATGAGCAGTTAAAGAGAGAGAGTTGAAGCTAATACGTCAACAAATATATACAACACGAAAACGACTTGTCAACGCAACAACAACGATGGAGGTGGGAAACATACCATATTCAGACTTTACAAACCGGCAGATTGCTATCTGGGTTTTGGCACAAACAGGAGCTACACATGGCTAGTTAGAAAACCCAGCTGACCTGGCACTGACGGGAAAGGGAGGGACAAATCTGCTAGTCAGACAGACCGGCGGATATACAGACAGATAAAGCAAAGCAAAGGATCACTGTTTCCGTCTTCAAGATTACTGGACATAAATAGGCTGCCTTTACTTCCCATGACGTTATCTGGTATCCACTCAAGGCTGGGCCGACCTGGTAGTCAAGGTGATTGTTGTTTTTTGAAAGAAGAAAAAAAAAGCCCTGTTTCGTCTGGATTCGAACCCACGACGTTCAGATCCGCATGCGAGCATCTAACTGCTACAACACTGCAGCTGTCATCAATTCAGATAGCTGCACGTATGTACAGACTGACGAGCGAAGGGTTTTGCAGACAAATGAACGGTTTGACAGACATAGAGACAGACGGACGGGTCTACAGACAGGCCGAAGACAGACAGACTTATATATACATCGACAACTATATGACAACTATATTTACTTGTCTAAGCCTAGTCACAGACAGCAAGGAAGACGCAGAAGTCAGAACTATACACAAAAGCTGTCCGTCTTTCTGTCACACGCCGTTTCAGTTTGTGATTTATCTTCCTACCGTTTGTTTAGCGAAACATACACATTTATTATGACGCCATCATAAAATGGCAGAATTATGGCCGCCCATATTGACATGATGAATAATGCCATGAACTTCAGGGAAAGTGGTCGGGCCAAGTCAAGCGTTAGTTTGTGGTACGAGTTGGGACGAGGGAACGGGTTAGAGCTGAGCTTTCAGAACTGTGTGTCGCGACACATGTCGGCTGCAGTGGTAAGGGGTGTCACGCGAATTCAAAGCATCAAACAGAACCACTGGCTTGCAACACCTCGCTGTCAGTGCCATCGTACACGTTTATAATAGAAAAAGAGGTTCCATAAGTCCCTTCACATCGGCGACGAGCTCGCTGGTAGACGACTGAATGAGACTACAGTAAATATGGGAAACTGGGTCAAAGCTCCTTGGCAGGAAAACTCTATGATGATCCAACTGCAGCGGACACCAGTGGAGTTGGCTCAGTGGGTACATAGAGTGAAAATGAGACTTTGCACGTTCGCATTACCGTTTCATAGCCAATAGGCTCCTAAATTAGGAGTGTCTTGCGGGTGTTGATCTCATTATGCTATGTGGTGCCCACTGGAGACAACCACTGAATACATAACAAGTGGATATCATGAACATCCCGAGTAAGGGTAAGCCCTATCCAATAACCAAGTTTGAAACTAGGGAATGTCCACATCTTTACATTAGAGTCTTCCTCAACCTTAAAGTGGCAAACACCAGGGGGGGGGGGGGGGAAGTATTTTTAAAAAAAAATATTTACGGAGGAGTATGTAATGAGGGAATTCCGGGGGAACCCCTTATGACGCGGCAGACCAGTAAGAAAACGGGATACACCTAAAAAACGATAGTCACGGGGGGGGGGGGGGGGTGAATTGTTACCAGCCCAATCTCCGTGAAAAGGGAACACGGGTTTGGAAGGGCTAATGAGATAAGGGCAGTTGGTTTTTGGACAGGCATGGAAGCGGTCAGAATGTGCTGAGCGGAAGAATTGTCTTTGAAATGGATGTCGTCTGCGTCGTGAAAGCAAGTGGATGGCTGCAGTGTTGAATCCATAAAGAGAGACCAGCGGTTGCCAAATATACGTTACGGATGATTCTATGCATGTTCGTCTAAATGAGAAGCTTGGACTGAAAGGTAAATACTTGTGTGCTCGACGAATGATGTTTTCTGCCATACTTTGTGTCAGTCAGTTTCATGACGACTAGGTAACGAGACTACCGACGGAACTGAATTGTATTTAGAACTTCATTAAACGGGTTTAGTCCAGAATTATGCAGACAAAAGGACATGGTCTTCACTTTGCGTTTACCCTGATGAGTTTTTGAAGGTAGTCGATTTTGTATTTCATTTTAAAGGAGTCATTTATTTGCTTCATTTTAATCATGTTTTTTAACCGAAGTATCCCCCTGAATAGATACAGCGAAATATACCAGGTAATAAATTGTGAAACCTATTGTCTGTGTCTTCTTTAAAAAAGATGCCGAGAGTAACTTCTATTTGTATCAGTTTTAGCTCTGACCATCCATTCATTTGGTGTCAAACTATGGAAATATTAAAATAAAAATAAAGAAAAAACATATCATTAATGCTGTCGAAAAGGAGGAGATTTTTAGTTATTACATAATTTCTCTGTTCATTCTAAAAATTAAGGCACTCATTGCAATTTCAATCTCTCACACTACACTGAGAAAAGTACTAAGGGTTTATAGGAATGTTTTTTCTTTCAACTTGTTCTCCTCTCTCTCTCTCTCTCTCTCTCTCTCTCTCTCTCTCTCTCTCTCTACCGCTGTCTTATCTTCATGCAGTGCCATCAACTACATCTGAGGTTGCTAACGCCCCCTGGACCGTATCAATGCCCTTGAAGGCGGTAGCGCCCACTTTAGGAAATACTGATTTAATAGTCGCATACACATATACACACATACACAAATACTGTGATTATAATGCTATAACCTTGTCCATCTCACAGAAAAAAAAACCCCCACAAAACCTATGTCACAGACCGTCTCTTTCTCGGAAATGAAAACGTAAAAGCAAGATAACAACAGACTGCGACACCCATAACCTCGACCACGGTAGACTAGCCCCACCAACTTATCAATGGAGTTGACTTACAACCGGTGGTGTGTAAATGGGGAGACCATCGTATAAATAACCCTGTAACCTTGTCCATCTTACAGCACAACACACACAGACACACAGGCACACTGGTTACAATAGTGTCGCCATGTTTATCTCATTACACACACAGTGATCACAATATTGTAACCTTATCACAGCACAACACAAACACTGGTTACAATAGTGTAACTTTGTTTATCTCATAACACACACAGTTATTACAATATTGTAACCTTGTAATAGCACAATACAAACACTGGTTACAATAGTGTAACTTTGTTTATCTCATAACACACACACACACACACACACACACACACACACACGCCATGCAGGCTGGCAATAAGACTGTAACCTTGTTTACCCCCACACAGCAACCGCCTGACACAGTGTCACATTAAGAAGCTCAACACCCCGTGCCACCGAAGATCATCCCACTGTCCTACAGCAATAAATACCGGCCTACATTTAACATGTTTGAAAAAACAAACCGAAAACAACACCAGGACAAGAAATAGTTCTCATCATGTCAAGGTTCAAGGTTAACGTCCTAAAAGATCACAGGAAAGAGTTTGAGAAAGTCTCTCTCTCCCTCCCTCCACTCCCCCCCCCCCCTATTTCCCTTGTCTCTACCTACTCTTGTCTTTCTCCGCTTCACTCTCTCTCTCTCTCTCTCTCCACTTATATTCTGTTAATGTGTGTATTTCCTCTTATCATCATCATCACTTTTGTCGTCATTTCACCACCACCATCATTCCCCCTCCGTCATCTCTCTCTCTCTCTCTCTCTCTCTATCTCTCTCTCTCTCTCTCCACTCATATTCTGTTAATGTGTGTTTTCCTCTTATCATCATCATTACTATCGAACATTCCCCCTCCGCCATCTCTCTCTCTCTCTCTCTCTCTCTCTCTCTCTCTCTCTCTCTCTCTCTCTCCACTCATATTCTGTTAATGTGTGTGTTTTCCTCTTATCATCATCATTACTATCGTCGTCATCTCATCCCACCATCATTCCCCCTCTGCCATCTCTCTCTCCACTCATATTCTGTTAATGTGTGTGTTTTCCTCTTATCATCATCATTACTACCGTCGTCATCTCATCCCCACCATCATTCCCCCTCCGCCATCTCTCTCTCTCTCTCTCTCTCTCTCTCTCTCTCTCTCTCTCTCTCTCTCTCTCTCTCTCAACCGTAATGAGAAATATCACTGCACACACATGACACACTTCTGCCCGTCAAAGGGCAGCTTGGGTCCATATCCGTCAAATGTATAGTTCGATAAGGAGCTTTAGAAGTCGTTAGTTCAGCGGTTCTGAAATGTTTGTTCCGTGACCCTACTTTTGTATCTGTGAGTTACTTATACTTTTGTAGCAGTACGTTACAGAACATGGTTCTCATAGCGACCGGGCTTGACAGACTTTCGATCTTCTGCCAAATCAGATGCCCAAGTCGTCTTTAATATTGAATTAAGAATCGACATCACAGTACTCGGGACACTCCCAAAAGCGCTTCGTCCCCATCTTCAGCAGCAAACGAAGAGTTCCAATTCCGATGTCATCAGTAACAGTTTGATTATAAATCCGCCTTGCCGTTCTCTATCGTCTTACAATGTAAGATCTCTCAGAAGGACAACTTTTATAACGCCTCTTTTACCAGGGACCACCCCTTCGATTTAGTCTAAATCGCTGAGGCTTTTTCATCTTTCAGGTCTTTTGTATTAGGACTGATTGTTCTGTTTCCCTAACATTGGCTGGGAGGAAGTATAAGTAAACTCCAGTGCTAAATTTGTAATAATTATCAATGGATCAAAATTGTCACAGATCATCATTCTAGTGATTTCCCAGACTCTGCTGAATGTCAAGGTGTGGGTGGTCTGTTCCACAGTTTTTACCCACAAAGCGTCCAGTTGACTGTTCTCTCCAAAGTTGGTTCCTTTACAAATGTTTGTGAAAAAAAAAAATTGTCAATGAAGCAAATAGCGAATTTTAATTAGACATAATTATATTATTATACCCAGTCACCAACATGATGTCGTATCGTTATTCGTGTAAAGTATGTTCCCAAAGTTGTGGCTTCAAACTTTAACACACACCTCGAAAACTCCTGTGTGAATAAACACGAATTTTTGCATGTAGTCTTAGATTTCATATGTCCTTATAACTGTATAATTTATAATTGCAAAAGGCCCTACTGTGTCAGGAACCTACTTTATTAATCTACTTCCTATGTTCTGAGTTTGGCTGATGGTCAACGATACAAGTGAGAGGACAATCAAGAGATGGACAAGCAGCAGTCTGGGAGAGTCTACAACGCGCATAAGAGACAGATTGTGTTAAAGATCCATTTCAGCCAACCTTCATTGTGGAGACGGCATCTGATTGATTCGCTGATTATAACTTCTAACAATCAGTCCATCGATTTATAACTTCTTACAGGGAGGTGGGGGGGGGGGGCTGAGTGGTCTTGAGGTATGGCGTCCGCCTCGCGTGCTGGCGGTCCTGGGTTTGAGCCCCGGTGAAGTCTGTGATTTTTTTCACTTGGACTTCTAGTAATTTCCCCTGTTCTCTGGGTAGTAAGATCGGACGCCCGTGTGTATTGTTGCGCACTTACAAACATTTCTTGGCAGTTGGAAATCGAATAAGAGCGGCCTAACGCCGCTGCCTGGGCAAATTTCGGAGTTTAAAAATATACCCAAAGTATTTCAGGATCTTCGCCGGTGCAACGGAGTTCGTGCACTGCGCTGAGAAACCTCAGACTTAGACTTGAGTTAGAAGAAGAATGGAACACTTATGCATCACACCCGAGTACCATGACGTTGATCCGTTGAATAAACTTAAACACAATCATTGATGTTTTGTGTATTTTTACACTCGCTGGCAGTGGCTGTCGTCAGTGGCAGATGTGTTTTAAAACTTGCTTAGACTATGGTAGTGTCTTGGGAAAATCTATTCAAAGTATTTCAGGATCCTCGCCGGAGTTCGTGCACTGCGCTTGTGGGTTGCACCTGTGTGCCACGATGTCGTTCCGTTAAATATACCAAACCAAGCTTCTAACAATTAACAGATGTTGCCTTCGGAGAGAGGTGGGGGTGACTGAAAAATATCGAATTAACACTAACACATTTAGAAGAATAGGACTTGAACCAGTCGGATAGGTCATTAAAGAGCAGTAGACGACAAAGTCTTTCCATTCGAGTATAATGTCCTTGCGCCAATTGCCACACAGAGCAACGCTGAAGAAACACAGTGAACACAAGACAAGCGGAAGACCAGGTAAAATAGGAAACGACGGCATCAAACACAGCTTTCTAGAAATGAAAAAAAAAAAGAAGTTTATACAACACATTAGAAAGAGCACACAGACAATCTTATATTACACACCACCCGTTTCTGTTCTCTCCCTAGAACACTTTACCGGGCTGACTTGAGGAGGAGGAGTGGGGAAGGAGGGGGAGTGGGGGAGGAGGAGTGGGGGTGGAGTGGGGGAGGAGGCCGAGAAGAAGAAGAATAAAAAGAAGAAGAAGAAGAAGAAGAAGAAGAAGAAGAAGAAGAAGAAGAAGTTAGTTAGTTAGTTAGTTAGTTAGTTGGGTTATCCTCATTGCACTCCGGACATGTCCATAGGTGCTCAGATCCTCCCCTCAGTATGAACCCCAACGTTCCCAAGAAGAAGAAGAAGAAGAAGAAGAAGAAGAAGAAGAAGAAGAAGAAGGAGAAGAAAGAAGAAGGAGAAGAAAGAAGAAGGAGAAGAAAGAAGAAGGAGAAGAAAGAAGAAGGAGAAGAAAGAAGAAGGAGAAGAAAGAAGAAGGAGAAGAAAGAAGAAGGAGAAGAAAGAAGAAGGAGAAGAAAGAAGGAGAAGAAGAAGGAGAAGGAGAAGAAAGGGGGAAGAAAGAAGAAGAGAAAGAAGAAGAAGAAGAAGAAGAAGAAGAAGAAGAAGAAGAAGAGAAGGAAAGAAGAAGAAGAAGAAGAAGAAGAAGAAGAAGAAGAAGAAGAAGAAGAAGAAGAAAGAAGAAGAAAGAAAGAAGAAAAGAAAGAAAAAGAAGAAAGAAGAAGAAAGAGAGAAGGAGAAGAGAAGGAGAAGAAGAGAGAGGAGGAAGAGAAGAAGAAGAAGAAGAAGAAGAAGAAGAAGAGAGAAGAGAAGAAGAAGAAGAAGAAGAAGAAGAAGAAGAAAGAAGAAGAAAGGAAGGAGAAGAAGAAGGAGAAGAAGGAGAAGGAGAAGGAGAAGAAGGAGAAGGAAAAGGAGAAGGAGAAGGAGAAGAAGAAGGAGAAGAAGAAGGAGAAGAAGAAGGAGAAGAAGAAGAGAAGAAGAAGAAGAAGAAGAAGAAGAAGAAGAAGAAGAAGAAGAAGAAGAAGAAGAAGAAGAAGAAGAAGAAGAAGAAGAAGAAGAAGAAGAAGAAGAAGAAGGAGAAGAAGGAGAAGAAGGAGAAGGAAAAGGAGAAGGAGAAGGAGAAGAAAAAGGAGACGAAGAAGGAGAAGAAGAAGAGAAGAAGAAGAAGAAGAGAAGAAGAAGAGAAGGTGGAGGAAGACGATGAAGAAGAAGCAGCAGAAAAAGAATTAAAAAAAGAAGAAGAAGAAGATGAATGTGAGCTACACATTCAACATAACATTGCAAGCTAAATCTCTCCCCAAACAAAATTCCCTGGGTATTTAAACAGAAATAAAACATGGCCAACATGTTACACCACCCATCCCCCCAACTCTGACCCACCAAGCTCCTGTTTCATCTAGAAACAAAAAACTTTAGTGACGTGAATGCATTTGAAGGCATCAATTGGGACCAAAGTACAAGGCGTCCTCTAAAGTACTGGGCACATGCAAAATGCGTCACAGTCAACTGAATCTGATTTCATACTTTTATATTTGTACTATACAAGACGGCGGTAAATGTCCCAAACTGTCATGTTTATGATAAGTAAGTTTTTTTTTTCTTCCCAGTAATGAATTTAGCTACAAGAACGGTCACAGATGGAAATGATGTTTTAAATAGGTAGCACGCTTAGATTTCTTATATTGTTTGGAACTTATTATATCATGCATTGTTATTCAGAAAGTACCTAAGGAGTTTGGGAAATACCATCCTGGTATCAAATTTGATGACAGGGAAAATTCCAAACTGCACCTCCGAGAGGTGGAGGGTGGGAAACACACCACGGTGTGGGTAACGCAGATATGGGGTACCGAGTATCCACCGGAATAAGTGGATCAGTCCGCAGCTTGGCAGAGTATGGCACCCACCTGTCCTGACAGTCAGATATTACTGTCAAAGGTGCAATTTAAAATACCCCATGTGGATGTGGAAGACAACGGGAAACCACCACATTATATTTCCAAGAAAACTAATGAGAAAACACAGGGGCAAAAAAGAACATCGTGACAATTGGAAAGAACAGTGGGAAACAGGGGTAGAGGCAGACCAAGAGAGATGATGCTGCATGGGCTGAAACGATGGGATGGAGGGATATCACCAAGACAGCTGTTTCAGGCAACCAGGGATAGTGATCTGCGGAGACGCATGAGCGCCTACGCCCGTTTGCAGGGCACATGATGATAATGATTGTTATTCTGATCTTACCTTTGTTGGTGTCTGGTATTTCACTGTTCCCTTGAATTAAGTCTATGTGTGTATTGTGTATTGTCATTTTATCAGATTTCTATTGATATTGTATTTTTTATTTAGACTGTGATAGTGATACTATCTACTCAGAGGGCAATTAAGTGTTGAGGAAGTCTGGCCAAGTTGTGCCCACGAAAATTCGGAAATTCTGTGGTGCTAAATCTTGCGTTGCCCCATCTCTGAAGTGGTGTTGGATGGTTGCTGGAGCTGCGGAGTACCCGCCTAGACTAATATGAGCCGCCATCACAATAATATATCACTTCAGAGTATCTTATATTACTAGGAGAGACCATAATTTAGACACGTGACAAAATCGTCTTGTGGCAATAATAATAATAATAATAATAATAATAATAATAATAATAATAAGAAGAAGAAGAAGAAGAAGAAGAAGAAGAAGAAGAAGAAGAAGAAGAAGAAGAAGAAGAAGAAGAAGGAGAAGAAGAAGAAGAAGAAGAAGAAGAAGAAGAAGAAGAAGAAGAGAAGAAGAAGAAAAAGACGAAGAGGAAGCAGAAGAAGAAGAAAAAGAAAAAGGCGAAGAAAAAAGCAGAAGAAGAAAAAGAAAAAGGCGAAGAAGAAGCAGAAGAAGTGGAAAAGGAAGAAAAAACAGGAGGAGGAAAAGCCCTCCACACACACACACACACACACACACACACACACACACACACACAGAAGAAGCAGAAGAAGTGGAAAAGGAAGAAAAAACAGGAGGAAAAGCCCTCCACACACACACCCACACACACACACACCACACACACACACGCACGCACGCACGCACGCGCACGCACACACACACACACACACACACACACACACATATTTATATATATATCATTTCGTAACACTACATGTCGTTGGGTTACCAGTTTCTGTTGACTGTCTGATCAACTTTCTCCACCGTTGGCGGTCAGTTGCGATGGACTTCATGGTTGTTTGCTTGAGGCCTGTCCAGTCAGTCAGG